>JAOTQQ010000008.1:5299998-5339006 GCA_026546715.1 Gallinago undulata
GACTCACGTGGCAGAAGGACAACCCCAGATCTCAAGGATATACCTCAGCAAATCACTCTGATAACGCACTGATCTCTTAATACCTTGCTGGGTCAAGTGCTCACTCCCATTCTTCACCGGGTCTCCTACAAAATTCCACTGACTTCAACCTTGAGCTATCAAACAAGAGTTTTCCAACCTTTACTTCCTCCTGTGCCACAGATGCTCGTGAGGGAGACAACGCTCGTTGGTTCCGTGATAGGTCTCAAGATTTATCCTCAAACTTTATGATGTGCACAACAAACTAGGACTTTACCTATAGATTAAATCTCCAAACAAGAAAACTCCATATTCCTGCAAGTCGCCCTTTTATACGAATGACAACATATTTAGAAAACCTGTGATATCCCAAACATTCCAAATTAGAAAAAGAACACCTAAGTTTTTCCTCAAACTGTATGGTGAACTTCTGAGACAGGTTCCACAATTTACTGTGGCCCCCTCGTGGTCACAGCCAGAGAGTGACATCACTCCATTTTCTCTGAAGGCTCTAAACTTTCTTGGCTTGTCAAGAATACTTGCAACATCAGTCACTATAAAATAAATAAATCAGAAGTGCATGCAAAGAGAGGATAACCATCAAAGATCCTTCTTCTGTAGCCAGCCCCTGCAATAGCTACTGCTTGCAGTGATGTACATAGCAAAGACCCAGCACAACGTCACTTAAAAATACATTCTTTAACTCTTATAGGTGAGGAATCAAAAAATGGATTTCTGCACCTCCACTCACGCTGCAAAAAGACAGCAAACAATTTTACACTCTCTAAGGTGAGACTTCAGCTCAGAACCTGGACAGGTTATAAGCCCAAGGAGAACTCACTTTTTGGGAATTACAGCATGAACCATGGCTGCTGCTATGAAAAGCCTCTGAAAGCAGGATCTGCTTCAGCCAAACATCCTCAACGTGACAAGACCAAGGACTGGGGGGGTCACCGTTTGTGACAAAAGGAAGGTGCTAAGGGGAGGAGAGAGCACGGGTCATGTACAGAAAAAGACTAATAAAGGACTAAGGCTTTAAAATGAGTTGGAGTGACAAAGTAGGAGAGAGAGAGAAAGATAAAAGCCTTCCAACTACCTCCTGCCTGTCACTTTAAAATACCTCCAAAAGGCATCATCATCCTGTGCTCTCTCTTCCTAACATTCTGTCTTTGGAACTGAACATGGCCAGCATTTAATCCCCCTTAGGGCAGGGCCTTACTGACCCCCACCTTACAGCATTCTGAGCAAGGAGAAGGTATGCCCAGCCCCAGCCCCATACCTTTTATAGGGAATCCACCGTTCTCCTCATCAGAGTCACTGTCCAGGTCAAAGAGGTCCTTGAATTCCTTCTTATCTTCCTCCTTGCTTTCATTCTGCTTCCTACGCTTAATTTCTGGGAAGTTCAAGTCTTCAAGCTGGAAAAAAACAAAACCAACAGTAAGAACAACCTTAATTTGTACTTTTAGACAATGAAACGCTGAGCTTAAACACAAGAATTTGGCTTTGTCCAGTATGTGCAAGTCCCACTGCCAAGGACAGCTGGGTCTGGCTGCTGCCAACTAAGGGGACAACAGATGTGTGAGCCAGTTACAAAGCACCACTGCTCTGTTGGTCTTTATCTTATAAACTACTTTTGCTAATGGGCCATCTACCACTGGTACCTTAGCATGGATAAAAATGCAAGACACCCATGACAAGCTGGCTCTCCTACATCTCTGAACCGAAAGCCACGCAGTCCCTGCGAGCTTGGGCAGCCAAGCACAATCCAGCCAGACTGTGCTGGTCATCTCTGAATTAGCAGTTTTCCACCGATGCCAAAAGCTGTGACAGCTACAGCAAAGGCACTGTCTTTTTGGCTGCAGATTTCAGCACGGTTACATGGCTGAAGAGGTGCTGAAGATGCTGAAGGTCTGTCTGCACGGTGTCTTCTCCAGTCGCTAGCCCTTATGGAGATCAATGGGCCAAGAGCCTTGCTGCTGCAGACAGCCAATATCAATGCCATTAAGTACTTGCAATTGACACCACCTCACTGCTCTTTACACCTCTCCGGAGGGGGATTAGGGGGAGGATTTACTTGCAAGGGCTCAGGCCAGCAGGGCAAAGATAATCAGAATGCAAATTAAATCCCAAGTGCTCTCCGAACGTCAGCTGCCCGCTGCCCGTGCCTGGCTGCACACCTCCTGGGAAGCACTCGTGCATTAGCACACATTAGCTTGCTTGGAAACATTCGCCCTGCGAGTAATAACTCATTTGCTCTCTCCCACCCATCGGACCACCCTTCAACACACTCCTCTCCGGCCACATCCACTTCAACCCTCCCGTGAGCTTCCCCCAGCGGGAGGAGAGGCCGAGCACAGTCTATACAGAAAAGCAGCTCTCAGAGGAGAGAGAGGAAGAGGGAGAGGATGGGGATGGGGGGAAGAGACGACAAGAGACACGGAGCCGGGCGTTTGCTCCTGCAGCCAATTCCAGCAATTTCTCCCAGCCCGTTTCACGGTTATGGTCCCCAGCTGGGCAATATTGATTCTGGGAGCCGAGCACTTACAAGCAATAACCTGCAGTTCCAGGATGAAAAGTCAGAAGCTAGCCAGAGAAGGGGAGAGGGGAGAAAAATCACCAACTACCACTGGCAGGGTCCTAATTTTAAATCATCTTCCCACCTGCTCTTTTCCACTCGGAGATGCCTCTCCTTCCCCCGGCCCTGCAGAAACCTGCTGGGCTGTCTCTCTGCTGGGAAGATGCTTGAAGAAAGCAGCCTATGACTGGCTTTCCAAAGAGCAGATCTCGCATGCCAGAAAAGAGACTTGGGAAGCAAAATGCAGGAAGAGCAGCAATCCAGAGTCACTGCCTAACTGCCCTCCGGTGACCTACTGACATCCTCTTTCTAGGGTGGTTACACTCCCAGAAGCTCCATCGTGGGGCAGGGGAGCTGCCAGAGTGAAAACATTTTCCTTAGCCCCTAATCAGTTCTGGTGGACAAGGCAGGTTCATGCCTCACTCCTCTCGTCTGTTCTGGCACATAACTTTACAGAGGGTGAGAGGGTAGAGGGAGATGCTCCAGAAATACTGATTCAATGAGAGGCTCCAGAAATAAAACACAAAGGTCTCAGAAGCTAAAATAAATCAGCTGCTACGCTTCCAACCCAGCGTTAGGCTGTGATCACAGACACAGTCCCCTTATCTGATCCCTTTCAGTTTACACATTCCTTGCCTCTGGAAGTGCCTCAGCCAGGTCATGCTGCCATCATCTCAGCCCTGGGGAAAAGCACCAGGGCTTCCTGCAGCCCAAGACCTCGACCACCATGTCCCTCCTTTGGTAGCTCCATTTGGGTCAAGTCCTTTTCTCCTGGTCACTGTTAGTGCTCAGCAGCAGCAAATGAAATGCAAAAATCATCCAAGATCTTATGCTCCCTCCTCACACATCCTGAGCATGGGATGTTTCCATGGAACACATAATTTAGTAGGTTTAAAGTGGAAATGGAGTAAAACATCTCATGTACGTGATGGGGAACAGTCTCCTCCAATTCAAGGGAGCAAAAGAGAGAGACTTATCTCACCATTGTGAAACATTTCTCCTGTGCAGGGCATGTACAGCAGGGAGCAGAGGTTGTTAGTTGGGACTTCTTTGTATTTTCATACTGCTTAGGAAAAGTCCCCATTTCTACAAGCAGCCCACAGTTTTGGATGACATCAGTACTGGCTGAACTCAACCTGAGCATTTTAAAAAGGACCTGGTGTTGAATCGTGCTGAGTTGTGCTGCCTCCAACTTTCTGAGACTCCCCAGGAGTGCCTTCAAGATGGGCATCTCAAAATAAAGGCACCAGAAAACCCTACTAGTTGCAGAGTGATCACAAGGCAAAGGCATGAGGCTTGTGCTGAGCCACAGCTCACAGATACAGCCTGTGTTCATCACACAGTGGCAATAATTAGGTAATTTGGGGGCCAGTCTTTTAATCCCCAGCTAGAGGGTTACTATCTACTGAGTCTCATGAAGCCGATTAGTCTACATCCCATTAAAAACCATTGGGAAAAGCAAATGGAATGGGCAGACGGGGTCAGCGTTGTTATCGAAGGCAAGCTGCAGCTCATACCAGCTGAGAGCCAGGCTGATTTTTTTCTGTTATTATTTCTTCCCCCCAATGGCTGCTAATGGGACATGGATTTTCCCAGCCCTAATGGGCCTCATGGTGTTCACTCTCCTGCTGGGGCTCACAATGCTGCATCATTAAGCCAGCAGTCCCCACCGAGAGAGACAACAGCCCCATTCACCAAGCAAAGATGTCAGGCAGCCACAGGCCTTTCAGAAAGCTAACTCTAAAGTCTGCCTCTCTGTCTCCCTCCAGCTTATCTGTTCAGCCCACTTTCTCCAAGAGAAAACAAGGCCTTGTGAGTGCCCTTCAGACTTCCCCTGGTTTCAGAAGTCACCCTCTTGAGCAATACCCCTCAAGGGGAGCACTCCACCTCAGCTGGTCCTGGCCACCCCAAGGAGCTCCAGCTCCCCTTCTCCCTTTAACATGAGACGGGGCTTTGTCTACACTGAGGGCTGCTCCTCTCCCCTTGTGATAGCTGCTTCTGTACCAGGAAAGTGCCAGCTCACACCAGCAGGGTCAGTTTTGGGCAAGAACCTGGCCCCAGGACAGCTTCCCCTCCCTAATTTTCTTTCCGCAGAGGCCAGGTTCTCCTGCTGGGTTTGCCCAGAACACAAGCCTGCTTTTTGCTCCCTCTGCGCGGCCGCCCCAGGGAATTTCAGCCTCCCTTCCTTATCTCAGGCTGGTACACGAGCATTTCTAGGATCTCCCAGGTCTTCTACCGCGCTCTGGGACTTGGCTCCGAGCCAACCATCCTCATGTCCCATCGATTATTTTAATTGTTCCCCACCATACGCTGGAGACACCAATTATATCTATTTCCTGCTCCCTGGCCAAGAGCCGAGCTCAGCCACTTTCATTGCATTAGCATCGAGACAGCTTTCCTTTAGACTCCTAATGCAAGCAAGCTCCCGCCCCCACCTTCTGCATCCCGGAGGCTCAGTGCCATGAGGACTGGCCAAGGAGCCTTCCCTTGGGCAGGAGATGTGGGAAAAGGCAGCCTGAGCACTTCTGTCCAGACAGCAAGTCCCACCTCGCAACCCCCACATGGGTGAAATGAGAAAACGCAAAACAAAACTCATCTCTGATATTCCCTTGGCTAAGAAGAGAGGCATCTTCCTTCCCTCCCTGGACTTTCTTGTAAATTTGGGTTTTAGTGTGGCGATCCAGCCATGTTTTGCAGAGCTGGGAAAAGAGCTAAAGGCCTACATGAGGTCTACCCACTCTGATTTACTATTGGGAAAGCAATGCAATTCACAAGAAATGATGCAAACTGCCCAAAGGAATGTGAAAAAGCCCATGAATGCGGGGATGAACACACCGAACCAGAACTGTGTACAATTTAAACTTCAGAATTACATCAGATGCTCGTTCCAAAAGCAACATCCATTGCCCCAGCTGCTCAGACACCGTGTTAGCCTGTTGAGCAGCCACCAAGACATGGCTCTCCTGCCTTCCCATGGCACAGTCGACGTCCAGTAAGTTAGAAAATGTCATTCTTACCCTTTCTTTGCCGCTGATTTCCAGTTGTATCTCCTTCTCTCTTAGCTTCTTCCACTGAGTGTAATACTTGGTCAGAGGTGTCCCCTCCTCTTTGACCTGCTTCTCCCACTGCTCCTGTGGAGAGAGGGGGTGCGAGTTTAAGAAGGGTTCTCAAAGCATTATTCCAATACAACTTTGGCAAAGGCAGCAGGTCAAAAGCTGAGGTTAAGACCCTTTCCCAAACCACCTTTTCCCAACCTCTGGGTAGGAAACTGGCACCCATGACTAGGAATGCAAGCAGGATTAAGTCTGAATTCAAGCACAGGTATTTAAGTAACTACTGAGTCAGAAGTGGTGTGACTGACAACCCTCCATGGGTAAAGCAATGCCTGGGCACTGCAGGGAAAGCAAAGAAAGCCAAAAGATGAAACGGACAGGCTGGCCAATGCAATGTCACAGCTTATGTGACATCAAAGCACAGGATAGCAATGGCACTGAAGGACAGCATAAAGTCCACAAAAAAGGAGCATCTAAATGGTAGTGCATAAGATCCTTTAGCTTATGGAAGATCACCAGATTTTCCCAGCATGGTGACTGGAAAATGTGGGTACCCAAATACCTATTTCTTCCTTCTAGAAAAGGTCTGATTCTCAGAATTGCTGAGAACTCACAACAGGCTCTCCTAAAATCAGCTCAGCGCCTTCTGGGATCCACTGCTAGGAGCTTGTCCTTGAACATTCACTTCTACTCTAGCTCTAGCGAGAAGACACTGACACAGAAGTCAAGTTGGACGATGCAGCCTACTGTAATGAAAAAGAAATTACTTCAACTGAAACCCGGAGGTAGGAATCAAAGGAACAAGCCAGAGGACCTACCAGGACAAAGTTTTTCCTCTGCTTCTTCCATGGAGGCATTTGATCACCTGCTCGGTTCTTGCTTCTTAATTCAGAAAAACCTCATTTACAAGACCTAAGTACCAAAGTTGTCTGATTGCCCGTTCCCCTCGTCTCGGCCAAGGGTTTATTTTTGAAACAAACATTCTCCTGCAGGGTGTCTTGGACCCATCCCAACCTTGAGAGAGCAGAGCATGAAGAAGCACCGATCCCGTTTCCGCTGTCCAAGCAGGGAGAATAAGGAGATGCAAACAACATAAATGGTGGGAAGCAAATTAAATGGTTAAAAATTCCTTTCAATCATTTGGCATGTTGGTGCTGAAAGAGGGGTTGGTGGTATGATCTATTAAAATACATTCCTCTTAACCTGCCAACAACTCTTTAACTTAAAACCCACACAGAAGTGTACCTGTTAAGTGGATTACCACAGTGCCCAGAGGCTCTGCATTACGCCACGGTAAAAAGCCAACCTAATGCCTTTCTGCTTACAAGTAGGAATAGAAACAGGCAAAGGAAGAGGGGAACGAGCAAGAGGAACAAAAGTTATCACAGATATACTCAAAGGTCAACTCAGATCCAAAAAGAGTATCCTGAATCCAGGGCTGAGAACAAACCCAGAGCTCTGTATGGGCAGCTCCTGTCTGAGGATGGGAGCAAAAGGCCAGATAATCTTGAGAGCAGAAAACACAAAAGCAGCTCAAATAATCTTCAGCAGATCCCGAATCAACGGCTTCTGGGGAGCTGAGCCCCAAAAGTGGGGAGTTAACAGTGTGTTGGTGGCAGCCTGTGAGCCAAGGTGTGGGAAAAAGTTGTTCAAAGAGCAGTATATGAACGAGAGAGAAAGGGCAGGTCTCTGCGAAGGATGGCAGCAGAGCTCCCAGCGTACACCAATAAGCAAGTACTCAGTATATATTGGAAAGGGAAATACATCAGTCTACACCTGCTCTTGATGTGGCCCATCCCTGGGAGGGAAGCGGAGACGATCTGCGGTCTCCGCAGCTGGCACCAGGAGCCGAACTTTGGCAATTAAAGGGCGACCGGCGTGTGTCACCTGCACTCTAATGGCACGGAATCTATTTATGCATCCTTCAACGGGCGCTATCGATACTGCATCAAGCCAAACAGGCCCTTTCTGGTAATCACGGGTCCCAGACTCACAACCTCCCCCCTAACCCCCCCCCCCCCCGCCCCTGGGGATTGCGTGTAACACGGCTCCAGGTCTGCGTGGCTGGAGCCGGCGGCTGCTCTCCGGTCTCCTCCCCGGCAGGCGGCCTGAAAGCACAGCCGATGGGCTGGCGGAGACGCCAGTCAGCAGACAGCACAGCTTTACTGCCGGTCTGACACGCCACGACGGCAAGAGGAGTAATTCCTGAGAAATACAAAGTCACCCCATTTACAGATGAGGCTCGTTTCGGGCTGCCAGCTGTAAGCAGGCGATTTGTTGATGCTGCTTGGTAGGGACAGTTCCTTAGAAAGACTCTTCTTGCAAAGGGCAAAAGTCTATTTGTTCTGTCTGATACAGCTCTTTTGGTTTTAAAGTGTCCTGGAACCCAGAGATAAAAAAAAAAACATTAAAACACTCCCATCCTTCTAGTCAGAACACCTCAATGGGAATTTTAGAATTATGGAATCATAGAATTGTCTAGGTTGGAAGGGACCTTTCAGATTATCTAGTCCAACCGTCAACCTAACACTGACAAAAACCATCACTAAACCATATCTCTAAGCACGATGTTTATCCATCTTTTAAATACTGCCAGGGCATACCTGGTGTGCCTATCCCTCCATGCCACAGTTCCTGGGATACAAGGAGAGATCTCTCCACAGTCCCTCCACATTAAGTTAAACATTGCACCGCTGTGCTCCCTCCGCAGCACTAAATTCAATCCCCAGGCTGTTCCTTCTTTAAAATTAATATAATAAAGACCCTTAGGTAAAATCCAGTTTCTAAAGCACGCCGGCTACTCAGGAGTACAGATCCGATCACCTTTATTCCCTTCATTTAACCCTATTTCTCTGTAACTCCCCCCCGTGAAAGTGGCATTTCAGCATGTTGCATGGAAAAATTAGCTCAGAATTTTGGCTCTGCTCCCTACAGTGGAGCAGGCACAAATGCATGGATGTGAATACCAGAGAGCATTTGCTTTCAATTGTGCTTGCTGGCAAGGGGGACACAGAAATACCTCTCTTTCCCTCATCCCTCTCCTTCCCTTCCCTTTTCTGGCAGTGTTTGCTCATGAGAAGCGCCAATGCCCCCCAGATCTTGGAGACAGGCTGGCAAACCCAACCCAGACTTCGAGGGACCCTCCAAAATTATCCTGGGAAGTCCAGGCTCTGTAGGAGCTTTGGCTCTTCTTAGGAATCTACACCATCTGCTTGCAAAGGAGTAGGGGGAAAACATGGGGCCACCTGGGCACGAAAGCACAGAAGATAAGCCGCTATGGCTCTTCCACCCCACCCAAGTATTTATTGAGGGGGCTGTTTGCTCTGCTCCCAGGAGCACTGCTTTCCCGTTGACCCAAGGAAGAGAAAAGCTCCCTTCTCCCATAGGACAACACTGGAAAGCTGGAGAGGGACTTTTTACAATGGTATTTAGTGATAGAATGAGTGGTAATTGCTTCAAACTGGAAGAGGGGAGATTTAGATGAGATCTTGAGAAGAAATTTTTCACTCTAAGGGTGGTGAGACAGGTTGCCCAGAGAAGCTGTGGATATCGTATCCCTGGAGGGGTTCAAGGGCAGGTTGGATGGGGCTTTGAGCAACCTGCTCTGGTGGGAGGTGTCCCTGCCCAGGGCAGGGGGGTGAGACTGGATGATCCTTAAGGTCCCTTCCAACCCAAACCATTCTATGATTCTACATACAAAAACCCAGAGTGCACAGACTCCCTCCCTGAGCAGCGCTTCACACTGTTGCTCCATCCCCTTAAACAGCAGAACATCCCTCTCCAAACAGTCTTGGCAAGCTGGTGCCTGCTTCCCTTAACCAGCATCCCCTCACTCGGGGCAGGCTGCCTCTTGCTGCCCCCCACCCCCGGGGAGCCAGCCCTGCCCGATTCCTGCCACTCGGCCACCCAGATGTCCCCAGGAAAAGCAGGTGCACCAAGGTCAACCGGGAGACACAGAGGCAGCGAGACGTTAAAATAATCACTTAGCTCTTACACAAGGGACCGCAGCCAGAGTTGCTGGGAAAAGCAGACAGCGGCAGAGTTGTTGGAAACCCTGTTTTATTTAGCCAAACGACCTTCCCCAGCCCATCTGTTCCACGGCCAGCCCTAGAGGCTGAAATCTCTACCTCTGCAGAGCGGGTGGGTGGTCACAGCGTTGCCCACAAAAAATACACAACAACAAAAGCCCTTCGCTCCCGCCGGGAAGCACAATCCCTTTAGCAAAACAGTCTGACCCAGAATGGCATCTACAGAACCAAAGACTTCTTAGTCACTTCGAACCCAGCTCCACCAGCCCCTCAATCCCAGAATAGCGCTGCTGCGTCCTGGCATTGATATGTCATGATGTTAAAGGCTAATTTTCCTGCAGTCCCCGCCCCTGAGCGTGTGAAGACAAATTAGTCTGCGTTGCAACTTCTGCTCCATGCCCAGCTCCGTGCCAACAGGTGGAGATTTTGGTGATGCCCACCATCAGACTGTCCGATGACACCGTGTGGCCACTGAGAGACCACTGGGGCCATCAATAACCTTGCAGGCAAATATCTTCCCTTCTCTGCTGCCAGGCGAGGAAGAGTCAGACCCACTCCTTCCTCTCAGGCAGAGACACATGCACACACGCAGGCTTGCAAAGGCTGCTGAGCTGGATAAAGATAAAACGTCCAACCCAAAGGACATACCAACAAAGCTTCATTAACAAGGCTGCCTTCCCTTTGGCCTCATTTACATAGGGCCTGGATTGTAAAGGATGGAACAAAGCAAAAGGAAAAAAGCTTCAAGCAAGGACACTGAAAGGAATGTCCTGACAATATCCCTAGGAGGACCTGGCTCAGAGCAGGCAGGCTCTTGGAGCAGAGGAAGTCAGGAGAAAGGCACCTCTCAGGCACCTCTAGTCAGATGGCCAGCTATTACCTAATACACCCTCTAATATAAAGTCTTCTAGCTGTGCTACAGGTTCAGTTCCTAAGATAAGGGGGTGGTTTCCACCATCGCCTTAGTTACTCCTCTTTATCTCATCAGTAAGGTAGAATCCTGACGTTTAACCGCAACTTTTCTAGGTGTTGAATGTGCTCAACATTTTCTCAGCAGGCTGGATGCTCAGACTGCAGACAGGAGAATACACCAGCCTTTCTCAAGAAGAGACCACAGTGCTCAGGATGTTCTTATGGCTCATAACTTTCCTGATTCAACAGCCACAACTCCACAAGGGCCCAGGAAAAAGTGAAAAAGTTTGCCTCGGGATCCTGAACTGCCACATATCAGTCTGCTGACACCTTGGTTCTACACTACTGGAGGCTGGTCTCTGGAGACCAGAAAGAAACAACACACTTAAAGAGGTGGTCAAATTCCTTTCTATCATTTTAGGTACAAACTGGCACCCACCAATCAGGAATGGGATGATGAGAACAAAGCAACTTCTCAGTAAAGGAGATGGCCCAGCAAAGCAAGGCGCTTCCAGGCGTGCATGTGTGTTATAAATAATATTATGAAAGGTGTAATTTATGGACTGTGTTTTCCATGAGGCTCTTGGCTGCAGTGTGTTGCCAGCTACAGCATCCGAGCCCTGCCGAGTTCAGTTGTTTGTGAACATCCACCCTACCCCACACAACCCCCGTTTCCATGATCTCGACGTCCCTCCTCCTGCTGCCACCCGCTCCAGCCCAGCAGCCAGAGCTCGACTGTCTTTCCAAGAAGCCCAAATGGAAGGAGCAGCCTCACCACAGACTCCTTGCTGGCCACGCCGAAGGCAGCTTTCTGACGCCTGCTGGCGATGTAGGCAGAATTTTCCTGCAGTTTCTCCAGGAGCTGCCGGATAGGCTTGCAGTAGTTGGCAATCTTGCATTCCTTCAGGAAGGATTTTAGCTGGGAGGAGGAAAAAGAGAGGAAGAATGAAAGCGATGTCAGAGTTTCCATAAAGAGATCCCATCAGCAAAAACACATTCCCCCCCGCCCCAGTGACAGACAGCATGGGGCGTCTTCTCCCTTCAATTCACACCACACTCCAAATTATCACCCGTGTTGAACCCTCTGGGTCTTGCCACCCTGGGCTGGGAGGATGCAAAGAGCTGCAGTGACAGGGCAGATGTTTGTACACAGCCCAGCACAGGGACCTTGCTCAAAAACAGCTCTTTGCACCCTTTAACGCTACTTCTTTCTGGAAAAAAAAATATAAATATATCAGTGGAATTCAATCAGGCAGCTCTCTGGGACCCCAGCTCCAGCTGCCATTGGAGTTACACTATCACTGTCTCCTACTTAGCCAAATTTAAGAGGGACCATGAACCAGATGCACAGAGACCAGGTGTAACAGTGGATCCCTGTGGATTCCAGATGGTCAAAAGCACAGGGAAGCCAGGATTAGAATGAGAAAAGCTGTCTGTGGGTTAAGATTGCAGAACACCAGTCGATACTGGAATGGGAATGCCAAATACCAGAGGCTGTGGATGAGACTGGTGGCTGGGATTGAAGGCAGAGTAGGAGAAGAGACTTAAAATTGGGGTGGAAGGGTCTGTGGACTGGGAGTAAAAGACCTTTGGCGTAGCTCGGTGGGAAAACGTGGTGGTGCTAAGCAGCAGAGCTGTGGGTCAGGACAGATGGCCATCTCCAGAGTCACATAGGGTGAAGCTTGCTTAATGTCTGACTCTACCAACCCAAGTCCAACTGGCACCACTGAGTTTTCAAGGGCGCAAACCCAGACACCCACCACCCCACAAAAATTCACAGGATACCCTCCCTCTGGTCAACTTGTGCAGCATGTTCCTAGAGAATTCTTTCTTTTAGACCCAAAGTGTTGTGTGCAACCCTCAGGACAAGCGCCAGTCCGCCAGGAAACCACAAACCCTACTGCTGCTTGAAAGGGGAAGGACCATCCTGCTCACAGAGGATCTGCTCCTGCCCTCTCTCTGCGCCCAGAGCATACTTCATTACTCTCAGGCAATCAGACTTCATTGCAAACAGAGCATGTTCTTGTGTTTTCTTTTTTAATCTCAAGCAAACCTCTTTTCTCCCCCCAAAGATTTCCCCTCCCAATAGAAACCAGCCTCCAACACCACTGCAGTGCTCCAACACGTAAAAGCTAAGGCAGCAGTGGATGCTCTTGATGACAGAAAGAGAGACAGGGGTGTCCAGATTGACTCGTGGCTTGAATTCCAGTCTACTACACTGTCTGCTAACGGTTTTCTCCAACCCCAAGAGAAGTCTCTGGTATGCTGTACCAGTTCTGCAGGCCAAGCTCTATTCTAGAGCCATATATATATTTACACACACACTACCCAGGCACTTGATTTAGAGAAAGGGATCTGACAAGACAAAAGAAAATGGTTAACCACAATTGAACCTTCAGCTCAGCTGGGACCTGCAGATGCTCTCATGATAGAGACAAAGGGTTTCTAGTCAGCAGATACAATTCTGCCTTCTCTACTTACGGCTTCAAATGTTCTGCCTTAAAAGACAGAGCTGGGGGAAGGAGCAAGATGTCTCCCTCCTTTCAAGCCTACACATTAGCTTGATCTTACATGCCAAGTGGGCAGGTATTAAGTGTTAATCAAGAGGTGACAGTTACCCCGGCCCCTCTCTGTCAGGACACTGCTCTCCTGACGGGTATATTGCTGCAGGATCTGCTGTCTGGGACACATGTGGAGAATGTCCCCCGTTACCCAGCAGCAGGGGCTTCTCTTGTCCCATTATCCTCAGCATACACCCACCTGCCATCATAGATCCAACTCAGACAAATGGGAATTAAAATGAATCCCCCTTTCCACAAAGCAAACAGCCCATCAAACAAGTACAAAGGAACCATCAGCAAAACTGTTCTTCTGCTGGCGAAGGCTGTCCTATCCTCACCCCTCCTTTCTAAAATATTTATTTTTTATAGGTGCTGCATATTTATCTCCACTGAGGGATGCATTTGTCATTTGATTTATCTCACTTGATCCCCACAGCTGCAGCCCCAGATCCATTTCATCCGCTGCCACATACATTATCATTTTTCTTCCGTTGCAGAAGTGTCACCAGAAATCCTGCAAAATCTCAGGCTCTATCTGTGCAGTTTGGTGTTGTGTGTTCGCTCTCACAGCCATATGCTTCATTTCTTCTTTCCCCCGCCTCTCTCCTACCCCTGCAATCCCTCACTGTTCCACCACTATCTGCCACAGATATTAACGAAACGTAATGAGATCTCAGGCCTGTGTTAAGAGGCAGGGAACAACCAAGAAGGTAAAAGAAGATAGAGGGGGGAGAGAGAGAGAGAGAGAGAGAAAGGGACTCTCTATGCCTTTTTCCACTGTGCCAAATACAACAACCATATCTTTTCAGAATAAAACAATCAGAACATGCGTGTGTGTGCGCATATATGTCATTAACATCTCACGTTGGTTCCTAGTTAAGCAGCTCTGTGATTAGTGGGATTGATTCTGTTGAACTGCCAGCCTTAAACACTAATGGTTTATACCAGCAGAGACCACAGCAAAAAAAATAGCTCCTCTTACTGTAAACGACGCAGAGAACTATAAATGATCTGAAGCAGCTGGGGGTGTGTGTTCCAGGGAACCCAAATTGAGCCCAATCCCCCGCTCACAAAAAGCAGAGGGGACAGAGAACAAGCAGCAGTAGAACTGGCTGCTGGCAAAGCAAACCAGCACCTCCTGCCCTTCTGTCTCGCTGCAAGTCGTGCCTGGATCGTGCCACCTCCTGCCTCCACCCAGCAGAACCTACCCCTTAGTGATGCCTGCCCAGTTTTTCCCTTTAACCTCCCACCTCTTCCTCTCTGGGCTCTTGAGGAGGGAAAAGGCAGCCTCTTCTGAGCATCCAGATGCACAAGCTCGGAGCTCCTTACCAGCCTGTGGAGGCAGTGACCACCATGGGGCTATCCCAGCGGCTGGGCAGAACAGAAGCCTTTGAACTGTCTCCTGGTTCCTACTGGCTCTCTTTTTCCTTTCATCTCCCCGGGTGCTTCCTGCCTTCCAGGCAAGGAGGTTTGAAAGTTCAGCTTGAAGGCAGTTCAGCCTAGCTTCTCCCAAAGCCGCTGACCAGAAGACAAGGAACGCAACCCTCGCCAGCTGGAACACAGCCCCTACGACACGGCACTGAGAGAAGCGTGAGCTCATCGGGGAGGAAAAATCAGGACAGATGGATTTTTACAGTTAACTGGAACCATTCCAGGAGAAAAGCCCCCCTCTCCCCCCGCCCACCCCAATACGCTTTCCCGAAGACTCGGAGATTTTGGGAAGCTAACCTCAGCACCCCAGCCCAGCAGACGCCACGAGGCTGCGGTTAGTGGCAGCCAAATAGGAATCCGATAGCATTAATTCTCTGCAGAAATACAGGCTGGTCCCAGGGCGTGTTTGGAAGCCACAGGGTGCTTCTTGGTGCCAGAGGGCCGTCAGCCGTTTTTCATTCCAGCTAGAACATCGGCTCCGACAGCTTCGATGCTCTCGACAGCTGCTGGCGGAGAGGAGAGGGCTTTGTTCGCCGCCGATAAGCGAGAAGCACGCGAAGCGAGAGCGGGAGCTGCTCTCCTCGCACAGAGAGAGCCTGTCAGCTCGCATTAGCCAAAGCAGCCCATTGCCAGCCAGGCAGTGGCCTGTGCCAGGCTGCAGGGACACAGCCAAGAGCCCCGCGCCTGACAGATGCCAGCCTATTGCACGCAGCAGAAACAAGGAGATTTGCCCCCCTCCCCGAGCAGCCAGGGGGTCCGAGCTGAGACGTTGCTCCTCGTTGAAGGAGGGTTAATGGCTTCAAACTGAAAGAGGGGAGATTTACATCAGATATTGGGAAGAAATTCTTTGCTGTGAGGGTGGTGAGGCACTGGAACAGGTTGCCCAGAGAAGCTGTGGCTGCCCCATCCCTGGACGTGTTTAAGGCCAGGTTGGATGGGGCTTTGAGCAACCTGCTCTGGTGGGAGGTGTCCCTGCCCAGGGCAGGGGGGTTGGAATTTGATCATCTTTAAGGTCCCTTCCAACCTGAACCATTCTGTGATTCTGTGAAAGCGAAGCAGAGGTTCTTGTCCCTGTGGAGGATATGGCAGCAGCCCTCTGCCAAACTTGTACAGCACCTGCCCCTCACGAGTTAATTTTAAAAATAGAGAGGATTAGGAGGAAGGGAGGGAACAAGTTCCAACGCATTTGCGCTTAAAAATCTTAATGTTCCAAGCAGAGAGGTCGCTGCTCATCGAAAACTGAAGCCACCCAGCCAGCAAGGTATTAGGGAAGGATTACGCACAGCACACCCACACACACAGCACTATTAGGCAGTTTTATTGCAGACGATGAAGTATGTAAACACGAAGCAGCTGGGAAAAACACCCTGCACCGTGGAATGCCAGGGGAGAGGCAAAGGAGTCTATTTTGCAGCACTGCTGTTCGGTGCAGCGAGGAGGAGGGATGGAGACGGGAATTGTACTGGCGTGTATGGAGGGATTTGGGGAGAAAGTGCCCCCGTTGATGGAGTCACTGTGAAAGGAGGGAAGATTGCCATCTTGTGGAGAGCACAAGAGGAAGGAAGGTTGTGAGGCACAGAAAATATGGGCTCACAGAGCACGGGTACCGCTCTGAGACAATACACAGGTTCAGACAACCCTGAATTGCCCAAAACTCATCTGTGTTTGCTAATCAAAACCACACCTCTACAGCAGTTCTGCAGCACTCTGTTCCACTTTGGCGCCCCAAAGGGTGGCTAACTCCACAGCCACCTTCACCTGCCTTCAGGCTTCTAATTAGATGTGATACCTCTGTTTGTGATACCTCTGTTCCTCCCCAAGAATTCCCCGAAACAAAAAGAAAAATTATAATTAAGAAAAGGTAAATGGAATGGCTCTGTCCTCACGTTGTGAGGCCCACCTTGAGATCACTGTTAGCTTAAACGATTTTACCCCACTCTGTGCACATTCATGCCATGACTGAGAAGTGTCTTACACCTTACCTGAATGACAGTGGGGAGAACCAACTCTGGGAATCCAATGCTGTAGGCTTGGCAATGGAGATACTCAAGCATCAGGTCGTAGAGCTGTTCAATGAGTCCATCCTGGGTAGGGGAAGCACAAATAAAAGATATCAGATAGGAACTAAGCCCTACAGCACTCAGACTAGGATATGAGTCTCCAGCCTTGTGGGACAGGAACACAAAGCATACTGGCAGGGCAGTTTGCTGCACTGTTGGCCACTGGGGTTCCACTTACTCGGAAGGCTTTCTCCTGGAGGTTGACATTGGAGAGCTTCAAGATCACTGCAAAGTTTATAGGCTTAGCACTCATCCGTCCTGGCTTCTTGTTGAAATCCACTTGTTGGAAAACCTTCAAGAGAAAAAACTGAGTGTAAGTAAAGATGATCATGCCGCAAAGCAAAACAGATACCAAATGACTCAACTAAGGTCACACAGTTGGTGACACAGCTGAGAAGACTATCCAGAAATCCTGATTCCAGCTTGCATCTTCTGATCACTGTCCCCCAGCCTGCTTAAATACCCTAGCAAAGGGCAGACAGAGAGTAAAAACCAACCAGGCTCGAAGCTGCAGAGACCCAAGTGTGAAAAATGCCACAGAAGCGTAAGGTAAAAGGAAACCAACACAGGCAACAGCACAAGAAACTAGAGATTTGTTCTTCAGACACACACTTCTCATGGTCAGAAAGATCATACTACAAAGCTTGAGTGTATTTTGGAGCCATCCCTTAAGGTGTGCAGCTTTTCAACAGCAAGACTAAATGTCACTTACACCAAATGCGTTATCCTTTTATTGTCACTAAAATAACTGTCCCAGGAAGCAGAGAGACCAGCAAGTCCTTTCAACAAACACCCACTTGCCAGGCAAGGTTTCTATTCTAACACATTTCCCATTGGTGTCACTTGTACCAACGATAACTCAACAGCCTTTGAATAAATATATATTATTCTCCATGGAGACATTTTGTTTTATAGCAAGGGACATGGAGAAAAACTGGCCCCTTCCCAGAACCCTGCTCACCAAAATGATGAGGACGCACAAGCTCTAGGGTACAGCTGGATGCCCAGCAGACTAGTAGTAATGTCAAAATGCAGACTTGCACCTTTGCTGTTGTGTATTTCCAGAACTTATTTAACGATAATGGTTGGGGAAAGGAGTATTTCCAAAACAGAAGGTATGAAACTCATGTAGCAGAAAGAAGAAAATGGAAAGGAAGTTTACATAAGTGCACGTGACTGGGTCTCCAGGGTGGCACCTCAGGTTTGAGTTTATTTAAGAGCCAGTATTGCTTTAAAACTTAACAAACTGTAATTATGACCAAAAACCAAGTCTTTTTTCTCTGCTCCCTGCTTTTAGGAACTTTTCCAGCTTCAGGGGGAGAAGGGCAACGTGAATCAATGAGAATTTCCATTCTTTGCTTCCCCAAAAAGGCTCCGTGCGGCACAGAGGAAAGCTATTTTCTGCTGAAATCAGCCAAGAGCCAAAATGTGCCTTGGTCCCCGCTGCCCTGGGCAGGCAACAGGGTACATGGTGTGCATTGTGCTGCTCTGAAGCTGGGATAGAGGAAGGAGCAAAAGGCTTCTGAAATGAGCAGTGATACAAATATGCCCTTTCACAGCCTGGTAGCTCAGACCTCAGGAGAAAGATGATAAAAACTGCAAAAAACCCACTCGATCTGGAGCAGAGTCCCAGAGACCCCCATCAGGGGGATAACAAGTGGCAATCAAGGGAGGCGATCTCAATTTTAAAAATAAAAATCAGCCAACAATTGGTAATCATTTGCATGTCTGATGACAACCATTGAGGGGGGCTGATGAGGAGAATTATCCTGCCCACCCCTACTTTTGAGCATCTCAAAAGCAGCCTGCAGTTCCTCCCCGGCCCTAGCGTTTTTAAATCATGCTCCTGAGTAGAAAATAATTTCTAGTCCCTCTCTGCAGCGGCGACACATTCATCATCAGACCCCAACCAGCCCAGCGAGGTGGGGATGGAGCGCAGTGATTGCTAGAGGGTGATGTGAGGAGGAAAGGGAGGGCATTCAGGTCACAGGGATGCCCCCAGGCCAGAAAAGCATGGAGACGACTATTGATTTTTTTTTTTTTTTTTTTTTTTTTTTACATTTTATTTGTCAATCCAGGTTATTTGGAAGGGAGGGACAAGCTTGGTGGCTTGTGAAAACAAAGAGCCCTAGCCTAGGGAATCGATGCTATAAACCTCGTTATGCATGGTTATTTCTTTGGCCAAAACAGTAGTATTGATCCCTGAGGTCAGGCACATTAAAAGCAAAAGGCGTCGGGCTCAGTGGGATTCTGACACGCTGCTGGGCAAGCGGGGAAATGCAACCAGAGGGTTTGAAACTCTCCCAGGAGGTGGAAGGGAGCCGGTCAGGATGTGTGGGAAGGTGGGAAAACGTGGTTCCCATCTCAAGGCTGCACAGAAGGGATCAGCTAACGGCCAGACCGAAGCAGAGGATGCCTGGTGTCTAGGAATCCTGTGGCAGGGTGGAAAGGCGATAATGAGGGACTAGAGGGCCAGAAAATGTCAGAAGCCAACAATTTGGCTTAAGCTATAACCACTAGCAGACAGGAAGTAGAAGGATTTTTGGCAAATCTCAAGCTCACAGACGATTTCCACGTGGATAGTCAGAAGAGTGCTCAGATACACAGTTTACTGGTTTTACTCTGTTTTTAGTGCCAGTGCGCAAACCAGAGAAGCAGCTCTGCACCCACCGCATCGCTCCATCCACCCCGCATTTCCTTCTCCCAGGCTCTAGCAAAAGCCTCCAGGCATCTACTTTGATCACCCTAAAGTTGCCCCAGGCCAGCTCAGGGCAGCTTCCCTTCGGCTGTCGGTCACCAGAGGGACAGGCTAAGACAGTCTAATTAAGCCACTTCAGCAAAGTCTGATTAATGCCAAGTTCAGACAAGCTGCCCAACTTTCTGCAGAAGCTGGATTGAAGCACTTGGACATGAAACAGTTAAGGTTGAGAAGGGAACCTTAACCTCTGGAAGTCATCTAGCAGGTTCAAGTAGAACAGGTTGCTCAGGGCCACATCCACTCAGATTTTGAGCTTCTCCAACAACAGACATTCTATTTTTTATTTAAGCCTCACCATATAGAAGTGCTGGAGTTTTTGGGTTGGTTTTTTTTTCCCCTCTTTTTTTTAATGCTTAACTAGGACCTCCTGTATTCCATTTTCTGCATATTGCCTCTCATCTTGTCATTAAGCACCACTGAGGAAAAACTGGCTTCAGTCTCTTTATTTACAGAATGGTTCAGGTTGCAAGACAGCTCTGACAGTCATCAACCAGGGCCACCTAGAGCCAGCTGTTTAGGACCATATCCAGATTGCTTTTGAGCATCTCCAAGGATGGAGACTCCACAACCTTCCTAGGCAACCTGTGCCAGAGCTCAGTAACCCTCACAGAAAAACAAAACAAAACAAAGAACTCCAGGATGTTCAGGTCTCTGGTCCTGGAGAGTCCTGACCAAGACACAGACTGCAGCTGTGGTCTTATTCTTGGTCAGCAGAGGGCAAAGACCACTGGCAAAGCTCTGCCAAATGCAGCCCAGCTTGCCCTTGGCCTTCTTTACTGCAAGGGAGTATCACTGGTCCATGTCCTTTTCTGCAAAGCTGCTTTCCAGTCAGTCAGCCCCCAGGATGTTGTTATTATGGAGCTATTCTTCCTCAGGTGCACAAACTTGCCTTTCTGTTGAACTACATGAGGTTTCCATCTGCCAGTTTCTCCAACCTGTCCAGGCCGCCGTGAACTGAACTTTGTCTGGTGTATCAACAACTCCTTCCTAGTTGATATTATCTGCAAACTCTACCCCACCATTCAAACCATTAACGCATGACAACCAGAATCAGTCTCCGTGGTACACCACCAGTGGCCTCTGTTTAAATTTCACCCACTGATCATCACATGAGCCTGGAAGCTCAGCCAGTTGTCAATACACCTCCCAAGCTCCTTATCTAGTCTGCAATTCATCAGCTTGTCTACGAGGAATTTTTGGGAGACTGTATCCAAAACCTTGATAAAGAGAAGATAAACAACATCCGCTGCTCTCCTGTCATCCACTGAGCCAGTCATCTCGCTGTAGAAGTCTGTTAGATTGGTCAGGCATGATTTCACTCAAACAACCCCTGGTACCTGCAGGGCCATGCTCCAGAATTTAAGAGCTACAATACAGCGGTGGAGGGAGGAGAATGAGGAGGAAAGAGGAGTCTTCAGTTGGTGCAGCAGTTCAGCTTAGTCTGTCCCAAGTTACAGTTTCTCCTCTCTGCACAAAGCAGGCAAAGAACCCATGTCTTGTAGAAAACTAATTTTAGATCTTTGCTTAAATGTATCATGGTGTCCAGTATCATCAATTCTCCAACTACAATCTTTGCATCGGTACATTTCCTCTGACACAATCTGCTGCCCATTCCCATATATGTTGCACTCCAAGCCCCTGGGGACTTTCTCCGAAGGAAGCTGCACACCCAAAACCAGACTCAAGCCATTTAAGTGTTAAAATGAAAAACTCGTGCCCTGCTAAGCACATCAGGGTTAACCTCCTCTCCCATCCCTCCACGGTGGAAGCCAATTTTAAATTGGCATGTGAACTCTGCCTGTGGGGAGATTTCCACCTTGTTTATCCATACCTGCCTTCCAGCACATGAGCCACCAATTTTCCTGCTGGAGAAACTAATGCCTGTCACACAATAATTGAAGTGACAGGGAAAAGGAAAAGAAAAAGGCTGGGATCTCACAGGCCCTTCAAGAGGAGTAACAATACAAAAATAAAAGCCTGCCTGCTTTACACTCTCCCGAACCACCTCCCTCCTATCCAATATGTAATTTTAGCAAGCTGCTTTGTTAGCTCCATCCTGGAATGCAGAGTAAGAGAGGAGACAGCACTGGATGCCCATGCTGGGAGCATCAGCCTTTGTCAAGATGCACCAAGAAGCCAGCTCTCATTTCTGCTGGCTGGGGCTTGGGGAATTCCTGTTCCTACGGGAATTGCACAAACATTCAATCTGCCGTCTCTCAAAAGCAAGGCAGCAACAGGGCTGAGACAAGAGGCAGCAAGGGTTGGGTTTCCTTGATGGAGAGGGGAAAGGAAACAGAGTTACACAGGAAGAATCTACACTCTAAGGCCACGCAAAGCCCTCTCCAAGAAGCGCATGGAACAGTCACAAACTCCACAGCCATTCTTTTACCGCGCATGGATTCAGTTGCAATAGTTACAGTGAGCAGCATTTCCTCCTATCTATCAAATGGAACTACTTTGGGGAAGGCTTCATTCCTCTCCCCCAACCCCAGTCATGTCCCTCAAATCTACTCCTGCTTAGTACCAACACACTGACCAGATCCCTCGGTTTCACGATGGTTTGGATAATGGGCTTAAAATGGATCTTGTTTCATAACATGGTGTGGCAAGGGACTATTGACTGCTGGATTTGTGGGCTGGTAGAACCTGGCTCCTAGTTAAAGCACTAGGCTGGGCGTCTGAACAGATTCTCCTCCCAGCATCACCACAGCTACCCCGGGACTTTGGGCAGGTCACCCCTCTGTGTGCTAAAGCTTCCTGCCATCTCATCTACACAGCAGGAATACTGCCTGAAGACAGTTGTGGAGACACACCAAGGATTGTGTTTGGATACCTCTGTAATAGAGGAGGAGGGAATTGGGAAAAGGAAGTGCCAAGGGAATATTGATACCCCATCCCTGGAGGTGTTCAACGCCAGGTTGGATGGGGCTTTGAGCAACCTGGTCTAGTGGGAGGCGTCCCTGCACAGGGCAGGGGATTGGAACTCTACGATCTTGAAGGTCCCCCTTCCAACACAAACCACTCTGATTCTATGAAACAGAGATGCAGCTAGATAACCCTGAAAGCTCTTGGGAACTCCACAGAATATTTGAAATCCCTGGCAGGAAGACAGGAAAAGTTGGCAGCTGCAGGGAGATATGGGCGTTAAACATCATACCAGTCATCTTGGGTTACAGAATTTAAAGCAAACTAATTGCTAAAGTAACATGGAAGAGTATGAAAGCAATACACATGCACTCATTTACCCTGCCCCCATCTTCTCCCTGTCACCAACACCTGGACAAGCTAAGTGGAGCGGTGCCTCACAAACAAACACAGCAGGATCGGATGTGGGCAGGGGCTCGTGGACGGCGGGAGGAAGCTCAGCGTGCGGTGTGGTAACGTCTGGCTGGGGCCCGACACACAGATTACTGCCAAGGTGCCGGGGCCAGAATGCAGAGAGAGGCAGGAGGGGGGGGACTCCGAGGGGAAAAAGGCTTTATCTCTCAGAGCACTATAAAGTACAAAGCGGAGAAACTCCATCCTCACCCCAAGCTGCACTGCCCCGGAGGGGAGATGCCTCTATCATTAAATCTGGTTGGCAGAATTTCAAATATGCATGAACAAGAGGAAGGAAGCAGGAGAATGGCAAAGCCACACAGGGCAGGGAGCAGTGGAGGAGGCGGGAGAGCAGGAGGTGATTTATAAACATCGCTGCCTTCCACAGGCTCAGAGGATGTGGTTTGCAGAGGACGTTTACAACACCAGCCCACAAAAGCCTTTGCTTCAACAGAACTTGGTTAGGAATGAGCCTGGCTGACTGGGGTCATTTATTATAGAAGTCTGTCTCCCTCCTCCTCCTCAGTGTCCAGCCCCACGCTGACCTACCGGGGCTTCTCATTCCCCACCCCGCCTTGCTCCTTCTTCAGTGAGATTTGGCTGTACCACCTTCCTACACCAGCAAGGCTGAAGACACCTATGTGGAGAGATGCCAGGTCTCTGATATTTGGGAAAGGCTGGGTGGTCTCTTAGTGCCAGTATGTCACCAAACATAGTACACAGTTGTGTTCACCGAGATCTTTTTTCCTAAAAAAGTTCTTAATTCTTGAAGGGCTTTTTCCTTCCATTTCCTTTTGTCTGCAGATAACAGAAGGAAGAGTTTCTTCTAAGATATGAGCACATCAGCAGAATCAAGCAACGACAGCTTGGGGAGTCACTGCAACTTGTACTTCTGAATCTCTTCTTTGGCAAACCCTTTGCCTACTCCAGCTGCATTAGTTAAATCACCTGGGGATGTATTTTTGCACCCAGCTGATCTCAGATACTCTCTGCTCAAAGGCCAATAAAAGTTTAATCCTATTTGCTAACCAAACAGTACATTCCATCTAGCACTGTTTGCCAGGGATTTTGGGAAGTAAGGAAATTGGGCAATTTTGGTAGCTGTTGGTAGGTATAATGAGCAAGTGGGCTTATTAGGTAACAGGCATGAGCCCTTGCAAGGTCAGGAGGAACCTACTAACCTCCAGGATAAATGGTAACACTGGGATGAAGGTCCTGGTGTTCTCAGACAGCAGTGTAAGAGCACGGATGCAGTGCATGCGCAGAGGGTAGAAACGAGCTGTTGGTACCAGCCTGGAGAGGGAAAAAAGAAAGGATATTAGGTCAAGTTTATAGAGGAACTGCACTTGCAGCCTCCAGTGACACTTGAGAACCCTTCCTACTCTCCTAAAGAGAGAGAGCTTTAGTATTGCACAGCAAAATGTTGGAGCTGCCAAAGCTATCCCATAGTTGGAAATAAAATAAAATTCACACATGTTAAAGCTATCACACTAACATACAATTTCCAGCTTCTACTGGGAGAAAGCATTACCAGACAAGAGCTTTGCAGATGCAGTTTACCAGTGATGCTTTTTAGTTCACCACTTTCAGCTCTCGTGCTCCCATCACAGGTAGGTGTGCAAGTGGCAGGAACCAGCAGTAAAATGTCCATCTAAAGCAGCAAGTTTGACCAAGAAAAGGGCTCCTCCAGTATACCAGAGGGACTAAAAGGAGGAAGATGCTTCCCATTTCAGACTATATACCCTCTGTGTACACACAGAATTCACGCTGTCACCTCAACAGTGACCCTCTTAGTGTGGAGTGTCGCTGAGGCAGGAGCTGGACCAGCAGTGACCAGCACATCAGGAAGGACTGAGTGGGAACGAGTGACCTTTCATAGCCCAATCTTTTCAGCTCTCTCCAACCCAGAGGAGAGCCTGAGCTATTCCCACCTCTTTCAGAGAGACAACGTGTACATTTGAACAGCCAGTGATTGGCACAAAGAGGCCAGACTTTCTTTGACCCATATTTTAAACTGTTACACACTCAGGTATTAAGAAAGAAGTAGAACCAACTCCCTTTGTAAGGTTGGGACTGAGAAGTGTCAGTTCCCCCAGCACCACGTCAACCAGCAGCAGAAGGGAGAATGCAGAGCCATCCCTAAAAGACACAGAACCTCGTTATTGTACCACTCTATAAACCTCTGACTCTGGATGACCTGTACTTGAAGACATGGATCCTTTAGCATTAACAAGGATTTTTTTTTAAAAAAAAAAAGCAACCCACAGCTCCCAGACAACAGGCTCAAGTCTGATAAACAAATCCTTTCCCTCTCCAAAGAGCTTGCTGAGCGATCCAGGAGAGAGAAAAAAAAAGAGAAATGCTTGAGCAGGCACCATAAATCACCTGCATCTGCCCCCCTCCAAATAGTGAAATAATTATCATTGAATCCATTATAGAAATAAATCTACTTTGCACCCCTGATCTGGCACCACTGGAGATGACGAAAGCCATTCTCAGGAATTAATTGATCGAGGAATAAACCTGTTAAGTGTATAGATTTACTGTAAACCAAGACCATTAATTTTAGAGTGCACGGCGATGCAACAATCTGCTCAACTTCACAATGGCTGGATGCACAGGGAATACAAAACACAGCTGGGTCCCAGTTCTGCTGAGGAAGGTCCAATTGCCTTGTCGTTCCAGGGCACAGCTTGGGGGGTTCAACTGACTCATTTCATCTCAGCAGAGAGTGCTCTCTAATTTCTAACCATCACCAGCTCTTGGAATACCTGCTGTACTTCTCCCGTGCAGTCAAGGCAAAGGCTGTAGTGTAAAGAACAGCCTAAAGACTTCTCAAGGCTTATTTTCACTTACTACAGCTCCTTCTGTTATACTCCTGGGTGATCACAATCTTCCTCTGGCTAGAGATGACAGAGAAAGCTTCTTTCAACATCAGCCTCTACCCAACCAGGACAGGTCACTAAGGGAAGTTGCTCCGGGACACTAAGGCTGTGCTTCCTTCTCCATGGAGAAGGCTGTACCTGCTTTCTCTCCTGTATGTGGCTGAGAGGCCAGAAATCAAAACTTAAGGGGCATCAAAAAACCTTATTTAACTATAAGCCAGAGAGGAACTTCATTGTTACAGCTTAGACTGGAAGCAAGGTAGAAATCCAAGCAGATATAGTCAGAAAACCACTATGGGATGAGGGGAAGAGGGATAAAACAGGAGCTTCTGCAACAACTCTGCTGCAACAAACCCGATCAACTAGGATAAATGCAAGCACACGGATCTAAAGGAGGAACTTATGAACTATGAAGGCAGAGGAAAAAGTTCAAAACATAGCAATTCCATGAGTAAACTCAGCAACGAGGCTCTTCCCAGCATCACAGAAGTCAGAAACCATCAATTCCAGCACTTCTCCATTCAGTAGTCCACCCTCTCTGGACCACATCTGCAGCACAGGTAACTTTAGACACACATGGGGTCCATTTTAATAATATGTACTATTAAAAATAGTTTCAATGCATTTTATATGCTGGAAAGCAAGAAGAGGGAGCCAATTTTGATTCAAGCAGGAAACCTTTTTCTGTTAGTTATCTTGTGTCACCACTTTTCAAATTCTGCCCTGGTGCCTGCCCATCCGTGCTGGATGGTGGTTTCTCCCCACTCCCCCCGGGTAAGAGGCCAGGGTGGCATAAAGAGACACAGTCTGTCCCACAGACAGACGGACACAGGCTCGCTGCCCTTTCGCTGGAGCCAGGCGCCACCTCCCGGTACAAAAGGCACTGAAGAAACAAGGTGGGGTGTCCCCTCCCAGCACGGCCACTCTTCTGCCCCAGAGCACACCCCATGGCAGGAGTACAAGGGCAAAAAGGTCTTCCAGATGTCGCACAGCATCCTGCCCCAACATCTGCTCACACACCTCTTGAAGCCAAGCAGCCCAGGGGAACAAGGAGAGAGGTCCAGCTCCTCCCCACCATCTCCACTGGGAAGCCCACTGGCAGCAGGCAGACACTACTGATGCGCAAACCCCACATCAGACCTTCCAGAAGTGCATAACGTGGTCCACGAAGCAGAAAAACCCTGTCTGCAGGCTAGATTAGTTTATCCTCTCACCTTAAACAGAAATAGCCTGAGTTTTTCTGTAACAATGGGTAAAACTGTGTATCTACGGCAGGGAATGTGGCCCAGAGACTTGCACGTCCCGGTTTGGACAGCACAGCCACCAACGCTGAGAAGAGGCTGTCATACCCAGGAGGGATCCTGGATATAGACTGAAGTCCATGGAGCCACATCATTCCCACATCTGCTACCCTTCCTACCTCCTTTTTATAGCCCGGACACTGCGTTGGCTCAGTATGGAATCCAGGGTGGGATCCATTTCTATTTTCTCCACCCTAAAACCCATCTGTTGGGTTCCCAAATCTTTGAAGCCTTATCAGACAGTAACCGCACTTCGTGCCCAGCAGCCCTGTCCATCATGTATTCTAAGAAATTCTATTTACTGCTTTTGCTGACACTCACCCGGTTCACCTTCCCTTGGCCCCAGACAGTTGATTTATCTGCCTGAACAGGTAGAAAACCCTTTAGATTAGTCCACAGGACAAGTAAAGCTCTCCAACAGAAATGGGAAGCAGCCTGTGGACATGGGGGATGGGAAGAGGGATGTATGCACGCTCTAACGATCGTTTAAATCTGCTTATCTTCATCACCACTTGGGAGTTTTTCAAGAGCAGGCGGGTGGCGTTTTAAAGCTGAGAATCTGGTTAACAGAGCTAACAGGATTTCAAAGATCACCAGAGATTCAGAAATTCCCCCAATGCTCATTATTAACAGCCGTTTCAAAGCATAAAAGTTGCATATATAAACATATAAACTGATGGGGAAAAGAAAGAAATTCTCAGAGGAATACTAAAAATAAATATGTCCTAGTGTTTCAAATTCTAACAAATATGCTCAAAAAACCCCCGCATCTAACTATTTACAGAGCTAAAAATGAGGACTTGATTCTGTGCTGTGGCACTGTTAGGTCCTGAGGTAAGTCAGTACATTTTTCCTTGCCAATTTGTACGGCTGGGAGGATAATCTGTCCAGGTTATCCAGGTTGCAACTTCTGGACAGAGTAGAAAGCCATCATCTACCCTGCACCCTACCTCAAAACAGAGCCTCACCACTGCACAATCTACAGTTACTGGGTGGTATGAAGAGTATTCATCTCCCCTTGGCCTCTGAATTCACACACACCAACACACTGGGATTCTATCATAACCACTGGGAGAAATTCCACCATGGTTCAATTTCGTTAATGGAACTAGTGGAGTGCAGCAGGCTTAAACACAGAGCACCACACCTGGCCAATACACTGGAAGTAACAAAAATAACCAAGCCAAAACCCCCGAAACAAAGCAAATCCCCCAAACCCCACAAATGAGAATAGGTTTCATACTACCAGAGATGCCCAAGCAGGCTTTCCTACTGGTTGGTGTGCATAGTTTAAGGAAAAAAAGGATTAAAAAAATCCAAATGCACTTAAGATTCCAAACCCAAGTCCCCAGCTCCTCCCTCATTTTTTTTTCCAAATAGCTCAGCTCTGAGACAGTCAGAAACTGCTACACATGGCATGCTTGCACTTGGACAGCTCTCCCTGGAACTAGCCAGACAGCTATAACCTCCTGGAAAGAGCACTCAGCAACACAGAAATACCACCTAGAGCTGCAACCGCCCCTCACGTGACAAAGTGTGCCAATGGATGTTAAAAAGCCAAGCTTCCCCACTTGGGCTAGTTCTTCATACAAATGCTTGAGGACTACTTATTTTAAGTCTTCCTTCAGAGAAAAAAAGAGGACACCATCTAGAACATCTTCTTGGAGATAGAGTTCTCCAGCCATAGAGAGGTGTATTTTTTAATCATGTATTTTTTAGCACCAAAGTTAATTGCATTGCTTTGTGTCTCCCCAGCTCCCCATTAAATGATAGCAAAAACTGTTAGCACTATTCAGAATCATGCCCAGAGCACACCTGCAAATATTCTGGAGCATAAAGGAAGAGGAATTTCACAGGATTTACTGTTCTCATTGCTGGGCACTTCTCAGCTACTTTTTAGGTTAGCCCAGAAATGGCTGCAGATTGATATTGGTCCTCCTTCAACACAAGAGCTCATGGAAGGACTCGAGCTGGCCACTAAATCTGGCAGAACTGAAATTCCTTATACAGAAAGAGAATTTCGTGGTGGTGTAGGTTATTCTTCCCAAGGCTCTCACCACTAAGCCTACAACATATCTTCAGCTGGAATACTTCTATCAAAAGCAGCTCTCCAACAATTCCTTACAATGCAAGGTTAAATCCAGATGACACAAGAGTAACACCCCCTGAGTAGCTGCTCTGCCACATCATGCAAAAGAAACAAGTATAGCCAAAAGAAATAAAAAAAAAAATCCTACTTACTTTATACAGCCAATGATGACCTGCGTCAAAGGATAGATCAGTGGCTCCATGACCTCACTGGGATAGATTGTGCTGAGAACTCGACACCAGAAATACAGGCAGTGGATATACTGCCAGTTATAAACAGACTGGAAATTCTCCTGCAGAAAAGGGAAAAAACACAGGCACAAACTTGAAAATATGGCATTTGAGAGGAGCTTGCTCCATTTTCTCTACA
The DNA here is from genome assembly GCA_026546715.1 of Gallinago undulata. Lineage (NCBI taxonomy): Eukaryota > Metazoa > Chordata > Aves > Charadriiformes > Scolopacidae > Gallinago > Gallinago undulata. The sequence continues at coordinate 5,329,357 of JAOTQQ010000008.1, forward strand.
GGACTTATTTTATCCAGTGCTTTCCAAGAGGACCTTGTGTACTGTTTAGAGAGGAATAATTAACATTCTAGCTGTCGCTTTGATGCTTGTGGCTGACCCATCATCCAGCAAGTTCAGATGTTACGTTGGCAACATTATGATTTGGTACTAGTTAGTGCCTTAAAGGAAATAATAAGTAACACAGACTGCTTTTCTTCACAAGTACTGTTCATTTGTGAAGGATGACTTAACGACCCAGCTCACAGCAGATGGTGGGATGTGGCCGAGCCTTAGGAAACCTTTAACTGTTCCATTTACCAACAGTCCTGAGTCTACCATAGGTAGGAAGTTCAGAAAGTAGTACCCCTTGTAGAGTGCCTTCTGGCCTCAGCAGACCAGAGAGGAAGGAAAAGGGCGTGTAGAGCTACACTACAGATTCAAGCAAGAAAAAAAATTCACCTGAATTAATCTGGATTACTCCTCCCTGCACTCAAAGTCCTTTGGTTGTTATATAGCAGCTTGTCCTTCTCACTTGAGACTTCCCTTCCCTTTACTAATCAAACCCCCCTAACTCTGAAAGGTTATATTGGTGCTTATTTTAAATGTGTTCCTATGAACATCCACTGTCAAAGCAAGGACCAAATGGTCAACCTAGCACTCCCCCTGCTTCTGGAAAAGATCCTACCCAGGGCACTTTCATTTTTTCTCTATTGCAGAGTAAAAACAACAGACAGCAGAGCTGAGATCAAACTTTCAGCTCTGTTTCTCAGCCAAGTCTTTATGGTTACCAGCAAAACCAGTGCAACAGGCTAGCAGTGTGTCTGACGTGCAAGGACACACTGAACTCACGTTTCAGGCTGGCTCAGGGGTAGGTGTGGGTCAGGTCTTGCACCAATCCAAGAGACATTGTTTTCAAGAATGTTTGGGCAAGACCCACCTCTCCGCCTGCCACGTGCCAGATTAAATAAAAGCCCAGAAGAATCCAGGGGTCCCTTAAGGACACCCTTTATAAAGGGTTCTGCAGGCCCATGTATTCCCTAGAATTGCACCAAGAACTTCAGAGATTGCTCTTAACAAGGTGCTTCAGCTCCAATGTGTGTTTGTTTCAGACAGACTTTCAAAGCCCAGGTCATCTCCTCTTTTGCATGGATGAAGCAAGATGCTTAAGTCCTAAACCAAGGACAGAAGCCCTCAGTTGCAGCCACTGGACTGAACTGTGCAGCAGGGGACTTTAAGCCACAGCTGGAAGTGGTAGAGCTCTCCCAGATGACGGAGATGTACCAAGAAGTTCTGTTCTCAGCTTCTCTTGCACAGAACAGATAAACAATCTGCTCCTGTAATCACCTTCCACAACCACCCACCACTCACTTTAAATTAATTGGCTTATTGCTTGGATTTGTATATTTTGGTTGTGCTGTTGTCATTTAAAGTTCCTACAACCTTCCCCAGCTGCGAAATCAAGTGGATTTAGTCCTTGTCTGGGCCACGACTGAGAGTGTAAGAAGCCAATGGAATCCAATTAAAACATATGCAGCCCAGACTTCATTTATCTCTGCTCATTTATCCCCACGTCTGAAGAGCCAGGAGATTTAACTGGTCACCAATCCCGCAATGTTTGGGAGCAGCTGAACAATTAATCTATAGGGGTCTGTTTTGTTAAACATGAATAAAGCCAGGATTAACAATCTGACTCAGATTTCTGAGGTCAGACTGGGGGTGGCTGAAATCAGGGCAGCTCCCAAATGGTTTGAGCTGCTTTGTTCAATTAAGTCCTTTAAAGAGCATGGACTTCACTGGAAAGATGCACACACCAGGGTGGTTCCTAATCTTCTTTACCTTGAGGTTTTGCGACAGGCTGCGAACAGCTGCTTCACAGAGTGGAAGAAGGCTGCCCAAGGCAGAAGATGGAATATGCATCACAAACTCTTGCAAACTGGGGAGAGAAAAGTGACTCTAAACCTGCAGTTTTCTTTCCTCTCCTTCCTTGCTGAATTTCTAAACTAACAAAGGCAACTACAAGCTGATCTCTGAAGCTCCCAAGCCCTGGCAAAAAATTCCTTGCCGTGTTATGAAATGGGTCAGCCAGAAGTACTGACAATTTAGAGAGACTACCAAAAGCCTGAAGGGGCTACTGTGATTTTCCCCTCTCCACACATTCCCTGCAGGAGGGTACGTCCCTTCCACGCTGACGGGTACCCACCTTTTTCTTTATCGTCATGGCACTGCGCAGGTGAATGGCGAGCTGGCGGATATAGATGAAGGCGTGCTGGTAAGAGGTGTGTGTGTCCAGGGCGTACATCTCCGTCAGCGTGCGCTGCATGAAGTTGATCATGGGCAGGACATTGGGAGAGGTGAATCTGGAATTCTTCACAAATGCAATGTACATTTGCTGTGCAGGAAAGAAGATAAGATACAACCGCATAAATCAGTACAAAACCATTATTTCACTAAACTTCTCCACCCAAATGTATGCCCAAACCAGGGGTGAAGTGTTCCCTTTATAAGACAAGTCGCTTCAAAGGTATGTGCAAAAATAATAATCCAGTCTGCTCCTTTTTCAGGGCAGATGGGAGAGGGTCAGTCTCTTTTCTGCACCCTTATATTGTTTAGCACAGCGCTTGGAGATGCCCCTGCCATTGCTCCTCTTCAAGAAGAGAGGAACTGCGGGATGGCTTTGAACCATACACGCTTATGGTTGGTCGCGGTTCTCTTTCTGTAACAGTGGTACCTAAGCCATCTACACTTGGGAACCTCAGCTATTAGCTGAGGGATCAGAGCAGCTCAGTAGCACTGAGTGTGTCAGCACTTGAGGAAATCCCACAAGAATTTGGAAGACAAGCATTCATCCAGTAGACAGATGAGTAACAGAGGCCTTTCCTGCTAAGACCCTGTGTGCCTCCAGCATGAAGGCAGTAGTAGGAAGCAGGATCTCACTCTGACCTAACCCAGAATTTCTTTCCTGTTTCATTTTCTGGAGGCAGCAGCACCATCTCCAGCATCAGCCCTGACTAAATAGGCTGTAGCTCACACTGTAAGGTCTTCAAATATAACATGAAAAAGAAAAGCTGCAGAGAATGGCAAGCACCAGCCCTACCTTGAGCAAGGGACTTAGGTACGCCTCCTTCTTGTAGCGGCAGATCTTGTTCAGCACAAGGAAGGCCAGTACTCTCACCGTTTCCTCACCTGTGCTCCACAAATTAATTGTTTGCTGGAACAGAAAATAAAAAGATACAGGTAAATAAAGGGGAGACAATGAGCCCCTTCCTGGTTACAGACAGGCCTGAGCTTCCTGCTTTCACACCAAAAAAAGCAAGCGAGGAGGAAGATGGCCGGCTGAATTGTCACAGAATCAGTCACAACAGCACTGGCAGCCATTCTGTCCTCATACTCCAGCTGAGACCGCACAACAGGCAAGGGCTGACATTTACATGATCAATAAACAAAACTGTCATCTCTGACGAATACATGCACTTTTATTCATGTGCCTAAGTATGCATTTGAGCTTCTGAGCATAGGCACCAGCCTGTGCATGTGACTCAGTCTCCTAGGCTTGGAAAGCTTCCTCATCGTCCCCTAGACAGCGCCACCACACTAGATTACACGGTTGGCCAATACACCTTCCAGCCCAATAAAAAATTTTGTCTTGCATCAAACTCTGAGGAATACAACTACACTGCAATTATATTCCAGTTATCACCAACACCAAATTCTAGTTTCTCAAAGAATGCTATTAAAGATGCACTTGTCTCCAGAGAAGGGACACCAGGGTTTGGCTTCCAAATTTATCAAAGTTTTTTCCCCCCGCTGGGCAACTAGGTTCCCGAGATACATCTCCTAGTGGTAGCTCTGACTTAATTCCAGTTCCCTGGATGTTTGCTGCATTAATTCAAAGTACAGAGCAGAAGCAGCAGAGTTTAGAGCCCAGAGATAAGACCTGTGTAAGGCAGCACTTCTGCTGAGACATACCCTTAGTCACTCTGGGACAGACATGATGACTAGCATCCAGTGCATCACAAAAATACCTCCACCCACTGGAGAGGGGTAGGTGAGACTGTGCAGAGGTCTGGGCTAACAGACAGCCCACCATTGACACAAACTCATTTATCTGAGTTTTATCCATCTCTACATTGCATAAAGCAATCACATATTGGTCTCTTCCCTGTTGAGAGTATAGATTCACTTGGATGTGGCTGGCCCTGTCAGGAAGCATCTGATATGGCAGGACCACAATCACAGCTGATGCCTCCAAAAAAAACAGTTAGTCTCCACTAATGAAGTGGAGGAAACAGAAAGATTCCAGCTATAAGGCTGAAAAAGCCTACTCAAAAATCACTACGGTAGCACTGAGCAGACTGCTACACCTTCAGATACGAGGTGTAACAGCCTCCCATCACTGTATACCAGTCACCTTTATCACCAAAGGGTTCCCAGCCTCATTTAAATGTTGTATGGCAGCTTTTCATTTAAATGTCACCCTGCTGCCCTCTTCCACTCTTCCCCGCCTCCTTTGTTGTTCTTAAGTGCTCAGCAGTTGTGACTAAGTTTCTGCAAAAATATTCCACCCCCAGGCTCTTGAGAGCGAGATACCATCCCAGACGAGATACCATCCCAGACGTACGCCCAGACTCAGCACTCAGGCAGGAATTACTCCATCTGCCACAAGGAAGCAGACAGCTTCCCCACAACACCTCCCTGTCACTTTGTATGGGGATTAGCAGCAGTTACACAGAGCCACATGCCCACTCTCCTCAGCGTGACAGCGCTTCATGGCACCTAAAGGGCCCATAAGAGAAGCAGGAGTCCTTTCCAAGACCAAAAGAAAAGGGAAGAGGAGTACAAGAGACTGAACTGTCATGGGATCCAGCCCAAATACTGTGAGAGGCTCATATGAAGGGGTAAGAAAAGTACCTCAGATCCAAACAACGTATCATAACTTGTCACCTTACCTTGAGAAGTGCACGGCACTGCTTTGGGAAGGACAAATAATAAGGCACTATGGAGTTGACGTGTTGAAGGACTGCTACTCCGACTGATGCTTCTGTTAAACACGACAGGAGCTAGGGAGAAAAGAAACAAAAACACAAGCCCATTTAGTGTCTGGTCCTCATCACTTCTTCCTTTATCATTAAGCATATGCATTTTGCTGTACCCAAGTATTTCTGTGTTACCAAAGAACTGGAAGAGCAGCCTTCCCTAGGAAGAAGCTCAAACAAACCACCAAAGTCTGTATCAGGAAAGGAGTGGGCACATGGCAGGTTAAATAGCTCCACTGAACGCACATCCTCCTGGCAAGTGTGAGCTCAGGCTACTGGACTTGGATGGGTAACGGCACCTGAGCTCATCACATAAAATCTCATCTGTGGATACTGCCAAAGCTAAGTGTATCTACAGTTTAAGACATCTCACTAGCACGGTCAAAGCATAATGAAGACACCCTCAGTGTATACAAGGCTAGGAAACAGACCATCTGAGCTATCTGACCACTTACTGAATTTCACTAGCATTTCTTTAAAGGGAAGCCAGAATACTACTGGATATCAAGAGGTTAACTCCAGCTCAAGGAAAAAGTTAGACAAGCTATTTAAGAAACAATATCTTAGTATTTCCAGGTTGTTCAGCTCAGTCCACCTGGAGGCAAACCCAAAGACATTTGTGGTTTCTAATTTGAAGACAACAGTAAACTCAAAGTTACTTCAATTTGAGAGAGATTCTGTCTGATGCAGCGCTCACTCTTGCCTGCAATCCTAGTGCTTGGAAACAGAGGCATTTTTTCTACTTCTAACTTTCCTCCTCATTCTCCTCCTTGCACTGCAAACATTCTGAACTGAGAGGGTCTTCTTTGCAAGGTCCCTCACACACAAAACAGAAAGGAGAAGGTATTGTTCAGAAACTACTATGCCAGAAAAACTGTAGCCTGGGACTGAGGGCACTCAGAAGTAAGCACAAGACCAGGAATTACTTCAATGGGACTGCATTGCCAGCTTTTCCTTTTCTACTGCAATCTTCAGCTCTGCTGTTGGCAAGAGGCACCACCACTTGAGGAAAAAAAACTCTACTGATCAAAATGCTTTTTTCTGCTAAGTCATTCTGCCAGCTTACAGCTAAGAGACATCAGCACTGTCTTTCTCTTCCCTTACATCCCCTTCGCTCAGCTTCCAAAGAATGAGTATTTCAAAGTTGTTGCTTTTAATATTCCAATTTGGGGAATACGATGAAGCACTCTCAAGAAAAAAATTAACCTGGGGCAGGAGTTACCTTCAGAAATAATCTATGAATTGTCTCTGTACACCAGACATCAGCTTCTTTGGACAGATGGGAAATCCTAGGGTGCTGGAGCACAATCATACTTGGAGATGTCATATATGAGGAACAGAGGTTGTCAACATAACATCTTAGTATTTACTATAAGAAGCAAGGTCGTAGTGCCAAAAATAGAATTAAAGATGCGGAGCTCAGGAGCACTGCAAACCACTTTAAAGCTCACTAAATATTAACTTATCAGACAAATTAAGACAGAAAGCACTGCCAGAACGTTAACAGCCCTTCGTTACAGGCTACTTATTTTGACCCAACCATCCTACAGACCTCCAAATTGTTAAGACCAAATACCTTCAAAACATGACAGAGAATTAGGCAGACAATCTCATGCCCAAGGCTTTGAGAGCGCCTCATTCCAAAATATCCTGAACAAAAGCCCAGCAATGCACAGACTGACGCTAGTAACACAAACATGATGAAATTTCTTACTTGTATAGTACAGCTGAGGTACACTTTTATGTCCAGTCGCAGCTTGCTCCAAAGTGGGCTGGTGGAAGGGAGGACCATTCTGGAAACGAGCAAGAGCTGGGTTTAGCTTTAAAAAAAAAAACACCCCACCAAATAAATTAGATCCCAGCAGCACAAAGAGTAGTCTGTTCACTTCCTCAATATTGCCAGTGAGTAAAGACAACTGCTAGCAAAGCAAGAAATAAAAGCAGCAACAATTTTGTCATGGATCAAAAGAAGTAATTCCACTCTGTAGAGACTGCCTGAGAAACAGTATTAGAAAATTCAATTCAAAGAGCTTCCCAGCAGAGTATCCAGGCCTGGGGAGGAAAGAGGCTGGTATTTACACAAAGAAGTGGAATTTACTTCTCAGACCAGGCACCACTGTCAAAAAGGAATCTAGAGTGTAGTTGGCCCCTAGTTTTACAGGGAATGCACTTCTGGGGAGGAAAGGAAGAACCAGGTTAATACAACGGTGAATATCACCAGGCAACTTTGCCAGTGCTTGGAAAGAGCTTTTTCTAGCTTCACAACAAGGCTGCAGTTCTGAAAAACCCCAACCAACTTTCTCCCATTTGCAGTTCTCAAGTCTCCTCAGACTTACTTTAGTTTGTTCTTTGGGGGTTTCAGAAGCAGCAGCTTCTGCAGGCAGTGGAAGAGGTCCCGGACACAGAAGGACACAAGCGCATTGAACACTGGTTAAAAAAAAAAGTCAGTGAAACATTTGTAAATCATTTTCCATATATACCTGGGTTCTCAACTAATCTGAAAAGAGCTCCCCAAGGAACCGAAGCCAGTAATTCCCATAGCAGAACTACTGCATTTGCACAAGCTTCCAGAAAACATCAGTTTGTTTTACCCTAGAATTTTTCATCTAAACAGCAAGATTACAACTGACAGGTTTCCGGCACAGGGGCCACCTCTTTACTCTGAGTAAACATCAACAAGCACAAAAGCAGCCTGACCCATAACTGGCAGTCTACACTATCATCAATCTCCCTCAATCATAAGAATTAGAGGCACTTTTTAATTAAAAAAAGTCACAGAAATGGACATGCAAATCCTACGCGATGTCTTATATTAAAGAATGAGATTTTACTGAAAGCTAAAGATAGAAAAAGCCCTACGCCAGGCAAGAAAGGATTAAGGAGAACACGTGGGTTTAAGCAGTCCCACCCAGAATGCCAGTTCCAGATGGCACACAGTAACAAGCTGATAAAACACAGTGAGAAAGTGGTAATTTAGTGGTAAAATTAGGTGGGCTGCAGGTCACATCCTCAGAGACACTAGCAAAGATGCTCGCTCTCAGCCATGCTGTCTCAAGTCTAAAACAGGACTGTCTGCAAAATCTGGAGCTTATGCAAAAGGGGGTCACACTAGAGAGAGGCTGCATCTCATTTTTCTACAGGCATGATAATCCTGCAGAGGAGGAGATCCAGACATGCAGTATTTTGAGCACTCCTGGCTAGGGGAACATGAAGTGGATGGTGCAACTGAACTCTGAACTGCTGTGAGGTTATAGAACACTATTTGGTAAGAAGACTTGTAGAATTAGTTCTGAGAGGGATCAGCAAGAAGCCACAGCAAAGGTTGTCCAAAAAACCCTACAAATATATAAACAGTACCTTGCTTTAACTTCATTCTAAGTAGCCTGGGGAATGAAGCGTGGTACTTTCCTCAGCAGCCTGCAAGCTCCAGGCACACACCCTGAGAGGTGGACTTACTCAGTGAGACACCAGAGGAGATACCACCGCACAGACTCCCCACCAGCAAGAAGATAAGCTACTTAAGTGAAATGAAGCCTACAAAAGGGTAAGTTGAACTCCTACCAGTACTTATCCCCACTCTCGTCCAATGGCTAAGCCCTCCCTACCAAAAAACCTTCTCTCTCAGAAGTAAAATGGTGACCAACTCACCTGCAGCATCAGTGACTTGAAACTTGCTGGGATCAGCCCCACCATTATCTCCTTTGGTGGTTGCTACAGCTGCTTTAAAGGCTTGAGTGATTTCATGGAAAAGTTTTGGTGTTAAATTTCTCTGGGGAAAGGAAAAAAAAAAGGATTGCTGAGAAGAAAAAGCAAGAACTATTCTTAAACTCTGGAGCACTTTCCTGGGACAGGACGATTGGAATTCATTGTAAGTCTGGCTGCAAAAATAGCTCCATCCTCTAACACAAAGGAAAAGTGTCAAGAAAGTACTAACACTTGTGGCCTTCACTTGCTCTAAAATGGGCTTCAAGGGCTTTTAATTGGTTGGGGGTTGAGAAGCAATGAGTCAGCTGCAAGCAATTATCCAATTTGACCTTTCCCTCCCCCCTTAGTCAGCTGCAGCAAGTCATTTCATCACTTCTCAAAATGTGACTAAAAAAAGTTCTTGGAGGTGCCAAAAGCATAATGTTTAGTAAGAGGATGAAAAATCAGAAGTGAACCACTCTGACCCCTTCTGAGCCACAGGTTTCTTAAGCTTCTCCCTCAGACAGAGTACAAGTAACTCTGATCTTGCAGCCCAGTGAAAATTGCTGAAGTAACAAGAGCATGCAGGACATACACCACCTTTGTAGATTTTTGTAAAAGATGAACGAATCTCAAGTGGCATCTTTTAAAGGGAGCAACACAGAGAAGAATCTTTTAAGGAGAACACTCAAACACCTCATATTCCAACTCCCTACTCACCTCTGCAGCTTTTTTCCATTCTTCAACCATTTTCAATCTCACAGGGATCAAACAAACTCTCTTCCGTTTGACCGTTTCCTGTTCTTCTTCGTCCTCATCTTCATCACTTGCTTCCTAGATAAATCAATACCAGGACTGAGAAAAGGCTTACACATTTTTCTAGCCCCACCTCTTTTGCTGAGCAGCTACTGAAGAGAAAAGGCAGGCAGCAGTGAATTTTATTACTGCTTTACA
>JAOTQQ010000008.1:5356937-5373849 GCA_026546715.1 Gallinago undulata
GTCTTTTCTCAGTGGTGCCCAGGGACAGAACAAGAGGAAATGGGCACAAACTTGAGTATAAGAAGTTCCACCTAAACTTGAGGAGGAACTTCTTTACTGTGAGAGTGGTGAAGCACTGAAACAAGCTGCTCAGAGACGTGGTGGAGTCTCCTCTGGAGACACTCAAACCCCACCTGGACACATTCCTGTACAACCTGCTCTAGGTAGACCTGCTCTGGAGGGGGGGTTGGACTGGATGATGTCCAGAGGTCCCTTCCCACCCCATATGATTCTATGATTCTAAGGAGTTCATGGAGCAATGGTGGGGAGCTGGCAGGGATGCCGTCAGCATCCTCTGCACAGAGCTGGTGGTGAGAGGGGCACGGAGCTGTTCTGGGAGCAGAGATGGCCAGAAGAGTCTCCCAGGGCCATCCTCTGGGTGAAACAATCCCGTATCTAACTCTAGGAACAGCAACTGGAAACTATTTCCCTGCCCCTGCAGTTGGGAGCAGTAAGTTTGCTGGTTCTCAGCTTGGTGGTGGCCAGAGGCGTAGTGACAGGACAAGGGGTAATGGTTTTAAACTGGAAGAGGGGAGATTTAGATTAGACACCAGAAAGAAGTTCTTTGCTGTGAGGGTGGTGAGACACTGGAACAGGTTGCCCAGGGAAGCTGTGGCTGCCCCATCCCTGAAGAGGTTCAAGGCCAGGCTGGATGGGGCTTGGAGCAACCTGGTGTGGTGGGAGGTGTCCCTGCCCAGGGCAGGGGGGTTGGAACTAGATGATCTTTAAGGTCCCTTCCATCTCAAACCATTCTATGATTCTATGTCCTGGACTCACACTCTTCCCTGCCATGTCCCTTAGCCCTATGCTCCAGGCTGTCAAGAGCCTGCTGACCCCCCCAGGCCACCTCTGCCTCTCTGTGTGGGGTCCTCTGAGACCTGCTTTCTTCACAGACCCCCAGGAGTGCTCTACTAAGGACTCTGCACTTCCAGCTAGTGCTTTGGTGCCCTCTGCCTTGAGGAAGCTGGGCAAGGGGGAGACGAGAGGGGTGGTGACAGGGACCCAAGGCTCTTGGTCAGCTCCAGAGCTGTAGGACCAGCCCATAGCCTCACCTACCATGAGCCTCACCTGTGACACCAGGCTTCCCTGCCCTCACACGTTCTCCCTTTTTCTCCCTACAGCTACGATGGGACCTCTGATCTGGCCACAGTGGAGTCCTACGATCCTGTCACCAATTCCTGGCAACCTGAGGTGTCCATGGGCACCAGGAGGAGCTGCCTGGGTGTAGCAGCGCTTCACGGGCTTCTCTATGCTGCTGGGGGGTACGATGGGGCCTCGTGCCTGAACAGGTAGGGGATCCCCTTGCTCCAGGCTCCTCTGCTGCTCTTGCATGCGCTGCCCTTGGCGCTGGGCACCTGGGGAGCCCACAAAGCCTGTTCCTGACAGATGGACTGACCCCAGAGTAGAGGTCTTGCAATCCATCCCTGTCTGCCACTGTCTTTGGCCCAGGGAATGTTTCTTCAGGGGAAGCCCCGTTTTCTAGCCCTCTGCCACAACAGAACACAGCCTTTGTCAGTTCTTCCCTCTGTTTTCCCTGTCTATTCCCAAGCTTCCTTGGGAGCTGCCCCTGAGGGTCTGTGGCAAAGAGCTTTGACCTGGGCTTTGCCAGTGTCACACCTTATGTTCCTGTGTCCCTGCCTGCTGCAGCGCAGAGCGGTACGACCCTCTGACAGGCACCTGGACATCCATCGCTGCCATGAGCACCAGGAGACGCTACGTCCGGGTGGCAACACTAGGTGGGTGATGGCATGAGGACCTGACTGGCTTCTGTGCAGACTTTCTCTTGCCTTTCTGGTGGTTCCTTTTCATGTTTTTCTATTCTGGTTCCTGCCCCTTCTTCCTAGATTCCCTGTCTGTGAATCTAGGTAGTCCAGCCATTCCTCTGCCATGTCCTGACATGCTCCCTACCTCTGCCCTCTTCCTTGGTCTCCCTAGTAGCTGGGTTTCATCACATTATGGTGGCAGCTCCTGAGGGGACCTGCATCTCGTTCCTCAGCTTTGTGCCCCTTCTACTTTGGAGTAAGAGGGCTGGCTGTGCATGATCACCTCTCCCTAGAAAGGACGAGGCAACCTTATTACACCTTCATTATAAAAGCAGGATAGTCCTTTTACTGATGATCCAAGCAGTCATGTGGGGTCCAAACTGTCTCTCCCAGGGGTGTCACAACATTAGAGTCAATGCTGTGATGTCTCCTGCCTCTGTTGCATGAATTCTGTCCTTAAGGAGGATGCAGTGTGAGAACGGGCCGCTTCATTGTTTAGTGCAGCTGTGGGGTTAAAGCGAGTACCACTCTCCACCCCAGCAGATGCTGGACCTCCCTGGGGCTGCCAGGGCGGTACCCACCATCCCAAGATCTACTGTTCGGTGTCCCCATGGTGCTTCTCCCTTGCCCTGCTCTCTGGTTTCAGCTCCGTGCTGACTCAGAGGTTCCCTCCCCTCCATCACCAGCTCGTACCCTCTGCCCGCCACAGCCTTTATTGGCGTTCCCCTGCTCCAGCCTCCCCTGCTAAAAATAAGCCGTTGCTCTGGCCGGGAGCACTTGCAGCTCCCACAACGAGGAGGTCAAGAAGCAGCAGGCAAAGGACCTCTTTGGGCAGCTTGCAGCGTGGCAGAGAAATTGCCTGATGATGAATATTTCACAATGCTGCTTGCTGCACGGGGAGGGGGAGGAGGAGGCACCACGGCTCGGCCAGTAACTCCCTGGGCACCCCGTGCCAGCGCTGGGGGAGGCTGAGCTGGGGCTGGGGCCATGCTCTTTAGCTAACTCCTGTGCCTGTGTGTGACTGTCTTTGCAGAAGGCAACCTCTATGCCGTTGGGGGATATGACAGCTCATCCCACTTAGCCACAGTAGAAAAGTATGAGCCCCAGGTAAATCCGAGAGCGAGCGTGCCTGGTAACCCTTTCCCTTCTCCCCTCCTTATGGGTGCCTGCAAGGGCCCTGCAGAAAGCTGAGGGCCAGGCAAGATGCTAGAGAAAACATAGCAGAGAGGGAGAAAGCTCTGAGAGATCTTGCTGAGATTTTCAACCACCAGAACACTCTCTATCCCCAGTGCCTGGAGGCCCAGCTCAGGTTCTGGGGGAAGAACAGTTCTTGTTCATGCTCTGAGATGTTTCCAGCTTCCAGCTGAGGTCCTCACTCTCCGCACATCTAGAGCAGTTAGTGGGGATTGTGGCAGGCTGGGGACATGTGTTTGGCCTGGGGTTTCACAGCTCTGTTAAGAGCAGGCTGCATCACTGCAAAAAAAAAAAAAAAGATCAAAGGGAAGGTCCTGGAGGGTTTTCATGAGCTGTAAAGCCACAGTCGTGACTTGTACAGATTTGAAATAGATACAGCTCAGCCCCCCAAGAATGGGCTGGGATTCAGCTGTGACGTGGCTGGTGGCCTGGCACAGGGATCTCTCTGCTCAGGCCCCTGGGATGGCAGGACTCCTGCCAGCTGCGGCTGAGCTTTCCCGAGCCAGTTGGCAGAGGTCTCTCCTGGGGCCCACAGCTCTTCCTGCGGGCGAGATGAAGGGAAAGAATTAGGGTTCCCCCCCTCAAAAGTCTTTCTGGGTGAGGATTGTTGCATGGGGAGGCGTGTGGTTAGAGTGGGACTAACATCACAGGGCTGGAGGGGGCAGGGGTACGTGGAAAATGAGTTGTACATCTGTCTCAGGAGCAAACATTGGCTCTTCCCAGATCAACACCTGGACACCCATTGCCAATATGCTGAGCCGCCGGAGCAGCGCAGGAGTGGCCGTGCTGGAGGGGATGCTCTATGTGGCTGGTGGCAATGATGGGACCAGCTGCCTTAACTCTGTGGAACGCTACAACCCCAAAACCAACACGTGGGAGAGTGTGGCACCCATGAACATCCGTAGGTAAGGAGCTCTGCCCGCCCTGCCACCCTCCCGACCTGCAGGGGAGCCTCCGCTGCTGCAGTCAGGAATGGGGATCCTGTCTCGGAGAACCTTGCCTCACCTAGTGCTGCAAAGAGACCAAAAGTAAAGAGAAGACCATGCCCCATGGTCTGGCTGGCTCTGTGCTGCTTCCGCAAAAGCATCTCTCACTCTCTGCTGTGCTGCGTGGCCATAAAGAACCAGGTGGTATGGCTGGCTGAGGCCACGGAGATGCTGCTGGGCTGCAGGAGGATTTAAGGCTTGGAAGTCCATGCTCCTAGGGGCTGTTATTTAGAGGTGGCACTTCTCGTATCCCCCTGTACTCAGCACTGGTGAGGTCCCATCTTGAATACTGTGTCTGTTTTTTGGACCCCTCACAACAGGAAAGACATTGACATTCTGGGTCGAATCCAGAGAAGGGCAATGGAGCTGGTGAGGGGTCTGGAGCACAGGTCTGATGAGGAGCTGCTGAGGTACCTGGGGGTGTTCAGCCTGGAGAAAAGGGGGCTGAGGGGAGACCACCTCACTCTCTCCAACTCCCTGAAAGGAGTGTGTAGATAGCTGGGGGTTGGTCTCTTCTCCCAAGGAACAAGCAATAGGAGAAGAGGAAATGGCCTCAAGTTGTGCCAGGGGAGGTTTAGGGTGGATATTAGGAAAAATGTCTTCACTGAAAGGCTTATCAAACTCTGGAACAGGCTGCCCAGGGACGTGGTGTAATCACCATCCCTGGGAGTATTTAAAAGACAGGTAGACATGGTGCTGAGGGACATGGGTTAGTCATGGGTTTGTCAGTGTTAGGTTGATGGTTGGACTCGATGACCTTAAAGGTCCCTTCCAACCCAGACAATTCTATGATTTCTATGATTCTTCAGTGGGAGGAGGGTGTCAGAGTGAAGGGGAAGATCTGAGGCTCTGTGCTGCACTCTGCCACTGACTGAGGCCCGGTAATTCATTTTCTCTGGATACCTGTGAGGCTGAGCACTCCCTTTGGTGGGGTGGCAGAGCTCTGGCCAGCTCATCTGAGCTGCTGAGCTCCCCTACACCCCACAGAGGCCGTGTCTGAGCCTCACACCCCTGTGGTCTCTGCCTGGTCGTTGCAGGAGCACCCACGACCTGGTGGCCATGGACGGGTGGCTGTACGCGGTGGGTGGCAACGATGGGAGCTCCAGCCTGAACTCCATCGAGAAGTACAACCCCCGTACCAACAAGTGGGTTGCAGCCTCCTGCATGTTCACGCGCCGCAGCAGCGTTGGGGTGGCCGTGCTGGAACTCCTCAACTTCCCACCCCCCTCCTCGCCCACCCTCTCGGTGTCTTCGACGAGTCTTTGACAAAGAATCAGGACCTACCTTACCTCAAGGGGACAGGGGTGCCTGGAGGAGCTCTAGGCCAGCGTGGCCAGCCCCCCGGGGCAGCCGGTCGCTGTAGGAGGAGAGCGAAGGTACCGGCTGCTGCCTCCAGCCCCCAGCACTCCTGTGAACCCCCACAGCCATCCCCACTCTTGGTGCACGACCACAGCAGTTAGAAATGTGCTTCCTGGATGAGCACCCACCTTCCAGAGGACGAGGAAGAAGGGTTGCTCTCTGCTCCGTTCAGACCCATCTTGCCACTCACCCAAAGGGCGTATATTTTATTTTATTTTATTTTTCTTTGGGGAGGGGAAATTTTAAACCATTGCTGCTTCTTGGATTCACGTGATCCAGCCGGTGCCACACGTACGAGCACAGCCAGCCTTGGAGGCTTCCAGGAGTCCTGTGGGGTGGCAGAGGTGGACAAGCACCTTCTCCCAAGGACACAGCTGAATGTGCAACTGCTCCTCTGAATGTCACTGTAGCCAGACTCTTTACCAAGCCTATTGTGCACTGTTAAAGACTCTGAGGCCACCGTATGGTTCTCAATGGTGTCTAATTGATGCCTTAAAACACACAAGCAGAAGAAGCCCAGCTAAGGGACAGGGCCTGGAGGAGGTGAGGTTTGGAGACAGAACTGGACGCAGCATCCTGACCCCTCCAGTGTTTCCGTACTCAGCTGGTCCCACCTCATCCACTGAGATCCCAGTGACCGTTGCTCTGGGCAGTGCCCAGCCGGGCAGATGGGTTGGATGACCTTGGTTGCATCCGTGCCATTGCTGTCCCGGGTTCCAGCGACCTGCTCCCTGCACGTGGTCCTGGGTGGCAGTTTGGCTGGGAACGGATCGGCCTGTTTGCTGGTCCCCTCTCTGCAAAGCAGATTCTGGGTTTATGGAAAGGTATCGGTTCTTGAAGAAGAACGGTCCAGCCTTCTAAATAAGGAGGATTGCCTGGCATTACTTTTTTTGGTTGTTAATTTTTTGCCTTTTTTTTTTTTTATTTGGATGCTAATATTTTAATTTTTGATGACTTCATATCCCTTTATTTTTTTACACTACCCTGGTATTCCCCACCCCATCTGCTTTTAAGGCAGCAGGAGGGAAGCAATTACTTTTCTTATTTGTTGATGAGATGATGACTGTGTCCTGGAAGACGTTCTCTACAGACGTGTGGGGGTGTGTGCGTGTGCGAGATACCCTACGTACAGTGAAAACAGCATAGAAGGGACCATTTGCAATTAGTGTCTCCCTGGCAATTAAGCAACCACTCTAATTAATGAAAGGTTGAATCAATTAGTACTGTAAGTCACGGGCCTGTCCTAGACCCACCTGTGCCATGGAACCTCTTGGGTGGCGTTTGCTGTAGGGTGTGTGTGTGAGCCTTGAGCTGAGATGTATTATCAGGTGTTCTCTCCATCACAGAGGAATGACTCAACCGCTGGTACCTCAACAGTGTTCAAATGTAGCATTGGAAATATGGCCTAACTGTTTGTTTTGAACTAATTCCTTTCGCCTTTTTGTTTGTTTGTTGGTTTGTTTTCCCCTGCTCCTTCTCGTTTCTCATTTCCAGAGCTCAGATTTCACTTGTGGTGGTATTTGTTGGCCCAAAATGTTCGATTGGCTAGAGATTTC
Organism: Gallinago undulata; assembly: GCA_026546715.1. Lineage (NCBI taxonomy): Eukaryota > Metazoa > Chordata > Aves > Charadriiformes > Scolopacidae > Gallinago > Gallinago undulata. Next base: position 5,363,835 of record JAOTQQ010000008.1, read on the forward strand.
TTTGGGTTTTTTCTTTTTTTTTTTTTCTTCGGGGTGAAAGGAGAGTTTGAGATGAGATAGAGACTCCCCAACTTAAGACAATTTTTACGGTGATCTGATTTCTCCTGGGCAGGTGCCTGCATGTTTTACCAGCCCGCTTACAGTGCCTGATGTTGGACACCTGAAAATTACCAGCAGCTTGGGAAAAATCTGGGCTGCTTCTCCCCCCAGGGACTTCCCAAGGGCAATCCGGTCTTCTCGGGCTGAGGAGGCCTTTTTTGGCTTTCAGAACGTACTCTAAATCTGCTTTTCATTCCCCCCTTGCTTGCCGAGCTCGTCACAGCCCGGCAGTTCTCCCGTTCCTCTGTATTGCAGGGGACCCTGCAGAGCTCCAGGCTGTGGACCTTCAGGTTGCCCCTTGGTCAACGTGGCAGTAGGGCTGCCCCTAAGTAGGTCACATCGATCTGCTTTGATTGAAATAACGATGAAATCGGTGAAGTCCACCCTGTTGTGTGCGTGTGCCTCCGCGTTAGCGAGGTCTCAATCCTTTTCTTCCCATTCCTACAAACACCATCAGGATTTTAGTCTTCTGCTGGATTCGTATCGACTGGTGCCTTCCAGGTGCTCCCCTGGCTCTAGGGTCATTTATTTTTTGGAAGGAGGATCAGCCTAAAAGCCCCGTGGCCCCGTCAGAAGCAAAAGGTGCTGGTGCTGAGGGAGAAACAGGGCTGGTTTCAAGCAAGGAATGAGTCGTTAGAGCCATGGCTCAGCATCTGGGGGGGCTGCTGCCTTCGGGGGGGGGCAGCAGGCAGGCGAAAGCAGAGGGGAAGCGAGCACTGTAGCAGGCTGTGGAGAAATTTTTGTGCCGTGTCTGTCCCTTTGGCCCCAGTTGTAACCTTTAAGCAATTTTACTCTCCAAAGGGGCGTGCGATGCTGTCCCACCTCTTGGGGATCAGGGGGGCATGACTCCTGTCACCCTCCGGATGGGTCCCCAGCAATATCACCACTGAGCCTGTTCCCGCAGAAACCCAGGGAGGAGGGAGCCTTTAGTGTCCCTGATGCACTAACTATGCAGGTGCTCACTGCTTTCCTGGGGAAAACAAAAAAAAAAAAGGAAGAAGGAAAAGGCAAAATGGTTCCCCGGCAGCTTGCGGGGGTCCGGAGCACCCCGACCCACACTGTGTGGACACGAGGTGTCAGCATCTGCCCTGGGAGGTCCCAGGGTGGACATTGCTTCTGGTGCTGCACATCCCTCGCCGAGCCCGGGAGGGGACGTGTGTCTGTGTCTGTCTGTCTGTGCGTAGTACCCTGTCTGAGGGGAGGAGAACTGTCAACTGTGTGTGGCTTCTCTGCCAGTCTTAGTTAGCACCGTCTCACCCAAAATGTTAGTTGTGCAATTTTTTTTTTTTTAATTTCTTTTTAAATCCCCCCCCCGCCCCCCGCCATGTGAGCTTTTCCCAGCGGAGGAGCATCCCTGCGTTGGGGGGCTCCAGGCTGTGTGTGTTGATGTGTTTCACCCAGGGACCCCGCTGTCACTCCGTGGTGAGACAGTGAGGCCAGGCAGGAGCCCTTGCCCCCAGGTCGGGGGAGAGGTTCCCTTACTGGTTCCCTACCTGCCTTACTGGTAGGCAGACCCAGTCTACTCCATGTCAAACCGTCGTCACTTTGATTTCTCTGTAAGTTATCTGACTTATTTATGTGGAACTCCGTTTCTCTGAATTTTTTGCACTACATGGGATGGGGAGGGGATACGAGCAATAGAAGCCAACCTGTACAATAAAGATGTTTTCTTGAATACTGGATCCTGCCTCCTGCATCCTTCCTTTTCCCTCCTGCGGAGGCTGGGAGCTGCTCTCTGGTTGCCCTGTGCAGAGGAGGGGAAGGAGCCCCGGGAAGAGGATGCTACACATCTGAGCCTGAGCAGCCTCCGGTGAGATCTCATCTGCTTGGCTTTAGCCATTCTGGGCTTTGAGCAGGGACAGGTACCTGTCTGGAGGGCACTTGGGACTGACCCTTCGGTTGTGGACGTCGGCAGAGGAGCCAAAGCCAGCTTTGAAGGAATGGCTGTACCAGAGGTGAGCTAAAAGGAGATGCTTTTAGCCCAGATCTCGACTTGGGATGGTGCTGTCTTGTGGCCAAGGTGCTTTGTATTCCCAGAGAGGGTGCTGCTCTGTGTGCCTTCACCCTACCCCAGAAAAAGAGCAGGGTGAAGATGCTGCTGGTGTTGGAGATGGGTGGGAAAAGGTCTGCTTTGGGGGCAGACTAATCTACACCTCTCCCCACTGCTAAATTCTAGTTTGCTCTCCCTAGGACCCCCCATCTCCAGGGCTGTCCACAGCTTTTCCCTGCAGTGGAGATGAAAACCAGATGAGAAACATCCTCCTTTACCTCCAGCTGCTACGTGCATCTTGCCTGGGGGGCAGGAGCCACCAGCCAGGGGGGGGCAGGCGTAGCTGCTTGGTCCCATGCGGGAGGCTCTGCACCAAATCAGATCCGCTTTCACGAGCTGCTGTCAGTCACTGCTGCCTTGGAGGGGGAATACTAAGCCCATTTCACGGTGGTGGGGGTGAACAGAGCAAGGAGAGGCTGCCTGCCAACCTCCCATGGGGCCCGAAAGGGAACTTTCCCATGCCTGTGCAGAGCAGGCGATGCTCTACAGCCATAGCCCCCCCCCTCTCTGTCCTCCGTCTCACTGCTCTCTGGGCTCTTGCTTCTGTTTCGGGCTTCTATAAATAACTCCCCTGCCGTAAAAGTCTTTCCAAAAAATCTGGAGCCCTGAGTGCTTCCCCACCCAGTCCAGGCCCCCCTGGAAGCAGAGCTGGGAGGGGGGGTGTGTGGGGGGTGTGTCTGGAGAGCGCTTTCCCTGGCAAATCCATGTCCCCAGCACCCAGAGAGAGGGACCTGTCCTCAGCCACCGCTCACACCCGGCCCTGCCAGCGGCGGTGGTGTCACTGGTGTCCCCAGTGAGCAAGACAATGGATTTTTGCAGGACCTGCCACAACAGCAGGAGGGAGGCAGTTAAATCACTGTTTTGAGCTCATTTAGAGCCAAGACGTTGGAGGACGGGCAGGGTTCTGGTCCCAGCGCGTTAGCCACGCATCTTAAGAGGAATCCTATTTTCCCTGAAGAAAACCCAGTTGTTGGGCTCTGCCAGGAGGTGCTGGGACGTGGCGTTGCTGTGGGATGGTTGTTTCACAGCTGTGGGGAGAGCACAGAGCTCCCAGGAGCACCCTCCTGTAAAAACCATGGAGTTTCTGATGGGGGCCCTGCGGAGGGGTGTCCTGTTGCTTTGCTCGGGTTAATGGCTTCTAGGGCAGGAGGGAGAGGGATAAAGAAGCTGTTTTTAAAGGTCAAAGATGTGGAGGCCTTTGAGAAACTTTATGGCATGTTGGTTTTCAGCAACGCTCTCTGTTGCCCGACTGTTCAATTGTCGCTTAAGGGATATGTTGGTTTTGTCACCGCAGGGTGACTTCAGTCCCAAGACAAGGCAGATGCAAGCAGAGAGAGTCTAAGGCATCCAGTATGTCTGGAAGAGCTCACATAAAAACACCCAGTTTGATTCAAACTGACTTTTTTTTTTTTTTTTTTAGGAAAACATCCTCTCCTGGTTTTAAAAATCCCTTGTCGAAGAAGCCATCCCAGTCCTTTGGGAGTTGTTCTGGTAAGAAATAACCTTTCCTGTTAAAATCAAGTGCCTTGCTCCCAGGTTCAACCTCTCCAGCTTCTCTTTCTCTGCGTCTCTTCTTGTCATCTCGCTGCCAGCTGGTTGTCACAGGTCTGTTCCCCAGGCAGGAGCTTCCAGCCTCACTGCATCCCTGGGGCACCTTTGCTACCGTAGTGAGATGGAGCTGCTGGACTGTCCCTGGAAAGGGGCTGGAGACAAAACCTGCTCCCGGGAGAAATCCTCTTCCCAGAGAGCAGTCAGTCCCAGTTCACAGCTGGTATTGCCTCTCCTGCCTGGCCAGTCTGGGATGGATGGATGGATGGATGGATCTTACACTCTCTGCAGAGTTTCAGAGTCTTACCAGAAAGTTGGGTAGCCGTGTCACGTCACAGGCTTTATAGTCATTTCACAGATCAGCACTATTATTTACATTAACTAAATCTGATTTATTTTTTTTTTTCCAAATGTGGTAGCAATCAGATTAGGTTGACAAGATCTAATTTCCACAACCCTGAGTTGATTTGTATTAATTACACTCTCCTCTAATTCTTAAAGTTAATCAAACTCCCTAACAGCTGTTACATCACTTTCCTAGGAATTGGAGTCAACTGACAAACCCATAATTACCAGGATGGTCTTTTTTACCCATGGAAATCCCCATTAATTTATACAAGTTCTTTGCAAATTCCGCAGTCCTGCAAGACTTTTGTTGTTCAAGTTCTTGGATATAAATTCTCTGGACCTTCCAATGCCAAGCATCAAAGGTTTTGAGCAGCCACTGGCAGTACCAGGGAGTGAAAAGGGTCTGTCATTTTCTGTGACTCTACTGACTATTTTTTTCAACCCCCAGAACAGAAATATTTAGTCTGCATCTACCTTGTGTATTCTCACCAACTACTCACTATTATTATTTCCGTTTCCACCCAGTAGGGGACTTATACCATGGTCAGGAATCTTTGTTTTCCTTCCTTTTAAAGCATTTCTTCTATAAATATCCCTTTAGTTTTGCTGATCATACACAGCTCCTTTTAGGCTTTCCTTCCTTTATCAATTGTCCATAATTCCTAGATTTCCCCCCACTTATTTACTATATTTTTATACTGCCTGCTTTGTTCCACCTCTGATCCAACTGTTCTGAGCGCAGCCTTTGGAACCCCTGGGAGAAGGCTTGACCCATAATCACCAATATTATCTCTCTGCATCCTTTTCCTTCTTGTCCTCCTTGTCCACGCTAAACTGAACAGCAATCGATTTCCTTTTTGGGGGGAAAAAAACAAAAAAAAACCCAAACAAACAACAAGCCAAACCCTGCTCCAGATGCCTTTATTCAGCTCTTGGGCTTTGTCCCGTTTGCTGGTAGGAAACGTCCGTGCGCTGTGGGCACTCGCTGCGTCTGAGCATCGCTGGGGTGTTAATTTGGGGTTCTTAATTACAAGGAAAATGAGGTCTGAGACCAGATTCAAGACGCTGCCCATGGACCTTGAGGGCACGGGTTTGTTAATCAAGAAATCCCCAAGCTCGGGGATTTTGAGATCAGGTATTAGTGAGATCAGGTAAAGAGAGAGGCTCTGGAGGGGGTGGCCCAGGACCCCGCAGCTCCCCGGGGGGGGGGGGAATCCCTCCTGCCTGCCCCGGGGGGGATGCCCTGGTGGGCAGAAGCTGCTGCCCTGCCTGCACCCTCCAGGGATGGCTGCCACTCACCTGGGTCACCCCTCCCAGCCCCGACGGGGTGGGGGGAGAAAGGGCAGGAGGAGAAGGAGGAGGAGGAGGAGAAGAAGAAGGGAAGGTCGGGCTGAAAGCCTCCCACAGCTCACACCCACCCGAGTCACGGCGGGCGGAAGGGGAGAGTCTCCGTGACACACACACTCACACTCACACTCACAAACCTCCCGGTGGCTCCCGGGTGCTTCCAGTCGCTGCCGGCATGGGGAACATAACTTGTGTTCCTCAGCCACCTGGGAGCCTCAGAAGCTCTTTCAGAAGGAAACCTTCGCTGAAAAACAAGTAAGTAACACTGATTTTTTCCTTCGGACTGCTTTTCCAGCGGGGCTGGTTTTTCCCCCTGCCGTGCGATGCACCACCCAGAGCTGGGCTGGCAGCCGAGCCCCGGCTTGGGAAACCCAGGAGTTACTGACGTGCTCAGCAGAATTTGGGCTTTTTGCATGGGTTTTTTGCGGGGTGCTGGGCAGTGCCAAACCCTCTCAGTTCCCCGCAAGCGCCTGGGAAGGAACCCTAGAGCTCTGCCGGCAGAGTACCCCCTGCCACACTGCCCCCAGGAGCAACACGATTTATCCCATTTCACTTTGAAAATTAAAACTCCCTTCTTGTGGGACAGGCAGGGCAAGGTGCAGAATGCCCTGGCACTCCTTCTTTTCACCTGCAGCTTTTTTTTTTTTTTCTCCATTATTTATTTATTTTTAATTCGTGACACCCGGAGTTGCGGTGCTGTGTTGTGAAAAAAAACGACAGTCAGTGCTCCTCTCGCCTTAAGAGAGAAAACCCCAAATCCTGACACTCTGCCCCCTACGATTTGACCTGCCTTTGTAACCCCGAAAGGAAGATGCCAAGGGAAAAATCTCTGTAAAATCCCCTGGGAGCTGTGGGGCTGGGGGGGCTGGGGCAGTGTTCAGGTAGCCCAGCGATGAACAGCTGTCCCAAAATAGGACCCTGGTGTCCTGCCTTTCCCACTGCCCGAGCTCCCATCAGCGCAGTCCCGGTGCTGCTGCCGGTACCTGAGCCCCCAGGACACAGAGCAATCCCCATCCCGAGTGCTCTGGGCTGGAAAGGAGCTCTTGGGACCCCGGGTGACTCTGCACCAACTCTGTATGTGCTGAGCTTTGTGACAAACCCCATAAATTCTGCTCGGCTGGGGGGGTTTCTAAGCCAGAGGAGGCGTTCGGAAGGGTCCCCTCGCTCTCCTGTGCTGCCATAAATTGGGGGCAAACCCCTAGGAGCCTGCGGAGCTCCCGAGGAGTAAAAGAGAGGGGATCAGGTGGGGAATTTGGAGCCTGGAGGGCTGGCAGCAGGCGGCTGCAGGGGAGCAGCTGAACCCCAGAACACCTCCTTGTCCTCCCGGCTTCCCACGCTCCTGACTCTCCGAGGAGATAAGGCTGGTTTCTGCCGAGCTAAAGGCTGCAACCTGGTTGAACGAGAGAGCAACTGCTGGGAAATCCCAACGGAGCCCTCCCAGTGGCGCGCACGCAGGGAGAAGCTGGGGGCCTTGCTGGGAGTGGGAGGAAAGAGAAGAGGAAAACCACAGAGAGAGAGAGAGAAATAAAACCTGTTTGTGAATATATTTTGCATACGTGTACATATACATCGCCACTCCGGGGGCTTTGGAAGAGCTGTCAGGGCTGGATTTGGTCTTTGTGTTTTGCAATGGAACATCTGGTCCCTCCGCTGGTCTGGAGACACAGCTGAGCCTAGCTGATCCTTTGGTTATGCAAAGGCGTGTAAAAAAGCAAAGAAACACCAACAAGTGCAGCACAAACCCCATTACAATTCTCCCAGGCTGTTTATCAGCCCTTTGCTGAGCTGGGATGATTAGAAAGCCCATGACAAATTGCTTACTTAGCTTTCTGGCTTCCTTATTTCTGGGCAGAAGTCACTGCATCAGCCTAGATCTGTGTTTTCATGTGTGTTTTTGTTTTTTGTTTGTTTGTTTGTTTGTTTTCCTCCCCTCTGTAGACAAAATGGCAAGAAAATACTACCCAACTTTTTGGGTATAGAAGGAGGGAAGGAGAGAGAGACGACCACAGACAAAATCCTGCAGTATATTCCAGGAACGGCAAGTACAAACACATCCAACCCCCTTTCCCACTGCTCCCAGGGATTATTCTCAACCACCCCTAAGGATGTAATAGGGACGATGGGTCTGGATCTGGGGGGTAGCAGCAGGTCTGTCTCAGGGAGATGGAGGTCACATGCCAGAAAGGGATGAGCCCTGTGCCCTCCACTGCGCTCCGGGGTCCCCATGTGGGTGTCGTGGGGACCTGCCATCAGCCAAAGGGAGGGATGGAGTTGGGGGGCGGGGGGGAGGGGATGGTGGGAATATCTCACACGGCCCGTTGCTCTCGGTTCCTTTGTTTCTGGGCAGGCTGCGAAGGAAGGGAAAATTAGAGGGAGCGCATGAGCATTCGGAGGTAGGATGATTCATTCCCACGCTGGAATGAGACGGGGCAGGCAGGCTGTTAGCAATCAGCCTTGGGAAGGTAATCAGGAAGGGCAGGTCTGTCCCAGGCACGTACCAGCCTTGTGGCCATATGGCCCGTTTCCCAGCACCGCTGGGAAAAGGGAAAGTGGAGGTGAAACGACGAGCCCCCGGTATCTTTGGGTGGGCCAGGGATGCGGAGCGAGCCTCGGGGGCTTGCTGGGCTGTACTGTGCATCCCTCTGCCCCACTGCATGGCAAACAGGCCACGTGGAGAGGGGGGAAAGGGAAACTGAGGCAGAGACTCATAGCTAGGTGGGTAAAATCAGCAGCAGAGCGTTGTCTCCTGGGTTTCCAGCAGCTGGCTGGGTGTATTTCCCCAGTGATGGGGTGCTTGGTGTCTTGTCAGGACCCAGTCCTGAGCAGCCCTGCTGATGCACTTTGGGGTGCTGCAGAGATTTAAAGATCTGCTCCCCACAAGCAGGGACCCTGCAGCCCCTTTCTACTCAGCTGCTCCCAGGTTGGCCCTTTCCAACCCAAAAGGGCCTTTGTTTTTCCTCTTGTGAGGCTGAGAAGGGAGCAGGACTGGGATCCTGCCCCTGGCTTGTGAGGTGCCCGTGGGTGAGTGCCATCTTCTCTCTTGGAGAACGCATCGTGAACTGTATGGGTGGGAAGAGCAGCAGAACTGGGACTGTTTCATGGTCCTGCCCGTTCTTTGTGAGTGAGAGTAATGGGCACGTCCCCGCGGGGACGCTGGTGTCATCCACAAGGGTTGGGCAGCACTTGATGGGACCAGGTCCCAGAAGGGAGGCCGGGAGAGCTGTCATGTTAGCGGATGCTGGAAAACGAACCCTGCAAGAACAAAGGTCACAAAGGGGAGATTATTCTCCGAGGAGCACAAGCGAGTGCGGGATCTCTTCGGGGAAGGGAGGAGGGTGAGGGTGGAGCAGTTGTGTGGATGTTACCCTTGCCTGGGGCAGATGGCATCCAAACTCCCTGCTTAGCCGCAAGCTTCTTGTGTGGCCCGGAGAAAACCTTGGCCGAGTCCCTTTCCCACTCCCATCTCTTCAGGAGAAACACCTCTGAGAGCAGGAGGTGACCGGCTGCTGCAGGGCCACCTTAGAGAGGAGCCATCAGCCCGGGGCTCTTCCCGTGCGGTCTCAGAGGAGATAGGGGTCTCCAAACCTCTGGCCACAGCTGGTGGTTTGGGACTGGGGCAAGTGACATCCCTGAAAACTGTGTCCCCTCCGGACCCTGCTGCAGGCAGCCGACACACCGAGCCACACACGCAGCTTCTGCCCTGTTTCTCACGCTTCCCAGCTACGGCTTCTGTGAAGCCTTGGTAGAAGCGAGGGGGAAGGATGTGGCAGGAGAGCAGAGCTGCTCGTTGGCTTCTTTTATCATTAAACAGCAGCTTTCGGAGCCCCGGGGCACCGCAAGGCTGAGCTCTTCCTGCTGCCAGGGCTAGTGATTCAGCTGGGAGTCACTGGGGTCTGCAGGGACTGAGGCGGGTTAATGATTAACCTGCTCTACCTGTAGGATGAGGCATCCCAGACACGGGGAGAGAGCCAGGGAACATGTCGGGGGCGCTTGCGCTCCCAGAGCCCCGCTGCTTCCCCAAACCCTGAGAAAAACCAGGTTTCCAGGGATCTGGACTGCCTCGGAGCCAGCGGGATAGCCCAGCTAACGGGAACGGGGCTCATCAGGACAGCTGGGGGAGGACAGTGGTTGCCACCAGCCCAGGGAGCAGACGGCTGGCTGGGGAGGACTTCAGGGGAACGAGAAATGCTGGTTCCCTTTCATTTTGGCCGCCCGCTGAGACATCCCCGTGGTTTCGGGGGGAGCACAGGCCAGGGGGATAAGTGATGCTCGTGGAGGAGGCTGTGACAGCTCTGGTCCCCAAGCCTGACGGGACACCGTGGGGTTCCCAGTGCTGCTTTTTGGGGGATGGCCAGGCACAGGCCGTGCTGGTGACTATAAACCTGTCCCAGAGAGGGCAGGGATGCGCTTGTGGCTCTGAGCACAGATTCAGCGGGACCTGCTTTTCCCAGAACTTGGGTTTAGCCATAGAAATGGCTTTGGAAGGGAGAAATCTGCAGGGAGCTCCAGGAGAGCTGGGGAGGGACTCTCTGTCAGGGACTGCAGGGACAGGACAAGGGGTAATGGTTTTAAATTGGAAGAGGGGAGATTTAGATTAGATATTAGGAAGAAATTCTTTGCTGT
>JAOTQQ010000008.1:5374419-5387223 GCA_026546715.1 Gallinago undulata
GGGAGGTGTCCCTGCCCAGGGCAGGGGGGTTGGAACTGGATGATCTTTAAGGTCCCTTCCAACTCTAACCATTCTATCATTCTGTGATGGTATGAAATGGCAGATGGACAAACCAGAGGAGCTCAGGGACTGTGGCTGTGACCGTCTTGGATGGTGTTAGAAGGAAAGGCAGGAGGTGGGAGGTGGGAGTCAGCGCTGCCCCCGGTGCAGCACAAACAAGCTGTGCTCGGTTTCACTGGGGACTCGTGCTGGCTGGTGGGTTTAGAGGTGTCCAGCTCCCTGCTCCTGCTCTCCTGAGACGTGGGCAGGAACCTGTGGAGATGTGAGGGCAGTTCTCCTTGTGCATACAAAACATTATATTCGGTTGGGATTTTAACAGTGGCACCCTGCTGAAGGATATAAAATTGCTAGAAAAAAACACAGGAGAGACTTGCCTGTTAAAAAAAAGTAATAAATAAAAACCTGAACGGCCCCACTTCTTCTTGTGAAACCACAATACCTGATGATGAGAGATAAGGCAGGGCTGAAAGAGTGGTGTGGTATGGGTGATGCATGGAGGGGCTGGAGGGGTGGCAGGGCATTTCAGTGACGTGATCCCAGTTTGTCCATGGTCTTTTGTCCATGCAGACGCCCCCATGCTCAGCCACTAACTCCAGCTCTCTGCCCAGTCAGATGCTCGTTTGGGAGAGAGAGGTATTCCTCTTAATTTGTTACCTGCCAATTTAACAGCGGGGGTGGAATCTCCCCCTTTCCCCCCCAACCCCTGCGGATGCTGAGCTCTTTGCCAAAAGCACTGCTGGATTCCCAGCTCCCGGGTGGCTTTGGCTTCTTGGGGCTTTATTTATTACTGGGGAATTTGGCTGCTACGTTCCGGGCAGCAGCATCGCCCGGGCAGCTGGTGGCCGGTGTCGCCGCTCATCGCTGTGTCCATCATTTCATTGCTTTATCTTCTCCCCCCCCCCAACTCCCTTGCCCCAGCAGTGTTTTGTTATTGCTGCCACAGCTGTCAGGTGATCAGTTGCTCTTTGTTCCTGCGGCGGCTTGTAGCAGAAATGTAATCTTTTCCTATGCTTAATTGCCTCGCGGCGAGACCATTAATTGGCAGCCAGCAGGTTCCCACCTCCAGGGGAGGACCCGGGTTCCTCCTTCTTCAGGGGTGCTGCGCGGAGCCGGCTGGAAAAGCTGGAGGGAGACTTTGAGCAGAGAAAGGGTTAATTGGTGTCCTAAAAAGAGTTACCTAAATTCAGGGAGGCCCTGGAAGGAACCCCAGGCTTTGCAGGTGTAAAGGGTCATAGAGTCATAGAATGGTTTGAGTTGGAAGGGACCTTAAAGATCATGGAGTTCTAACCCCCTGCCCTGGGCAGGAACATCTCCCACCAGAGCAGGTTGCTCCAAGCCCCATCCAGCCTGGCCTTGAACCCTTCTCCAGGGATGGGGCAGCCACAACTTCCCTGGGCAATCTGGGTCCTGACAACAGAACCTGTTACTGACTCACAGAATCACAGAACCACAGGACGGTGGGGGTTGGAAGGGACCTTCCGAGACCATCCAGTCCAACATCCTGCCAAAGCAGGGTCACCCAGAGCAGGATGGACAGGAACGCATCCAGGCAGGGTTTGGAATGTCTCCAGAGAAGGAGACTCCACACCCTCTCTGGGCAGCCTGTTCCAGGGCTCTGCCACCCTCAAAGGAAAGAAGTTTTTTCTCATGTTGAGGTGGAATTTCCCATATTCCAGTCTGTGCCCATTGTCCCTTGTCCTGCCACTGGGGACCACCGAGAAGAGTCTGGCCCCATCCTCTTGGCACCCACCCTGTAGATATTGCTCAGCATTGATGAGATCCCCTCTCAGCCTTCTCCTCTCCAGGCTGAACAGCCCCAGGTCCCTCAGCCTTTCCTCCTCGGAGAGATGCTCCACTGCCCTGAGCATCTTTGTAGCCTCCGCTGGACTCTCTCCAGCAGTTCCTTGTCTGCCTTGAACTGGTCCACCAGCTCCGTTCTGGCCTGAGCGCTGCCGATGTGATGTCCCCAGCTGCCCAGGGAGGGTGTGGAGTCCCCTTCTTTGGAGATGTTCAAGCCCCACCTGGATGCCATCCTGAGTAACATGCTCTAGCTCTGGGCAATCCTGCTTCGGGATTCGGGGAGTCGGACTAGATGATCTCCATGGTCTCTTCCAACACTAAAAAAAAATTCAGTGAAAATTCAGTGAAGTGGTTAGGAGAGGGGTTAATCTCATGCCGGAGGGGTGAGTCACGGGGGCCCCAGCAGGACAGATCTGGTTAGCTCTGCTGGCTCTTCATCCATCATGGGGCTCAGGCAGCTGTCCCCTTGGCACGGGGCGCTGGGAGCGGGCACAGAGGGGCCAGACGGGGAAGCGCTGCCTGCTGGATCCCTGCTGAGCCCTCCTCGTTCCTGGAAATGCTGTCTGGACAGAAGAGTACGAGCCCTGGGGAGCCACCACGACACCCTGCCTCCCAGCTCCAGCCGTGCCCTCACTGGAAGCGTCCACCAAGGAAACGCAGCCACCAGTGCTCGGAGTGGGGTCCCACCAAGGGGTGACTGGGCAGCAGGGCAACCTTGCCTCTCCCACCTACCCTTCTCCTTTATCTTGGGAATGAACATCCCAGAGTCTATGTCTAACAAAGCTGATATTTAAGACTCAGAAGGAAGAGTTTCTGTGTAACCAGAACGCAGGAAAACAGGGCAATCCCCAGCCCTGAGTATTATCTCCTTCTCTCATCAGCCCTTGCTCTCCTGCAGGGCTTCCTGGCTTCCCCTAGCTTTCGGCCCTGACGATGAGCAGCCTCATGACTCAGTGCCTTGCAGCTGATTTTATGGCCGTGGGACTCTACATCAAAAGTATCTGGGCACCTGAAACACCCAGACTCCACCTAGAGAAACCCAGGGTTCCGAGCAGATGGGAGAGCTGAGGAACCCAGGTGGAACCAGAGCAAAGAAAACCTTTCCACTCACCCCAGTGGAAGGCAAGCTGTGTTTGCTTAGCCTTGATGGCTCCTCGTTCCAGTGAATTTCATTAGGGTGGCAGGAGGTCATCTGCAACCCGAAATGTAGGATGTTCTTCTGCACCCCCTCTTTCCCAACCTAGAAAACCTCCCTTTAGGTCAGTATCTCCCCCCGCCCAGGGAGGACAACCTCCCAGCAGTAACCAAACCCCAGCTCCATGCTGGCACGGAGACCCAACAACAAACAGCATCTCCCCAGGGTGCCTTTCTGAGGAAGCCCCTCTGGGAACATCTCCTCCAGACATCAGGCCCCTACCTCCCACCAGCTCTGATTTGTTTTTCCCGAATCTTTGGTACAGAGTATTCAAAACCAGGAAAACCAGAAAGAAAACTTGGAGCAGAGGTTCCCCACCCTGTTCAAGAAGGGGCGAAGGAAAACGGTTGTCAGGAATCTGGAAAAAATGATCTATTACTCCAAAGTCAAGTTTACATCCCAGAACTGCCAGGTAAGATGTGGCACCTGCGTGTGGGCGTTCCTCTTCCCGGGCATGGGGTGACCCTGCAGGACTGGGAAATAAAGCTTAATTCCTGGAAATGGAGTCACAGTGACGCAGGCTACTGGGTGGCCCAGGGACTTCTGCTGCCACGCAGTGTGTGGGTACTGGCTGGCACCCTTCTGCTCCCGTCCCAGAGAGGACCTGGGCTGTGTCTTCATGCTCCTCTTCTGGGTTGGCAGCAGATCCACCAGCAGAGACGCGGTGGTGACCCTTGGATGAGCGACCGCTGGCTTTTCTGTGCCCAGCCCAGTCTGAGACGCAGAGGGAAGCTGGGAGGAGGAAGGTGTCCTGAAATAAACCCCAAAACGTGTCTTTTCTGCAGGAGGTGAAAGACTGCTTCTTGGAGCTGTTCCAGTCGTACCTGTACTTCCAGCCTGTGGGTTCTGCCGGACTCACCTACCGGGTAGGACATCTCCTGGCCACGCTGGGGCAAGCACTGGGGAGTGGGGCAGTGTGGCCAAGCTGGGGGCACTGGGCAGACAGGACGGGACAGAGCAGGGGGTTCTTCTCCTGGGGCTCCCACTGGCCTTCTCTAAGTGGTCTCCTTTCCCATGGATGCCAATCTCCTGGGCACAGAGAGTGTTTCTTCCTACAGACCATACGCCGACAACCCCGGATGAACCTGGGTCCTTGGCCTTGTCTGGGGGCAGAGATAGAGGTGGGACAGGGGTTTGTGCAGGGCTGGCAGGCAGGACCAGGGCTGGGAGGTGTTTAGGTGTCCTGGACTTCTCTTAGTGTAGAGTTCCAAGCACAGAGAGCTGTGCCTTGGCAAGGGACAGAGCTCCTATCGCTCAAAATCCCCCTGCCCTTGGTGGGCTTTGCCTGGGCTTCTGAACCAAGGTGCAGTTCTTCATCTGCAGGGCAGAGAAAGCTGCATGTGGGAGAGGGTGGAGAGGAAAAACCTGAGGGCAGCTTTGGGGAGCCATCCTGGCCACCCGTTTATCACTCTTTTAACCCGATGATGCCGGTGAATTGCAAACAATTGGCTGTTTAACAGATGCAGCCAAAAAATCACAGCAGAACAAACAGGAAGCCCTGAGCATGCTCTCCCTCCACAAGTGAGTAACTGAAGCTGAGCATGGCTCTTTTCTAGATGTTCCTACAATTTGTTCCCTTTAGAAATCATTTATTTTCTTCCAGGTGGCTTGAGGTTAAAGCAATATGCCAATGCAATCTGGAGTCATCCAGCAAGGCAGCCTTCCACTGGAAGGACACAGAATACAAACAATATTACAAAATCTCCCATCTTCTTTATAAACAGTTCCTTAGATTGCTACTTCTAGAGGAATTAAAAAGGAATTAATGTGCCAGTACTGGCCCTTAGACATCACAGCAATTAGCATCCCTCACGGTCCTCGTTTAGAAAGCCCAAGTCAGGGAGCACTTGTCATCTGGTCCTGTGCTTCGTTATAGCAGGACTCTGATGGACTGGAGTATAAAAACTAAACAGCTCAATGTTGCTTTATGATCATTTCCATCTCACTTGCTTGTGTGCACCCCAGCAACGGGGTGGGGTTTTTGGGGGGGTTTCTCTTAAAACTGAAAGGCTTGGAATATAAAGAAAGTGTTCTTGCCTGCATGGCAGCCCATGTCTGCAGCACCAGCCCCACGGAGCTGCGGGACCTGCTTCCCCTGGGCACCGTGCTGGGTCGAAATCCCAAATGTTTCCCCTCAGGACATCGTTTCCCAGTTTGACACCGTCAGCCCAAGCATTGTGCTGGCGCCGAGTCTGGACATTTCAGTCTCCTACAGCGAAGGGGCCTTCATTTCAGAGCCTGCCTCCCAAAATAACGATGTGCTCTTCTTGTCCAGAGACTGCTGCCCTTGAAGGACCTGAGCGTGTGTGAGGTTAGGAGTGGGAAGAGCAGCAGGCAGGAGGATCACGCTTTCCGCATTGCAGGTTGGTGCCTCCTCGTTTGCTTCACGCCGAGAGCGGAGGGTGCCCAAATCACGACTCTCTCCCCTCTTTGTCCCGCTCTGACCCAGTCCCAGAGAAGACCCAGGCTGTGAAAAGAGGTCGCAGAGAGCTGGAGCTCTTCCTCCCAGCATTTTCACCTTCCCCTCCGAGGCTTCCCTGCTCCAAAACACCTGGGCAGTGATGCCCAGGGCTGTGGGCAGGGAAGGGAGTGGATAAGGGATGCAGAGGGAGGATGGTCCTGTGCTCCAGTGGGTTAGCACTCGGGACACATGGTGGCACTTCCCACCTCTGCCCAGTCATTTGCTCTTCGTGCACCACATTTGAGGAGAAGGAGTGGAATAAAGCTCCTTCTCCCGCTCCTTCTCCCCCTCCTCCTCCCCCTCTCTTGTCTCTGTATAGACCCCAAGGCTGGGGACTGAGTCCGAGCAGGCACTGGTACAGCCTAAGGCAAACAGGATGGGCAACAGTGCCCAGAGGTGACTTGCCACCACCAATAATGCCAGGACCAATAATATCAGGACCCAGTGTCACTTCACCAACTCGTCCCTCACCAGCACTTGAGCCTCTGTGAGCTTTTTCAACTTCTCTCCCAGTCATCTTGCTTTATAAAAGTTTTCATAGGATGACAGCCTGGCCAGAGGCTTCTTTGGGCTGAGTCACTGCTGAATTGCAGCAGCCATGAGCCCCCAAGAGTAGTAATTAGAGAACAGAGAACTAAGTAAATCACCCAGTAATGAGACAGAGCCAAGAAAGCTCATTTGTGCCTTGGGTCACTCTCCGTGTGCTCCGGTGTCCTCTGATAAAGTTATAAAATGGCCACTCAAACAAACAATCAAAAAAAAAAAAAGAATAAATTGTAAAAAGGAGGTGGTACAAGTAACCCATGAACTGGGAGGATGGCAGAGTTGTGGTCTGCACTGGGCAGGGCTTCTCCGAGCTTTTCTGGGAGCCTGTAAAAGGAAGGGAAACTTCTCCCAGGCATAACTTGTCGGGGGCGTCTGCAGCGGGGCGGGTGGACTTGTTCTGCTTGTATGGAGACAGGCAGGAGTGTGGCTGGGGTGGAAAATGGCCTCAGGCTCCGTTGGGGTTGTGTCCTGTTTAGGGAAAAAAACTCACCGAAGCCTTTCTGTAGGGCTGTATATGTCAGGAAGCAGCGATATTTAGGATTGCTAGGAGATGAGTGGAACCGTGTTATTTTTCTGCTGGAGGGGGAGCAATCGAGGCACGGAGGGGATGAGAGCGGGGGGTTCAGGGGGGAATCCTTTTGTCTGGTGACCCTGAGACACGACAAGCAGGTCTCTGTTCTCTTGAGAAATCCCGTGGTGTGGGTAGCTCCCCGTGACCTGCACTTTGTGGGGTAGCTGAGCAGAGCAGGAGGTGCCGGCACCATCCCTGGGAACGTGGAGGAGGAGCGTGAGAACGCAGCCCGGCAGCGGGCAGTGCCAGCCCTTGGCACGGAGAAGCAGATGGCAGATGCCACCTCTGATGCTGATGAAGCCGTTGAGCACCTTGTGGTTCCCCTGCCTCCTCCCCTGCAGAGGTTGCAGCTTTTTCTCTCACTGGACAGAGAGATTTGGGTGGGAATAAACTGCCGCTGCTCCGGGAAGGGGTTTTCTTGCTTCCAGTGTTCCTCTGGAGAAGGAAAAGGGGAAGGACGGGGCAGGAGAGAAGAGCACGAGGGCTGGCACAGGTTGCTCAGCGGGGCTGTGTCATGGCCCTGCCGCCAGCGTGCCCTTGGGGCTGGGGGGAAACGGCAGCGGCCGAATTAGCAGCAGCCTCCGGGCTCTGCCTCCCCAGCAGCTCCTGCCACGAGCTCCGGGCACATCCCGGGCTCCAGGCTTAGCCAGGAGTTTCTTTTCCCATTTTCTCTTCCTTTGGGGCCCCGTTTAGAGGCGGCAAGGCGAGCAGCCCTGGGGATACGTCTGGAAGGCTGGCCTCCCAGGAGGTGGCAGAGCAAGCGGTGCCACGTTGGGGGTCATGCCCTACCGCCGTAACTCCTGCTCTTTTGTATCAGGGCACAGATGCCCAGGGAGGAGTTCGGAGCTGCCAGAATATCTAGATAACGCTGGCACCTTCATACACCCTCCCAGCAGCTTGGGAAAGTAGGGCATCACCTCATTTCCATTGCAAAGCCAGGGAAACCAAGGCAGGAGGAGAAAAGAGAACTCCAGAGCCACCACGGTGGCTCCACGGATGCTTGGATGCCCAAGTGCTCGATGCCTAATTCCTGTGATGGAAGCGGAGCGACTTACGGAAAGTCACCCAGGGCCTTCTCTGCCTCAGTTTCCCCGCCTCTGCTTCGTCTGTGTCAGTGCGTTTCCTGTCAGACCCATGTGTTTCAAAGTCTTAATTAGCTGTTGTTTGTATAAATAACGTGGGAATTATGGGATGAAAGACTCCAGAGAAGGGCAAAGTATCACGCTTACCCAATGCACTTGCTTATCTGAATACTTCCAAGCCCCACACAGGTAGATATCACTGAGCACGCACCAAATATGGTTTAAAATGAGATCACTGGTAAATTATTAATCATAACATATATCCTGCAGCCTGCCAGAAAATGTTATTAACGTCACGCAGAGGGCGTGTGAGATGTTTTTGCTCGTGCTTCTTAGTGAATGGTAGCAGGAAACACGCAAATCAATAAGACATAGGGCTGTTCCTCCCTTTGAGGGTATGTCTGAGAGCGGCTTCAGCTCGTCTGGCGCAGGTTCTATTCGGTGAAGCAATAAATAAAGGGGGTCAGAAAGCTCCCCGTGCTCTGCCCAGCGCCAAAGCGAAACGAAGAGATGCCATGCAGTGTCTGTGTTGGGGTTGGGCTCCCCGCAGCAGCACGCCGTGGCAGCCCCTGCCCCCAGGGATGCTCTTCACAACCTATTTTGGGGGAGGAAGGAGGGATTTTGAAAGCTGAGATCTGCCCCTTGAATTCCAGCTTGACTTCTGTATTGTCTTTGGCTTTTCTTCTTGGCTGGGTTTTGGACTGAAAAGCGGCTGGTGGTGAGACTCCCCAGCCTGATGGGGGGACACGTGGCCAGGGGTGGTGGCAGGAGGGACTGGAGCAGGATGTCACCAGAGCGACACAACCCCGTGGTGTGATGTGCTGAGCATAACAGCTCTGGCCAGCAGATTGCTTATTGATCCTAGAGTGGTTGGGGTTGGAAGGGACCTTAAAGGTCTTCTTGATGCTGCAGTTGGTGCCCTTATCTGCTCAGCTCATCTGGTGTCTCGCATACCTAGGTCCTCTGCCGAATCCCCTTATCGTGTTCTGCCCTACTGAGTCAGAGCTGAAGCAGTGGCTTTATCACCTGGAGAAGCAGATCCTGCTGAATGGAGGAAACCCCGTCTTGCCCATCTTCTCTCAGGTTGGTGTCTCGGGACGGTGCTCGGCCGTTTTCCATGCCGTGGGCTCAGGCTGAACGAGTGGGACCGTCTGGGTGGACACTGCACTGCTCCAGCTGTATCCCTCCTGCAGGGACAATCTCTGCAGCCAGCCTCTCCCAGCCACTTTCACCACACTTCTAGGTGCTCACCTTCCTCTTCCAGGAGGTGTGGGGTTGTCTCTCTGGGCTGCCGGGGCACATTGCCAGCTCATGTTGAGCTTCTCATCCACCAACACCCCCAAGTCCTTCTCCTCAGGGCTGCTCTCCAGCCAATTCTCTGCCCGTTCTCCTTGCTGGGCTTGCTGCTCTTTCGATTTGTTGGAAGTTGGTGTGGGGTTGACTCCTGGCACAATCACCTTTTTCCAGCCCAGATGCTTGAGTTTTTCACTACACCAGGTCAGGGGGTGGTGCACAGGGGGTTTGGTGCCACTTGTGCCACTTCCATCAGCTGCTGGGGCTGTGCATGGTCTGTAATTCAGCCCTTCTGGCCCATGGCCATTGACCCCTCTCCACCAACAGCATCTACCAGCTTTGCCAGAGCAGGGGTACCATCAGCAACATGGCAAGGGCTCCAAGTGGCCCCAATTTCTTGTTGCCCAAGGCACCTGCCTGCTTGCCAGCACCTGGAGCTGGCCCAGGGCAATGCACCTCACAGCTCTCGCTTCCTCTTCATTGAGAGACACGCTAATTACCCACACCTGGCAGATGTCTTCTTGCCTGGGAGCTCCTCTCCCTGCAGAGGAGCCAGGTATTGGTGTTCAGATGTCCTGAGAGGCTTGGATCTGGGCAACCAGCGC
This sequence comes from Gallinago undulata, assembly GCA_026546715.1. Classification (NCBI taxonomy): domain Eukaryota; kingdom Metazoa; phylum Chordata; class Aves; order Charadriiformes; family Scolopacidae; genus Gallinago; species Gallinago undulata. The sequence continues at coordinate 5,384,033 of JAOTQQ010000008.1, forward strand.
CCGAGTAAATGTGGGACTTGGGTCTGAATGGCAACCCCAAAGGTGCTGTGTAACGCTGAGACCTGACAGCAGCTCGGTGCAGTTGTGCTGCGTGTGTGTGTGCACACTGAGCTTACTTTTTGTGCGGTCTCCTGCAAGGAAAGGGGGCAAAAAGAAAGGCAAGGGTGCCTGGCTGGGGGTGTGTGGGCTGAAAGGGAGACCAGTGACCCAGAGGTGCCACCACCACAGCCCCTGAGGGGTCAGAGCTTTGGGTCTGTTTCTGAGAAACCCTCACACAGTTGGCCCTGCTTGTGCAATTAGCCAGAGTTTGCAAAACATTGGGAGGAGGAGACTGGGACTGGGGCCTAGAAAACATTCAAGAGAGCTGTCTTCTCCTCTAGTCTCTGCGGGGTGTTTTACTCCCCTCCCTGTTTCCATCTCCCCGCCTGTAAAACAGAGGTGTTCCCTTGGAAAGGCAATGGACAGATGATGCTAGGTGCCAGGTATGATTATTCAGGCCCAGCTGGAAAATTGGCTCCTGCACAGATTTATTTCCTCTTTCCTGCTTCTGCCATGCTTGAAAAGTGTCCTGAGATGGGCCATGCCCTAAATACTTTGGGGAGGACCTGTCTACCCGGCTTCTCCGTTGTGCTCTTGTCCCTAGGATGACTGGACGCAGAGCTCCATGGGGAAGGAGGAGCTGCGGTGGTCTGTGCAGAACATGCCCGTCCAGGACTGGAGAGGGACCCAGCGGGAATCCCTAGGAGATGTCCTCTGTGTTTCCAAAGTGAAGCTCCAGCATCTGCCTTTCCAGGTAGGAGACACCTCTGGGGAGCAACCTCCTGTTGGTGTGGCTGGGAAAAGGCGATGGACGGAGTGAGTGGGGCTGGCTCCACCTGCTCTGGAGGATCCGACGGGACCCCGAAGGGTGGTTTTACCCACATCCCAGTAAATGGGAAAGAGGTTTGTCACAGCTCCCAGAGCCCACCAGTGGTGCTTGGGGACGACACGTGGACAAGCACTTGCAGGACAGGGCTGGAGGCTGGAGCTGGCAGGAATCCTGGTGGAGCCCCCTCTCCCCGGGCTGCTGGCAGGGGGACAGAGGAAAGGTCTCCAGACCCGAGCCCCATTCACAGGGAACCCTCTTCCCCTTTCCTTCCCAAGGAGCAGCACGACCGGCTGCTGGTGCTGTACCCGTCCACGCTGGTGATAGTGTCTGAGGAGCGCAACACCCTCTGTTTTAAGGTAGGTTCATCCCGGAGCACCTTCCTGCTCTCTCCCACCCATCCACAGGGACGATCTCCCCGCTTCCTTGCCTTGTTGCTACCCTCCACCTGGGTTCCCTGGTTGCTCCTCGTGTTGGTGAGGGCTTTCCCCGCCCCTGCTCCTCTCCCTTGCCAGCTGGCAGGTGAGCTGGCAGAGGGATGGGGCAAGCTATCTTCCCATGAGAAACACCTTGCCCTCCTACCGGAGCCCCGAGGGGGGTGAAGGAGGAGGCGGCTGCCAAGGAATCCGAGTCTCTGGGAGGAGGGAAGCTGGCATGTTTCTGTGTGATTAGGCTGGCAGAGAGCCTGGCTTGCTGGCTGGAGAGCTGGGAGCTGGATCGGAGTGTCCCCGTTGCAGGGGGAGGGGGGGGTTTGCTTCCCTAGCCCCCCTCTGCGGGACCACTGGGAAGCAGGGAGCATCCAGGCAGCGCATCTGGTTGCTGGTGGGGAAGGGAAAAAGGCTGTTCCTTGGCTGGTGGAGAGGAGAAGACGCTGCTGCTGCGTTTGGTGCCCTCTCCCTCTGCGGGACAAGGGCCCCGAGCGATGTCTGGGCACGCCAGCGGAAGGACCAACAAGGATGTGGAAGCCCGAGTGCCCCAGGGGATGTGAGACGAGCCTCTCTAGTCCACCTTTGCCTGTAGGAGCGATGCGGGGAGGCTGGGCACAGAGGGGCCCCCGGAGCTGCCTTCGCTTTGCTCGCAGTCCAGATGGTCCTTAGACCCGACCACCACCATCCAGCTTGGGCATCGTTGCAGTGGCTTTTTAGATGGCCCTGTGATTGCTGGTTTGGGCAAACGTGCCAAAAATGGGTGCTGAACTCTCTGTGCCCCGGCACGGGCAGCAGCACCAGCACGTGGTGGAGCGGAGTGGGTCCTGCAGAGGAGCAGCATCCTCCGTGGTCACCGAGAGAGGAGCTGGTGACACGGTGAAACCCCTCACGCAGGGACTGGGGGCTTGTGAAATCCAGTGTGGACTCGCTGGGGTCCTTCTTCACATGGTTTCACCCTGCCCACATCAGGCTCCGAGCCACGCAGGATGCTTTTAATTCCAGGGCTACCCACGGGGAAGAGCTGCTTAGAGCATCTCCCCAGCCAGAGGAGACTATGCCCGGGATGGGAAGGGGTGTGAGGAGGGATAGGTGCCAGTAAGATCTCTCCCCATCCCTGGTGCAACAGCCGAGGGTGTTTTCCAGCAGCTGGTGGCTTGTGTGACACACCTCAGACAGAGCCTGTTTTCGGGAACACGTTGTTTGCGGCTCCTGGGAATGGGGCACCACGCAAGGGGGCCTTGGGCTGGGCTCTGGGATTAACTCATCTCTTTTGAAACCTTAAACCAGATTTGTCTGCCCCGTCCGCGCAACGTTCCCTTCCCACGGTGCCGGAGCGTTGGTCCCCGGGCGTCTGGCTCGCTGGGGCAATGGCAGGGCTCCCTGCAGCCCGGGCAGGAGGTGATTCACCAGCCTGTGACACCCCAGTGGGAACCTGATTTTCCACAGGCGTGTCGGGGCACAGGAGCCTTCTCCCGGGGCTTCTGCAAATTAACTTCCCTCCCCTGCCAGCAGACGCTGAGCCCTACGATTCGTGAGCGGAGGAACAGCCCGGCCCTTTCTTGTTCCTCGGTTTCATACAAACCACAAGGAGCCGTCCCTGCCAAGTTTGCGTGTGGGACGGGGAAAGGGGAAGGGGGAGGCAGGGGCTGAGCCTGCCGGGACGGGGCTCACCCGGAGCAGCGGGCTCTGGCTCACCCCTGGTGGGAAAAAGCCCCAGGCTAGACATCAATCAGCAGGGGGGGAGCTGCTGGAGGTGGGGGGACAGGTTCATGGCATGCCCAGGGAAGGCTGGAGGGGCTCTTTGCAGGAGCTGGTGTGGGTTCCAGAGAAGGGCAACGGAGCTGGTGAGGGGTCTGGAGCACAAGTCTTGTGAGGAGAGGCTGAGGGAGCTGGGGGTG
>JAOTQQ010000008.1:5405759-5434570 GCA_026546715.1 Gallinago undulata
GTATAAACCTGCATAATCGAGGTCCTGATTGAGTTTTTAACCAGCACAGATCCTAAAGAAGCCTCTTTTCCCCTGACACACTGGCAGTGGTACCTGTCAGGGGAATAAGAGACTTGTCCTACGGCTCAGTTTGAACCAGCAGCCACTTTTTGTGGGGAAAGGACAACCTAAATGAGTAGGTTTTTCATTTCTCCACTTCCATAGGAGAGAGAAGATATTAGAAAGTAACAGGACATTTTGGAAAAGCCGGGAAATGACTGCATTTTCCCACAGGCACCATTAGCATCCCTGCCTTTCTCTTTGCCACGTCTTCCATGAGGTCTACCCCCACCCCTCTCCCACCAGGCTGGGCACCATACGTACTGGTCTTCCAGGCATCCGGAGCCTGCAGGTCGGAGGTCTTCACTGCCCAGGATGCAAAGGCACAGAAGACGAGGCACATGTCTTTGTGGGTCAACGCCAGTGGAGCCTCGGGACTCCCTGTGAGAAGAAGAGCACAAGGCTTGGAGATTTAGGGTTTTACAATGCCTTCTCTGCCACAGCAGGCTCTAGTTCCTCTGGGGCAGTGAATCCCTTGAGCTCCCAGAGAAATACATCTTTGTCACAAGTTTTCCCTCCCAGAAGTCCTTTTTTCCCCAAAGGTCAAGTCAAGTCAAGGCAAGTCCCCCAAGCTGGTCAAGTCAAACATGTCTATTTAGGACTCAGGTACATTTCCTAAGGAGAGGGGCATATTTTTCACCTCTCTCAGTTTTAAACTTGGTTAAGAGCCCAAGCCAAGTATTTGTTGATACCATCCATGGGCCTGGGAGGCACGGCCAGTGGTCACGCTGTCTCCAGGACCTCTGCCTCCCCACCTCCCTGTGTATCTTCCCAGTGCACCTCCCCGTGGTGGCTGGAAGTGGGTCTGGGGTGTAGATTTAGGAGAGAGCAATTCCTGGGCTGGCTGCAATGCGCTGGGGCTGCAGGCAGGTCCCTCTGGGCAAGGTCCTCTTCCTGCAAGACAATGCCCAAAGACACGGGTACCTCTAGGACAACACAACCTCTTGTGGTGCTGGAGGAGCACCAAGAGGAGCACCAGCATCTGTCCATGGGTCCCACCTCACTCCCACCACCTGCTATGTCCAGGGAGAGAGGGAGAAAGCCCTGAGTGCTCTCCATTTCCTTCTCTGCTGGAATCCCAGTCTGGCACGACTTGAAGACGTGTTGCAAGAGTAGGTTATTTTTTGCTCCTATGTTTATTTGATCAGGCTTTTAATTAAAGCTGCCTTATTAATTAGCTATGACCAAGGCAAAGGGGTTTTTCCCTGTGCAAACAGACTGGAAGCTCTATTTTGAGGCACCTTTGTGGATGACTCATTCATTGTTTGGTTTTAATATTAACTACGAGGCACTGTGGCCATAAGAATCATATAAGCTTTAAGATAAATGTGCTGGCTGTCCCAGTGGCCCAGACTCGCTCTCCCTTCATTCCCATTTTATTTCCCTGCCTCTTAGTAAGAGTCAATGTTCAGGCAACCCCTGGGGTCTCCGGAGGTTGTTTTTCAAATTTCATATCGCTGTGTGTTTTGCAGTCCCCCTCACCTCTTTCAGCCCTAGACACGTTCCACTCTGTGCACAGCTTTTCCCCCACCGATACGAGATGGATTAAGCAGCCCAACCTTAACAGGACAGCAGCTCAGCAGCCGGTGCCATGTCCCAGGGGCATGATTTTTTTTGGCAGAGCAGGATTTTGCTGCTCTGCCTCCCACTCCCTCCTCAGACAGCCAGGTAAGTGGTTCTGCAGGTGGTTGGGTGGCACTGGGGAGGGGGCTTCCTATCTCTACCCGACCTTGCAGTAACACCAGCCGTGATTAACGCAGTGAAACGCTTCAGATAGTTTTTCTTGGCCAAAATGCAAAAGAACAGATTAGCTCCACAGTAAGTTATAGCCATTCAGGGGGACAACCGCATCAGCTAGGACAGGGACTTCGGGCCAGCCTGAGTTTCAGCCTCATGCATGCATGCTGGCATCACCCCCTCTGCCCCAGGACCGGAATTTGCAGGGAGTGAAGCAAGTTATTCCCAGAATATACCCCGATTCCCTATCCATGCCTCCTGCAGCACCGGGATCCAGCCTTCGGGGCCTGGCCAGCAGCACTTGCTTGGCACGGGGACAGTGTGAGCATCACAGGAGAGAGCCACACGGCATGTCATTCATGGTGGTGGCTTTAGCCACACTTCCAAAGATCCCTGATAACGCCCAGGGCTTCTGTGTGGCAAGGTTAATGTACCAGGAGTGTGATTTCAGACCTGGTGGAGTCCACCAAAGTGCTGCCAGCTGTATGGTGGCATTAATGCCACCGTGGCTGGAGTGGAGGTGGCTGAAGCAGGGCCAGAGCTGGCTTCCAGGCTTGCCAAAGGGCGGTGGGAGCAGGGGACACCAGGCAAAGCAGAGGCACATCTCTACATGGCACGGTGAGCTGGGGGTTACAGCGCTTTACCTCTGAGTGCAAGGGCCATGTCCAAAGCTTCTGGCCGTTCCTGGCTTCTTCCCACCGGGACGAGGGAGAGCTTCTCTCCGGACCCTCTCCGCAAGAGAGTCTGGGGGGCTGGAGCTTGGCCTCTGATGAGATGCTTTTGCAGGAGGGACTTCAAAGCCCCCACAGCTTTCTTCACCTCGGAGCCTGGAGTGACGGAGAAAATCCCTCTCCAGCCTGCCCTGTTCCTGGGCCTGTCTGGAAAGAAGTGTTCATACACCTCAGGGACCGAGACAACCACAGAGTCTTTGACCAGAGATGAGTCGGGATCCTCATTTTGCAGCTGAGTGTGGTCCAAGCTGCTGAACTTCTTTCGCTTCCTGTCTTTACCCTTGACTTTTTTCCTGCTTCCTTCTGGTTCATTGAAAAAATACTCATACAGTTCAGGCAAGGATATTTCCCTTTCCAAGGGTACTTTCTCCCCCTCCACCGAGTTCCCCATTCCCTCTTCTTCCCCTTGGGAGTCACAGAACAAATAGTCGTACATCTCAGGCCAAGTCACGTCCAGGGAATCTGCTTTTGAAAAGGCCCCGGATGCAAAGCAAGGGGGGCCCAGCTCCCCAGGGATCTCGGCTGAAGGCTCCCCATCAGCTCCCTCAGCAGCATCCCCTCCGAAAGCCAGCACGCTCTTGGGATGGAGAGGCTTCTCCAGCACCTCCTGGCACGGCTCTCCCAGAGGAGCCACAGCTCCGCTGGCAGGGATCACTGGCACATTGTCACGTACGCCCAAGCCACCAGCCTGCCCTGGCTTGGAGTGTTTGGTGGCCTTTGCCTTCCCCGGGGACTGTGCCCCCAGTTCCTTCACCTTCTGCTTCGGGGGAGTGCTCACAGCCGGATCACCCTCGTCCGTGCCAGGGCTGGGCACCGGCCGTTTGCTGTCCCCCGTCTCCTCGCTCCCCAGCTTCACCAGAGGTGGCTTGGCTGCCTTCTCCTTCCCTTTGCTCTTTCTTGAGGACAATGGTGAGCTCAAAGGGGCCTTCGTGGCTACGCCAGCCCCCTGTGCCGCAGCCCCCGCAGGCTCCCTGTCCCCCTGGGCTGCCTCGGCGGCACCGGCTCCACGTTGCTTGCGGCTTTTTCTGCCGAGTCCTGGCACCTTGGGCCTCACGACGTCCGGGGAGCCAGCCAGGGAGCTGGGCTCGCCACCCGCTCTCTCCCTGCTCGCCTCCTCCCACGCCGGGACGCTGGGTGCTTTCGGTGCCGTCTCCAGGGCTGGGCTCGGGGGCTGCTCATGGGGGGGTCCCCATAGCCCGGGCTCCGAGCGGGCAACGCTGCTAGGACTTTTCTTCGCCGAACCCTCCGGGGGTGCAGCTGGTGCCGGCGAGCTCCGCTGCACCAGAGACCCTGGCTGTGCCACCACTGGGCTGCCACGGGGCTGTCCCCCTCCTGCGTCCCCTCCCTGTTCAGGGGCGCTTGCTCCAGCTGGGGGGCTGGGGGGCTCCATGGCCTGAGTGCTGCTGGTGGCTCCCTTCTCCGATGCCAATGCCGGCTGCGGTGCTGCCGCTTCACGTGCTGTGTCCTGCCCTGGGCTGCTCTCGGCTGTGCCACCGGTCTGGCTGGCCGGGGCGGCTGCGGGGGGACAAGGGGGCTGCCTCCCCTGGGCGCTGGGCATCGGGGCGAGCGAAGGGCAGCCGAGCTTGTCGCTCTCGCACAGAAACCTGCCGACCGAGCCCAGGTCCGCTTCGTCCTCGCTGCCCGAGAGAAGCTCCGGCAGGGCGAGGTGCCCGCCGGCCGGCCAGCGCAAGGAGGCGTCTCCGGTCACCCCACGTGGGGGAGAGGTTCCCGTGCCAGGCCCTGGCCCGCTGCCCACCCTGGCTGCGATCTGCCCGTTCGCGCTGGCGCGGCAGTCCCTCCCCGGCACGCTGTCCCCTTGTTCAATGTCACTGAGACACTGCTCCTCGGCCGTGGCCAGGGCGGGTGGCCTTAGGTCGCATTCCTCCGACGCCAGCAAGAACTCAGCCCAGTCCCTGTCGTTCAGCTGGATGCTGTACTCGAAGTTATCCATGCCTGCAGCAGCAAAGCAAGGGGAGGGGGGTGGGGGGGGGTGGAGAAATCAGGGCATGAGGAGGGGGCACTGGCATCAGCAGACAAAGCTGAGGAGGATGCCCCTAACCCTTTCCCCCCTGATATCCAAATTTACTCATCCTTACTCGTTTCCAGCTGAAACCAGTGGGAGGTGAGGGCTGCTCCTGGCAGGCTCAGCAGGACAAGTATGGATGTGCTGGACCACCACCCTGCCAGCAGTGAGAGACCACTACCACCCCCCTCAGGTCCATCCTGCCTCTGCTCCCCGAGCACAGCAGCACAGCGGGTTTGATATTCTCTCCACAGCAGCATCACACCTCACACACCCTTTTTCCTACTCCCTTTGCCTACAGCCCATTTGAAAAAGTGGGGGATTTATGCTCTCGAGCGTTCCTGCTGCCACGGCATCATGCATGAAGCACAGACCAGGCAAGGACATTTCAGCCAGCCACGGCAGCCCCTTCCGTACCCGTGGCTCTGGGAAGGGAGATGCAACAGAGCCCCCAAAACAGCAGGGGGGGATCCAGCAGCAGGAGAAGAAGCAGGGGGATGGCAAAGCTGCATCCTACCTGTACCACAACCTAAGGCGGTGATGGAGCCATTCAAAGAGCCGCGCAGGAGAATCCTCCCAGCACAACATGATGCCGTACCCTTGACGGGGGCAGAGAGCTCGGCTCCAGCACAGATCCATTCAGGGGCTAAAAATAGACACCCCCCCCTTCTCCCTCCCCGGTGTGTCACTTGAGACCCGGGTGTGATGGGTCCGGAGAGGGCAGGCCCATATATAGAAGCTGGTGGGGAAGAGGCGAGGGTGCCAGCCAATGCCTTTCTGTCCCTACAGCCTCTGGGTCTCTGGGACCACTCCTGGTGCCCACTGCTCCCCTCTGCCCTCTGCCTGGGGTCTCTCCGAGGGATGACCAGCAGAGAAGGGATCCAGACCACACAGCTCCCAGCCTTTAGCACAAGCCAGAGCAGCGTGACACCTGGATGGCAACGACCGCTCTTTTTCTTCAACACACCCACCTCTTAGCCTGTGGGTTGCCCATTTCGAGGTGTGATAAAGACATGCCTCAGGGGCATCGTTTGCTTGCTGATAGCACTCCTAGGGCACTTATTGCCAGCCTCCTGCAGATTTACATCGAAAGATCACCACCAACGTCATGGTCTTGTGACATGCCGTGTGCGTGGTGCGTGGCAGCCGTCCCACGCCACCCAGGATTGTCTGGTGCAGGTGGCAGAGGGAGCCTTTGGTCGGAGACTCGGGGTGAGCCCGGCACGAGGGAGTTACAGGGGAAGCGACTGGCTGAGGGTGGCCTGGCAGGTCAGCAACCCGAGCCAGAAATAGCCCTCAGCTCCTGTGAGTCCCGGAGCCTGCCTCCCACCGCATGTCCCCGGGGGGACAGAAATAGATGCCCCGAAGTAGCTGCCTGCAGCACGGAGCCCAGGAGCCTGAGCACAAAGCCCAGCTCCAGGCCCTGCTGCTCAGAGGGTGGCCAGTGCTGTCACAAGTCTCCGGCCACCCCTTGGGTCACCAGGCTACTGTAGACACCACACCGGCGATGGCCAGTCGTACAGATGCTGCTGGAGCCACGTGCTCTGCATCCACCCCGGGGGTCCTCGGTGGGATTGGGGTGCTGGCTACGCCCTGTTGGGTGATCCAGGGAGCCAGGGACCAGCTCCCAGCTCCTGTCCCATAGCCTGGAGGGCAGCTGGGCCCCTTGCCCTCCCCTGCCAGCACCCTCCATCCTGTGGGAAGGAAGCTCCCCGTCGTGGCTGCCTTCACGCACTGCACTGCCAGGGAGCGAGCCAGGAGCGTGCAGCCCATCGGCAGCCGGAGCCGAAGCGCGCAGCCCCACGCCGCCGGGTAAATATTGAGCAGGACACGCTTCCTTTCCCCATGCTCCGGGCTGACGCACGCAGGGAGCTTGCCGAGCCGAGAAAATATGGAAGGAAAGAGGTCTGCTGCCTTCCCGTCCTATCTCATTTCTCATCTGGCTACACCCTTCTCCCTCTCCCCCTCACACGCGCTCGCAGACGCAGAAGGGAAACCAACTGGCTTCCTTTTCTTGGCTGCAGTCGACTTCCTTCCCTTTGAGTCCAGCAGCCGGGGTTAGTCAGAGGAACCTTTAAACTCTGCCTCGCAAACCGCAGCAGAGAACATAAAAGAGAGGGAGGCGGCGAGACGGAACTGGAAGCCAGCGGCGGGCTGGCGGCCCGCGTTATCAGTGTCACATTTAAAAACCAGCGCTGGAGCAGCCACACACCAAACCCAACAGGAACTGCACATACCCCACCACACGTCCCACCCTGGCCTCGGAGACACAAACAAGTCTGGGCGCAGGAGACATCCAAGTATTTATTTAGCTGTCCAGGGTGAAGCCCACACACCGTCCTTGGGGAAATTACGCATCTGCTAGCACTTCCCTGCCTTCTTCTGGGGGTGGACTTCAAGGGCAAGGCACGCTGTCCCGAGCCATGCAGGCTGCAGAAGGGGCATGATGCCATCTGCGAAGGTCATCCAGCAGTTGCAGCTTGGACAGACTGTCTCTGGTTACCCTCTGGCACGTGGTGTGTGACCCTGTGCCCCTCTGGGACACCTGGCTCCAGCTCTCCAGAGGATTTGGTGCCAGATGCTGAGATGCTGCAGGGTTACACCAGCACCTCCAGACCAACCTGACTAGTGGACACAAGCTGCAGAGCCATGGGCAGGTGGGCACAGCCTTCCCCACCGCCTCCCAGCACCTCCAGTATGGACGCTTTGGTATTAAGGACATTATATAAATAACTAATGTCACTGTGTAATTAGAGAAGGGCCTGAAATAAAGCAGCAGATGAGGCCCCTCTCTGCCTGACGACACAGGACACAGTGTGAGAGAAAGAGCCAAAATAAAGGGCATGGAAAAGGGAGGTGGGCAAGAAAGTGCCATGGAGGGACCCTTCCTTTGGCATCAAGACCCATTCTGTGGCTTCAGGCTCCATGTTCATTACTCCCAGTGTAAGGAGACTTCTACAGACTGGCAGGGGGGAAACAACCCATCAGAGCTATATAGAGTAATACTCTAAGATAAGCAATTTCCTACTCAGGAAACTCCATTTGGGAAAACTCTACCTTCACACTAAAACGTCACGAGTATGGGGGTTTTTGGCTGAATTCGCAATATGGAGAAACATGGGTCTGATTACAAACACATCCTCCCTGCCCTGATGTAGACCCATCACATGCTGTGTGTTAGGGGAGGAAGAGAGTGATGAGTTTGCAGGGAAAGCAATGGGACAAAAAAAAACCCCAACAACATAATGGGAAGAGAAATATATCCACAGCTTCAGGAGCAAGACTACACTGGCTTTTGTTGCTTCCCACTGCCTGGGACAGACAGCTCTATTTGTGCCCATTTCCTCATGCCTTTTTCCACTTTGGCTTGATCATCATCCTTCAGCCTCGGTCACTAATACAGCGTGGCCTTGTCTGCCCATCTCTGGCTCTGCTCTGGTCGTCTGCTCTCACGGCACCAGCCTTTCCATCTTGTGATCTCCCCCCCTCCTTCACCGGATCTGATTCATTTCTCCCCTTCCATAAATTCCTGTGAGGTACAGACTGTCATACAGATAGCTCCGTCCTTCGTGTCCAGGAGCAGGGAATGCTGAGCTCCTCAGCTACGGCTTCGACCTTGCACCGCTAACAGCCGTGAGACCTCCCCGGTGATGGGGAGAGAGCTAACAGGGAATTTACATCCACCCCAGAGAAAGCCTGGAAGTAACAGTTAATCCACGCTGAGGAAGGGGTTAAGTCTGCATTGAAACTCAGAGTGCAATGAAGCTGTAACCACCAGTCTGGTTTTGCTGGTTTGGGGGCAGGTGAATTGGCTAGGAATTATCACCCCCCAAACCATAAGAGGTCTGCATTGTTTTCGCCTAAACCCTTTAACTGTTTGGGGTGGGTATGGGGTGGGTTGTTTTTTTTTTTTGCCTGAAACTCACTCCCCAGGGTCTCTTAAAATTCAGGCCCATGCTTCCCGAGCAGCCAGCAGCGGGCTCACTCAAAGGTCAGCCTTAGCTGACTTGAAACTCAGCCCGCACTTGCCTGAAACTCTGCCAAGCTCTTCCAAAAGGCTTGTATCCTGGCCCGAGTTTCGGGTTGCTAATCCAAGTCTTGCTGAGTTTCAGGTTTCCCCTGCAAGCTTTGGCTTTGCTCGACACAAGAATAGCCTCAGGACACATCTACTCTGCTGGCTGGGACCCTTCCTGCCGGGGCAGGGGTGGCAGAAGGCAGCCACCTCCCGTGCCAAGAACGAAGAGGCAGGGCAAAGAGAGCACGCAGCTGCCTCGGAGGCACGGGGCACAGACGGGCCCAGTATCCATGACCCTGGACTCACCATCCCTAAGGGACAGGTTCTGCAACTCCCCAGCTTTGCCTTTCCCTGGGCTCTGCCAGCCAGACCAGCCGAGGGGCTGTGGGGCCACCATCCCTGTCCCCAGCGTGGTGCACAGCCGGAGAACCCGGCGGGATGAGCTACAGTATCACCCACAGGAGCAGTTCAGCTGTAGGACAGGCAAGATCTAAACTGCCATGAAGCTTAGCAGTGCAAAGTTACCTCGCTGCTTTGTTTAAATCTGAAGTATAGCACAGAAATACCAGAGCAGAGCACGGTCTGTTGTGGCCGTAGGATTTTCTGGCCCGGGCCCAGCAGCTGTAAGGCCAGGTGACCGCTGTCATGTCGCAGCCATCTCGCTTTTTGCCTTGCTCACTGATGTGAGAGGCAAGCCACACACGCCAAGCTCTCTGCACGTCATACCCAGACAGATAGAGCTGTGCTTTTTTCTTTTTCTTTTTTTTTTTTACAGGTGTTGAAAAGAGGCTGCTGGGCTGAATTTCCAGCTCACAGGAATCAGAGTTTCACCACTGTATCCAAGAGGATCAGTGTTTCACCCGTGGAACTCATTTTTCCTGCCATTTCCACTAGATGTCACTTACAGCCAGAAAGTTAGCAGTTTTCCCTAGATTTTTAACCTCCTCCTGGTGCACAGGTCTATGCTAATCTTAAAAAGGGGGGCTTAGATGTTCAGGACATTAGGACTGTTAATGGTATTAGAGCAGTCAGGACCACAGGCTGTGAGGGAGGGCTGTAGGGGAAGCTAATAATTCCCGAGCATCCCGTCCAGCTGGTGTGGTGCCTCTAGGGGAGAGGAAAAAGCCGCGTTCCGTGAGGCTGGAAGAGCAAGGTCTTTGCTAACACTGACTTGTGCGTGTTGGGAGTCTCCACAAAGCCTGTCCTGTTTTGTGCTGCAACCTTAGATGTTCTGTGATCCATGCAGGTAGGTCACTGGATCTGCCACGTGTGGGTGCCCAGATCTCCCAGCCAGCGGGGCAGCGCCTTCTCCGCCGTCACCAACCCTGTCCTCAGCTCTTGGGGTTCTGCTTCTGCACGTGGTTGCACAGATGAGGAGCTTGGCCCCGAGCAGGGTCTCAGAGGTGCTGCTGCAATGCGAGGCTGCAATACCAGTTGTCTCACGACCTTGGGGTCACAGCACAGACCAGGGCCAAGGCCACTCCAAGCCCGTGGGACAGCAACAAAAAAACCCATTGGCATCTCCATCCTGGTGCCAAAGCAGCTGCCTCCATCACCCCACAAGGCTGGCAACACACCCAAGTGCTGGCTCAAACCTTTTCTTCAGGGCTCTTCTGCATACCCAGAACAGAAGGATGCAGGCAGCCCGGGGCACTGCTGGGCTACCCCAGCTCAGGATCTCGGTGGCCACTTCTGGGATCAGGCTCTCTGCCAGACAGATATTGTTGTATCAGCTACTTTTAGCCTGAACCTAAAGGTTTAACCAGCTATTTTATCTGTTCTCAGCAAAAAAAAATAATAAAAAAATGGTATTTTGAGCAATCCCAGGTGGGGATGAGGAGATCCTCAGACCCATGTTGTAAAGGCATAAAGCAAAACTCACAGGAACATGAACATGGGCCACCTCTTGGGTGTTCTATTTCTCCTGTACCCGACATTGTGACGTGAGGGAGAGAGGCTGCTTTGGGTTGGAAGAGTAGGGGGAAGGCAGTGCTGGCCAATGCGCTGACCCTGGCCCTTGGGAGCAAGGGTGAGCTCTGGGATGAGACGTGGAAAGAGAGAAGGACCTGGGACTTTCTCACAGAGTGTCAGCTTGGCGAAGCTCTCCCCTCCCTGTTCTGGCTGTGGGCCTGGAAAGGGCAACGGTAGCTGGACCTGCAGCCGCAGCTCCGTTTTCTGTCCAAGCCGCTGATTAATTATGTTTTGGGTTGAAAGGGCCTTCCCTCCCACCCCAGCCTCAAATGCAAGCTGTTCCACATCCGCAGGACCCTGTCAACCCTCAAGGTTCCCGAGTTCTTCACCCCTTGTGCTGCCCACCCCCTTCCAAAGAGATCCTATTCCCAGCTGAACGGGGCATCGGGGTTTGTGTTATTCTAACTCCCGGCAGATCGGCCACTCCACTGATCTCAGCCCACCCACTGTCAGCAGCTTCAAAGAGCAAAGCAGAGGTCAGGTTGCAAGCACAACAGACACCGGTAGCTCCTTGCACAGGGCTGGCTCTTGCCCACCCTCTCCGGAGGGCTGGAGAGTCCCGGAGCAAAGGCTCCAGCTCCAGGAGAGGCTGCCTTGTGTCGTGCTCGGGGTCTGGCTTGAATTAAATCAGCCGATGGCATTAACCCCCTGAAGGCCGGGGGCTGTAAAAGGGGAATCCCAAAATACTTGTTCCATCCGGAGAGCCGAACATCCCTCTGCCTGCAGGAAGAGTGCTTTCAAAGCACCCGAGGAGATGCCGGCACTTTTTACCGCAGCGAGGGAGAGGGGAAGGATTGCCAGATGTTGAGGAGGGAGCTGTGCCAACAAGCAGCACCGCAGAGCATCCCCAGGGCCTGAGGAGTCCAAATGCCACTGTCAAAAAAGCTAAAGCTCTCTGGCAAGCTGACGGCTCCCAAGGACCTGCCTGCACCATTCCCCTGCGTTTGAAATACCCTGCTTTTGGTCACTTATGAATTAACAGCCGCAATCTCTCCGAATAGCTCTTTCCGGGGTGGGGGGAGGAATAGGGAGCTAATTTGTTTCCACATTTTGAATGCAAAAGCCCCTCCCCGAGAATCAAGGCCAGGACAATACCAACCAGTGGTCCTTATCTCCTGGGGTTGAAGATTATTACAGAAGTTTCTGAGACGAAATTAGGATTACAGCTGGGCCTGTACCACCACAACCATTCTGGATTATCCATTGGAGTGCCTAAGGCTGTGTGTGCTCCCAGCAGTTGGGGTAGAGCAGAAAGTGTAAAGCTTGAGTCGGGACAAAGGAAGGAGCTTTATTTACATCCCAGTAACACCTAAAGCTCCTCTCCTGCCTGGATGCGAGGCGGGGGGTGATTCTGCCGGGGGAGCCCAGGGCAAGGGAGAAAAGCTGTGAAGGACATGGAGAGACCAGCCAAAGACGAGGTGACAGGATGTGCAGAAGCACAGGGCTGGGACGCGATGTTCCAGCCTTCACTGGTGTCCCAGTTTTGGTGGCAAAATCAGAAATCAGAGCCTGGCTGGCTCCAGGGCCCCATATGCTGCTTTTGTCCACCAGACAGGGACGGCTCAAGGGGCCTTCATAAATCCTGATCTTAGCTGTAGGATGCCTGCAGTCCTGCGGTCAGGGAACAGAAACACAGAATCATAGAATGTTTTGGGTTGGAATGGATCTTAAAGATGATCCAGTTCCAACTCCCCTGCCCTGGGCAGAGACACCTCCCACTAGACCAGGTTGCTCAAAACCCCCTCCAACTTGGCCTTGAACCCCTCCAGGGATGGGACAGCTTCCTTACAACAGGCTTCTCTGCTTGTGCTCCTGCACCCATCTCCTGTCACATCACCCCATGTTAAGAGCTCCCTATTTTCCAGCACAAAGACCACCCCCCCCCCCCCCCCCAGGCAAACACACAATACTGTACACAGTTTGCTGGCTGTGCATCAATCTGCCTCCCAGCAGAACCAAACAAACCCACTTCCCTCTATCAGGCTATTGTCTTTTGCGGAAATGTTGTTGTTCCAGTCTTTGAAACCACACTTCAGCCAAACCCATCCACAACAGTGATTTCTTCCCATCTTCCTGTCTCCCCACGTCACATGTGGGAATCCTGTCTTAAGCACACATTTTTTCCTCCCCTCCTTACTGAAAGTAAGATCTTTCTTCCCCCTATTCCTTGCGAGTGGGGTGGATGTGTAGCTTGCATTTGTATTTGCATAGCAGTTATTTGGGTTCTGGCTGGGGACTGGGCGTTTCTGACACATTGAGTTCCTTTGCATGCTGCAAAAATTCTTCTCCTGCTTTGAAAAGAACTTAAGGTAGCAAATCCTAGCCTGGGGTGATAAGGAAGACTATACTTTCCAGCTCCAGTCAGGTTTTTTTTTACTGTCAAGGGGGCAGAAAAGGCAGTTCCAGGATCTATGGATGAGTTCTGGGGTGTATTTTAGGTCACCCCAGCCTTTTTGCATGACCTTGCTCAGGACTCGCTCTCTCTACTTGTGTTTCAGTGCCCTGGCCGTAAAGCAGGGATGCAATAGCTCCTTTGCCTGTTCAGCACATCAGCACTGGCATCCTTTCCCCTTCTGCGCTGTGCCAAGCACAACAAAGTGCCACTCTGGACCGGAGCCTCCAGACGCTGCTGTAATAACAGCGCTAATAATAATGACAGCCCAGATGCACAGCACTAATGGAAATCTCTGTGCTACCTGGGGCTGCCAATGACTAATCTCTGGCCGTTGATTTAGCAGCTGAGACCAAGCCGAAGAGACAATAACAACTGCAAAGACAGGAGCAGGCACCAGAATTACAGCTGGAGTGAGATGAAAGGCTTGGGAGGAGCACGGTCTATCCCTTCTCTCTGGCAGCAGTGTGGAGGACTCCTCTTTGCTTTGATAGCCAAGATGATGGTAGAAACATGGCATTTCTACCTTGCATCTACCCTGTCTGAAGCTAGTCCTGTCCGATGCTGTGACCTGAAAGCAGCAGTCCCCCAGTATGTGTGAATCTGGGACCTCTGGAGACCTCAGGGCTCCTCCAAGCCCTTTCCCCATGGACTCGCAAAGAGCTGCTCTTCCTCCATCCCTTGCAAGCGGAAGGACCGGGCCTGGCTGTTGGTGCCACACAGCCCCATCCTCCATCCCCATCCTTCAGAGGGTACCGTGGGGGTACGGGCAGGGCAGGGACCCTTGGCTGAGCTAATCAGCTCTGCGCCGGGACGCCGGAGCTAATTGCCCAGGCAGCAGCCTGGAGTCGGGGGCGGGCAAGGGGCCGGTGAAAACAGAGGCTGAAACAAGTCAGGCAGCAGCTGACTGTTCATGCACCTTTTTATTTCTCCCCTGGGGGACAGGGGCTTAGAAAATCCCGGCATGGGACCAGGGCTCCCCTGTTCTGGCATCTTAACAAGAAGCAGCTGCTTGAGGCGGAGTGTGAGGAATCGCACAAGGAAAAGGCCCCATTGCATTAATTAAAGGTCATGGGGCCATTCCAGAGGCTTCCCAATTACCTCTGGAAGAGTGTCGCTAATGTGAGATAATGATGTCATACAGCCACTAATGAGGCAGGTTATCCAAACCCCGGGCCCCCCACGGCCCCCCTCCCCAAGAGGATGTGCTATCACCAGCAGATGAGCCAGAGGGAAAATGGCCGCTCTTCCCCCTCTCGCTCCCCTCCACCTCTCCCTTAACGACGTGCCTCACGGCGGCCCTGCCAGATAATGGAGCCAGGGGAGGCAGAAAGAGAGGCCAAGGCCCTCTTTGAGGGGCCTTGAGGTTTTTGAGGTTTTTGTGCTGAGGAGTGTCTCAGCACGGCCCCTTCTCCTCTCTCGTGGTGAATTGCTCCTCAGAAGCGATGTCAACAGGATATTGTTCAGCACTGACCCCTCTCCCTTATTGCTCAGGCCAAATCCAGCCCCATTAACGCTCCTTAATTGAACGTAATTTGGAGCTGGAAATCTGCCTCCCAGTACGGAGGGCTCCAGCCCCTCGAGTCCTCACATCCCCGAGCAGGATGGGTTGGCCATAGTGGGGAGAATGGCCGCTGGCCCTCCTCTTGCGTGGCCCTCTCAGTGCTGGCTGGATGCCACCGGCTCCTTCATGCCAGGAGGCAAAGCACCCCTCAGACTCTGCCTGGGCAGGGGACATGCCATCCCAGTGGGATGGTCCCTTCTAGGGAGCAGCCATGTCCTCGCCTCCCCTCAGACCTGAGCTAGGTCCGAGGTGGGGGGTGGGGGGGCGCTCCTGAGAGCTGCTTTGTCTGGTAAAACTTTGACTAAAACAGCCGCACAGGGGTCTTGGGTCAATATTGGTTTTGGGGGCAGATGGAAAAAAATGTTGAAATGTTCAATTCTATCCGCCCTCCGCTGTGCTGCTTGTCTCCGGCCTCAATGCCCGGGCAGTCCCGCAGTGTAAACACCTCTTTGTCTTATGGCTCAGGCACCAGGCCGGAGGTAAGGAGACAAAACGCTGTAACAGAGATTAAAGTCCCACAAATGGGAAGGAAAAAAAAAAATGCCAAAGGGCCCCAAGTTCTTTGAAGGGGACAGAGAGCAAAAGACAGGCCTTCCCCCCAGCCCTGGTGCAGGGTGCATGGTGCCTGGGTGAAGGGCAGCCTTGCAGCTCTGTGGATCAAGCCTCATGGGCCAGAAGGTTTCCAAACCAAAGACGGACCTTCCCCAGCCCACAGGAATGGCAGAGGCTCCTTTTCCATCCATGCAATGTTCACCTTAAGAACCTCAAACCTCTGCCCGGCAGCCAAACTGATCTGGCTGCACAGGAGGGTACCATGGAGGAGAAGCTGGGGCAGGCTGGAGCAGGTCCAGCTGACCAGGCTGAATGGGGCTTTGGGCAACCTGGTCTAGTCGGAGGTGTCCCTGCCCAGGGCAGGGGGTTGGAACTAGATAGTCTTTAAGGTCCCTTCCAACCCAAACCATTCTATGATTTTACAAACTGCACAGTTGCACGAAGGCCGTGGCCTCAGCTTCAGAAGGCAATGGCATCCATGCTGTAGAGGAGCACTGACCCAGTCCCTGAGTGTATTCTCCAGAGTTCTGCAAAACAGGCAAGGTTTCTGGTGACCAGGCTTCTGCAAAATTGATGCGTAGGAGAAATCCTGCTTCAGAGAGAGAGAGAGAGCAATTCAGCACCCTCCTGGCTGCTCCCTCTTGAACACAAACGGATCCAGCACTGAATTTACCTCGCAGCTCTACGGAGGGGATTAGAGGTTATCAGCAGCTTCTCCTTGGCCTCTCCCTGTTGTTTCCTGCTGTTTGCTCAGGTAGTTTCTGCAGCAGCACTGATTTGCTCCCCCTACGAGGCACTGTCCCAAGCCTCCTCTTTCGTTAGGCCCTGCCGTTTGCCTTTCCAGATAATCTCCTTTAACGTAAAGTATTTATTTCCAACTGACTCAACAGTAGGGAAGCACAGGAGGAATCAAGAAAGAAAGAACAGGAACTAGCAAATAAGGAGAGCTGTTGCCCTTGCCCTAAGCCTGAACGACCTGCAGAGTTGCTGGAAACCAGCTGGAAGGGGCACAAGAGGAGAGAGAGAGGCAGGAGAAGCGACTCCTGCCAACCTTGGGGCTAAGGAGATGGGAAGTCTCAACTACCTCAATGTGGCTTCACCCAAGATCTCAGCAAAACCCTCAGAGACCCACATCAAGAAGCTCCTTCTGTGAATGAGGGTTGCCTGGGGATAAACTGTGGTGACAACCATCTCCAGAAGAGCTGCTAAGCCATCCCCTGTCCCTAGCTCAAACCGAGTCCTTACCCACAAGCACACACATAAAATAAGAGAAGTCTTTTGGAGCAGGAGCTGCCAGCTGCAATTTATCAGGCAGTGGGAACAGACAGCACATGACTGGAAGTGAGAGAGCATTTGCAGGGGGAGGCAGAGGTGGAGGGAGCAGGAATCTCTGAGCTCTCCCAGGAAGACAGAGCTGAGAAGTGCTGGGGTTATTAATTATCTGCAGCTTTCATCCCTCCTACATTCTGCAAGGAAAAAAAAAAAAAAAGTTGTCAGGGCAAAATGAAAATGAGCGGGAGAGAGAAAAGAGATGAAAAGAATAGAGGCAGCAAAAGGAGGAGCGGAGGGTGCTCTGGGACCAAGCTTTGCTGGAGAGAGGGTGCCAGGACCATGAGAACACAGCGTTTGCTGATAAGGAGCTTTCTTGCCCATAGGGATCCTGTTAATTCCCCTAACACGCTGCAGCGGCCAAGGGGTGGGGTATTTTCCGTTTGCCAGCACGATTACATCTGCTCTAGGAATTCTGCTCCCATGGCTCCCCCAGGCTGGGTGGGATTTTTCCATGCTCTTACAGATCAGGCTAAATCAACAAATTTCTCAAGTGTAGCCCTAACCTGCAGTAAAGGAAGAGACTGGGAAGGGCTGGAGCGCTAAACTCTGACCTTTGCTAATCCACAGGCAATAACTCCGGGCGCGAAGTATGCTGCAGGCAATGTCAGACTTTGCTCTCCCTATGGGCAGCGTTTTTAACCTTAATAGCAGACGAGCTTTCCTGTCAGCTTGTAGGCAGCAGCTGTGGGTCAGGGAGTTACTGCGGAGCTGTGAAGCTGTCAGCTGCCCTGTGAGCGATGGGGTTGCTCGTGGGACGATCCCAGCGGTGTCTGGTGGGAAGGCCACGGGGCTGGGACCTTCAGGAAAGCTGCGATGCGCTGCTGGTGTCTCAGGAGACCTCATTCAAAACAGCACCTCCCTTTGCTTACTTCTTCATTTCTAAAATGGGGATAATGAGGCTGAGACCTTGGAGATGTTACTATAAAAAACAACCACTGTGTAGCAACTGGAGTTGTTACAGCAGATGGGGAAGATTCTCCTGGTTCCAACCAAAATATGGATGTTCTGAGCAAATGCCTTTAATCATCTGTTAGCATCAGGACCCTTACTAGTCAGCCAGAGCCCCATTTTTGGTTCAAGTTTTCTAGTCCCCAGTGTCACTCCTCACTCATAATGCAAATCGAGGCTGTCACCAAGCACCAGTTTTATGCAAAAACATGCCAGTTGCAGCATATAAAATATCTCCTAGCTAAAAAAATTAAATAGATAGTTGCAAAGATGACTTAACACCTGCATGTAAATTCATTCTCAGCCTTCCCTCCTCCCTTCTTGCCCAGTCCCCATCATGGGGCAACCACTGGCCCATGGCAGAGGCACCAGCAGAGCTTTCTGCTTCCCGTTGGGAACATTGCTGCCCATGATCTGTCTGCGTTGGCACATTCTCTTGCGGCAGGGAAGGGGTGCAGGGAGGTTTACGTTATAAACAAGAGGCAGATGGAGTGATCTGAGGGTGTCCTAGGGCTGGCTCCAGCAGGACACATGCAGTTCCCAGCTCTGCGCTGCCTAATGACAAAATCAAAGGCCTTCTCCCAGCTGGGAGCACGGAGGCAGGATTCCCACTGGACACACTGCAAGTTATGGTCCCTGCCCCCAAAAGGCTTAAAACAGTAAGAGGAGAATCTGTGACAGATGAGCAGATGTGCCTTCCTCATGGGGCTCTGAGACACAGCAAGACCTGACCTGCTTTTAACCATGCCATGCTCTTTCCGTGCAGCTCCTGCTCCATCCAGGCAGGGACAAAAGTGGTGACTCAAGAAAGAAAATGACTCGTACAAGGCCTGGACCAAATCTGTGCTGATAGAATTGCTTCCCTGGTGCCAGACTCTGCAGACAAGGACTTGGCCTTCAGCTTTGAAAACTGACTGGCTCCTTTGTCCTACTATCTGCCTTGAAGCCTGGCTATAAATCTGGGGAACGGTTGTTTTCCTTTGGAACCTGCAACTGACTTCTCTTTAAGCAGAAAATAAACAACTGAGTCTGTCGCCTCTGAGTTATGGGGGGAGTTTAGAGGGCTGCAAGTGTGAAAAAGTAAATTGCCTAACACTCCAGTTAATCACTCTGAGCCCACTGTGGCAACCGGCTTTGGTTCTTTTGGAGGGCTCAGAGCGTCACTGTGGGCTGTGCCAGGGCCACCCCCTGAGTGGTGGCCTGTTGGACCCGGCACGGTCACCCTACCAAGGGCTCGGTGATGGCTGCAGCCTGGCTTCCAAGAGGTGCCTCTGGAGGATGCTAACGTGTGCCGGCCTCTGCTCTTCTTCGTGGCACGTGCTGGCCGGGCTGTGCAACCACCCGGGTTTTGCAATCCCACCCGTTGCAGCTCTCAGCCCCAGACGCAGAAGCTTGGAGGCTTTTTGGGCTCCTGCGGATTTGCAGGAATGGAGGGTGTGACGGGGAGAAAAAAAAGCACTCGGTGGCTTTCTTTTTTGATATTAGCAAAGCCACCAAGGACCCTGGGGGCTAGCACGGTGCTGGCCATCGTGACATATAGAGCACAGGTAGTTCCCATCCATAAAGTAAAAAGCAAGCACTTGAGGGCAGCCAGTTGCCCTGGGTGGATTCCCTCCTTCCCAAGCAACATTTTCCATGTGGCCCTTGCGTGCCCTCATCGCACGCAGGGCTCTGGAGACAGGCACGGCGGCGCTTTGGCCTCATTTCAGAAAGAGGGTTTTTTTTATTATTTATTTTTATTATATTTTTTTTTTTTGCCGTGCAGCCTCTCTGACAGTGCTTGGGGGTGGCGCTGGTGGTTGTTTCTGGTTCTGGTTGATGTTAAGCGAAGGGCTAATGGGATCCATGTGACTCGGCTATTTCTCCGGAGGAAGAGCTCCTCTGCCGATGGGAGCAGAGCTGTCAGGGAGCCTGCCTGCAGTTTGTAACTCCCGGGGAGGCCGTGGCTGCCGGTGCCAGACACGGCAGAGCCAGCGGTAATGCCTCCGGAGGCCGGCAGCTCATTAACGTCCCCCTGCGCCGCTTCCCCCTCCCCGGAGAAGGTGCGTCACCGGGAGCCTTCGCTCTCTCGGTTTGCCCCGGGTGGGATTAACGGCGGTTCCCCGAGGAGCTGCGGTGGTTCAGAGCCAGGGAGGCATCCTCCTTCCCCTCGGAGCTCCCCTTCGCGTGGTGCCCGTGCGCACGCCCCGCCACGCGTGTGCGCACACGTGAGGAGCAGGGAGCACGCATTGCAGCTCTCCTAATCACGGGGGCCTGGCGGCGGGGACGGGGGAGCCGGGGGGAGGAGGAGGAGGGCAGAGCAGGACTCGCTGCTGCCAGGCTCCGAGGAAGAGAACGTCTGCCTTTTAATCATGTCGACAAAGCGCCTTTGTGCGATGCTGTGCGGAGCCAGGCGCTGCCCCGTGCGGCTCAAGGCTGGAGGAAAGGAGGGGCAGCCCTTCCACCAGCTTCAGGAGCTTTGGCAGGGGTGATTTTCAGGAGAGACATTTAACTGAGCTGGTGTTGGCACAGCACAGCCCGACCCAGCAGCTACAATGCCTACAGCCACCCTCCAGACAGCACCGGGGTCCTTCGCTCTCCCTAGAGACAGCCTCATCCAGGAGAAGGAGATGAGCTGCTCTTGCAGATGGGGCCAGTCAGTCTCTGCCTCTCCTCGAGAAGGAAAACAGTCTGGTTCCATCTCCCCCAGTGACTCCAGGAGCCACCCAGACTGGACTAGGGGATGGAGTCAGTCAGACCCTGTTCTGTGAGATCTGGCCACTTTGCCACTGACAGTCATAATTTCAACTTCAGTTTCTGTGGGTCTCAGCTCCTCGGTGCTGAAATGAGAACAAATATTCATTTTGTTGCCCGGTTTGTCCAACTGGGTGGCAGGGGCTTGCTCCTGTAGCAGTGCTTGGGGACAGCAGGGCGTTTATCCGTCAGTGCCAGGAAGAAATGTGAGCGATACCCCGGCAGCAGGGGCAGTGGGGAGGCTGGAAGGGAGAGATAGGTATTTCCAGACCTGGGATGGTGGCACCTCCTGAGTGCTGGGGAGCTGCCTTCTCACCCCACCGTGTAGGCCTGCGATGCTCCACTCATGGCCCACAGGGTTTCACCAGGCAAAATGCTTGCAAAAGCATTCCCAGACCCCACACTTGCAGGCATCTGCAAGGACTACGAGAGAGCCTGCCAGCTGGTGTGATGGGGAACTGGACCTCAGTCCTGCCAGTTCCTGGCAAAAAAAGGTTATAATAGCAAAATGCCAGTTCTGCAGAACCCTAACCTCCCTAAATAGCACCTATTCTTCTTTTCATCATGCACGTGCCAAGCAGGAATAAGTTGGCCGTGGTCCATGGACACTCTCAGAAGCAACGAGAGAAGTTTGAAAGCAAAATTTGCATCGGTTCAGCCCGAAGGAGGATGGCAAACGGGACTTACTGATGCTGTGCGTTTGCCCTTGCACCCGTGCCTCCTCTCATGCTGCTTTAGCAGTACCTGCTCCGCGCTCCCAGCATGGAAAAGTGAAGCTGGGTTTTGTACCTGATGCAGGGCCCCGTTCAAGATGGGCTCATCTCGGTTCTGCCTGGTTAGTGTGGCCGTAAGAGCACTCCCCCAGCCTACACCGGCTCCCCTCCGAAGGGATACAGCTCTGCACCGAGCTAAGCACTAACGCCCGGGGCTCCCCCAGTCAGTAAGTGCAAAGCAACAAGGGGGAGAGAAGAAAATGTGTGGGACGGGGCCTCTTTCCCACCAAGCTGCAAACTTCTCTTGACAAAGCAATGGCATTAGAAGGCATTGTTCTGCTTCTTCCCCTCCTCCCTGTCTGGCACTCTTTCCCAGGCAGCCCAGCACTGCTTGGTTACTTGTGAATGTTTATCCCCCTCCCGGGCCGAGTGTGAAACACTAATTGCTGTTGACACTTGCTGGGCTGGGATATTTATGCCCCCACCTCCCCACCACACACGCGTTGGGTGCCGAAAGCTCCCCTGGAAGTGGCAATAGTAAGTGCAAGGTCTGACCCTGCCCTCACCCACTCGCACCTCTTGGGCAAGAGTTGGACCTTGTCTCCCCTGTCCCTCTGCAGAGCATGTGGCAGTTCTGGCTGGGCTTCTCCCCACCTACACACACATCCTCTGGGCTGAGCTTTCCCGGGAGACCTTCCCTTGGCCTTCCAGAGCCTGGTGTTTGACCTGTGGATGTGCCCACACTTCTCCTTGGCTCCTATTCGGTGTAGAGCACAACTTTCTGGCACGCTCAGAACCTCTGCTTGTACTTCCCCGAGGCTGACGGCACCTTAGGTGGCACACGAGGAGACACACAGCTTTTCCCCCGACCTGCCTATGCCCAGGCACGATGTTCTGCTTCGGATATGAGAGTGTTTTTGAACATCTCCCTCCAGCCTGTGGGCTCCCTGTGTTTGGGGTCTGCAGCCACAGCTCAGCCATGGTTTGCGCTGAGTGTTCTGAGTGCTTCTCCTACAGCCAGAAATGTCATCTGGGGATGAGACGTCGTGACAGAAGGGACAATGGTGATGGAGTGGATGAGGAGAGCACCGCAGCAGGACTGGGTTGCAATGGGCTGATGCCAGGGGAAGGAAACAGGCAGAGCTGAGGCAATGGGGCAGAAGAGGTAAGCCCCCTCTTGAAGAACAAGCACGGAAGGCGCTAGCCCCATCGCTTCACAGCCCTGCACTCAATCCATGAACAAAAAAGTCTTTCAGAGCCCTTTCAAGAGGAGCCAAGGGCAGCAGTTGGTGTCTGGAGGCAACACCCACAGCATGAGGGTGGCCAGGCTGCTGCTTGGGCTGGTCTCATTGTCTCCTTCAGAGACATTGTCCCCCCGCTAATGGTGAGGCCAGTCCCAGGAGGGCAGACGAGGCCTCCAGAGCAGGCCCCAAGGGATGTGCTTTGCTGGGAAAGGTCTGTTTCTCAGCCACACGTCCGCACGCCTGGCAATCCCCTTGGACACAGGAGATGCACTTGAAGCCCTGCCAGCTGCCCTCCAGCCCGGCTCTCTGGGGGCCAGCCAAGTGCAAGGAGCCTCATCTGCAGCAGAGAGGAGACAGGCAGCAGAGGCTGGGCAAGCAGAGTGAGCTCTGGGACTAGCAGGGCTGGGCGAGCTGAGTGACCTCTGGGACCAGCAGTGCTGCCCAGGTCCATCCCAGCTGAAACAAAGGGGTGACGGCTCTTCCCGGCCTCCCCGAGCTGCTGCCCGCCCTCCTGTCACCGAAACGGTTAAGCGCTTGCAGATGAAAGGCATCCTGGGGATAGGCAAAGTGTTATAAACAAATAAATAAAATCTCTGTGTGCGAGAGAGAGAAAGGGGAGAGGAGGGGAAGGGGGCTCCCGGGGAACGATGCAGCCTCATAAAACGATGACGCATGCCCCGAGAGCGGTGGAAGGATGCCAGGGGATCTGGAAAACAGGTTCTTGGGAAATACAGCCTCTCGCCGATTCCTTCTGACGTAGACAGGAGCAGGAGGTGGAGGGGTCCGGGCTGATGGGTCCCCTGCCCCTTTGGCTACCCCGGTGTGTGGTGGGGAGCCTCCCCAGCAAGCCTCAGCCTTTCTTTGCTGCCTGAAGTTGCTCTATGCCTCCTGTCGCAGGACCCAACGGGTCTGGGTGCAGGAGAGCTCCAAACACTTCAAACAGCAGCTCAGCTGTGAGCAAACTGGCCTTTTCTCCACCACGGTGGACAAAGCCCAAGCCCTTTCCCACCCAGCTGTGCCCTCTGTGCTGAGGTGCTAATCCCCAAGTGCCTGATTAAACCTTGAAACAATGACGATAATGACTCCCACTTCCTTCCCACCATTGTCTCCCTGCTCGGGGATGGGGAAATCTTCACCGAAATGCCTCTATGGGAGGTTTTTCTTTATGAGGCTGGTGCTTTGTTTTTCAGGAGTATCTCCCAGCCCATTGAAGATCCCCCAAGTCTGGGAGGGAGGAAGAACCGGAGCAGGGAGGATGTCAGGCCATGGGTCCAGCATTGCTGACCCCGGCTGGGACACAGCTGCGTATTTTGGCAACATAAAGTGGACCTGGACACGGTCTGGGTGTAGACGAGCCTGATGTGTCCATCTCTTCTACTCCAAAATTAACAGAGAATACGTCCAGTAGCTAGACATTGCTCCCATGGGGGCCGGGAGGGGGGAGAAGAAGAGAGGTCAGGGAATTGTCATGACATCTTCTAAACTTTGTTCCTGTCAGTTCTGGCGTGGCTGTGTTTTTCCCAGGTCGCTCAGACCTGAGGTGCAGCTGGTGCAGGATCCAGCCACCAAGAAGGGGCAGGATTAGGCTGCCAAAAAGGCTGTGCGTGTGTAAACTGCTGCCAGCAGGTACCTGGGAGGAGAGGTTTCTCCCTGAATCACCTCTTGTCTACTCATCCGCTAGGGCCGGATACGGGGAATCCGTCTGAAGGGCTCGGAAGACGGGGAGGGAGTCCTGGAGCTTTCTGTGTTACCAGGCACCGGCTGAGCCTTGGCAACTGCCTGCCCCTCAGCTCTGTGTAACACAACCCAGCTCAGGTTGTCCTGGCGCTGCCAGCTGAGCTCAACTAAACTGAATTAACCTGCATTTGCTGCCCAATAAGAGCACGCACACGTCAGTTCCCTCGGCTCGGCCGAGCCGGGGATTTATCTCGCGGTGGCAATTTGAGCGCGGATCCGAGCCCCCCTCCTGTCTGCGGGACGTTAAGCGGCGGAAAGGATGCAGAATGAAGATGCTGAGAGCATGTGGCATGGCTTTCCTCTTCCAGGCTCCCAAAGTGTGCCCGGAGAGTTGCTTGTGTACGACGGGTAACGCAGGCGGGCAGGGTGCCAGCCCCTGCAGAGATGCAGGCGGTGCTGGGGCCGTAACGCACCGATTTCCGTCCCTTCGGAAGGAGAAGAGGAACTGGCTCACCAGAGACAGAGCTGCCCCGAGTCTCTGCGAGTGCCTGCGGTAGCCTCACTGGTGCAAATTCCATGGGAAGGACCACAGAGCTGGGATTTACATCTTGGGGAGGGGAGGGAAGGGGGGGGCAGGGGGGGGAAGAACTGGTTTTGCAGTTTAGTGCCCTGGAGATGTGAGTTTAATCCCTAGCGCTGATGCTGACTCACTGCGTGCCCCTGGGCAAGTCCCCAAGCACCTCACATGTCAGTAAAACGAGAAGAATAATCGTTTACAGGTCTGCATCGTCTGAGCTCTTTGGGCCAGAGACTTTTCCTTGCTCTGGATGTGCAGTGCCAGGCACAACGGGGGGGGGCCTGGTTTTGGATGGGTGCCTGTAAGCCAAAAAAATGCTGGAGCGAACTCCCCACGCTCTGCCCCATGCGGCCCTGAGATTCCCAGCCCAAGAGGCTGCGGACTCTGAAACCAGGATGACATTGATGGGGGGGTGGGGACGGTTATTCATCGTTATTTAATGAGGACATTAAGCCGTAGTGTTCAGCCCTGGCCTGTGCATTCGATGAGTCTTTGGGGAGTAATTGTGCTGAGAAATGCTTGCTCCTAGGGACGGACATTTGATGTATTAACTTTGGCAATACTTGCAAACCGTGTCATGCCAATAAGGCTATTGAGATTGAAAAAGAGCTGAACTGGAAAGGTGGGCGAGAGCAGAAAGTCCTGGAGACAATTGACAGAGACAGGGCAGGGGGAAGGTACCGGTGATTCCTCCCTCTATCCAGATGACATCTCTTTAGGACTTAAGGAAAACTGACAGCCCCCACAAAAAAAAAAGCCCAACCACAAAACAGTCCTCCCTCTCTTCCAGCACCATTGCCCTGAGAAGTCCTCAACAGAACCACAAATGAACTGTAAAAGGCCTTTGTGTCAGAAAGGGTGGGATCAGCATCTCGGAGCTCTGCCTCCCTGCCCCACACCATGATGCCAAGCTCAAGGGCCAGCACCCACCTGGCTGTTAGTAGCCGCTGTAGAGCACCCTGGAGTGCCTGGGGTCTGGGACAGGACAGGAGGACAGGCTTTTATCTGCTCACACTGGGGGAACAGAAACTTAACCCCTTCAGAAGCACCACCAAGTGTTTCTGAAGCAATCCGCTTCACTGCAGGGAGTCCAGCTGCTCCGTGCCCTCCCTTCTCCCTGTCACCCTGACGGGCAGGCACCGATTTGCCGTCCTCCTGTGATTATTTTCATCACAAATTAGAAGTGGGTTAGCAAAACCCACCCGCATCCCCCTTAGAGAGCAGTAGCCTGTCCTTGCTGTTGATCTTGGCCGCCGTGGGAGCTTGCAGTATTTTTTCAGCTGCAGAGTTTGGGGGTTTGCTCTTTCTGTCTTTTATTTCCTTTTTCTTTTCTTTTTTTCTTTTTTATTTTTTTTTAATGCCAGATTCGTATCGAGTTGTGTTATTCTGCATGCAAAGTGTAAACATCATCCCGGGTGCCAAAGGCAACACCACACACACACACACACACACACACACACAAGGAAATTAGGCAGAGGCAGCGTGTGGCAGGGCAGGCAGCGGGAGCCAAGGGCTGGAATGTGCCAGCACCCTGGCTTCCCTCTTCTCCCGGCTTCCCTCCTTCTTCTCCCACCTTCCCTCTTCTCCCAGCTTCCCTCTTCTCCGGACGTGAACTCCCTGACACGGAAACTGCCACCACTGGGGCCAGGACATGGTCACAGAGGTTGTCTCCTGCCTCTTCTCTTCTCCCTCTGTCCACTTCCCCCTGGTTGGGGCTCAGAAAGGAGCACCGGGTGCACCCGGGTTGTTGACTCTGAAGCATAAGAAGGAACCACTTGTGATTAACCATTGCGTTCCTGGATATTTTTGCTGAGACAGCAGCCTGCGTGGTCACAGTGGTGATCCGGCCTTCAGCAAGAAACAGTCCAAGGTCCTGGCTCCATCCTGACCTCCATACAACCATTCCATGCTCATGTTTCCATCTATAAAAAAATTGCAGAAATTGCTTCACCACCCTCATCGGAAAGAACTTCTTCCTAAAATACAGTCTAAATCTGCTTTTCTTCAGTTTAAACCCATTGTCCCTCGTCCTGTCCCTTCAGGCCTTTGGAAACAGGCTCTCCCCAGCCTTCCTGTAGCCCCCTCAGGGACTGGGAGGCCGCTCTTAGGTCTCCCCGGAGCCTTCTCCAGGCTGAACAACCCCAGCTCCCTCAGCCTGTCCTCGGAGCAGAGGGGCTCCAACCCCCTGAGCATTTTTGTGACCCTCCTCTGGACCCGCTCCATCAGGTCCATGTCCTTCTTCTATTGAGGGCTCACCTTCCCTCTTGGATGCCGGCTTAGCCGAGCCCTCCCTGCTGGCCAGCAGGACCTCCCACAGAGCCCACAGGTTGCCACCATCGCGGCAAAGCAAAGCAAATCTTTATGCCCCCAGGTTCTGTACAGAGCAGGCTCTCAGCACGGGTGCAACTGCATGCCCCAAACCCCCTCTGTGAACACCCAGGGAGCTGGATGGAGGTCGCCTGGACCACCTGGGGGTTGTGGGGACCATGAAGGACCATGAGCCATGGCTTTGGTCCCCACACCGCAGCCGCCTCTGCTTGCTTTCCTCACCCAGCCCTTTGAGGACCTGACCCGTGACACGCTGATTACAATAAATTAGCAACGCCCGGTGCTGCGCTCAGGGTGGAACGCCCAGCCCTTGGGTGGATGTCTTAGAGACAAGCTCACCTCTGTTACTCCATCCTCCTATTTTCACCTGGGGGACTCGGGGACAGGCCCTGACGAGCCACACGCTTTTTCCGAGCAGTCTCCTCAAGCCAGCTGGAGATGTCCAGGGCTTGAACTTCACCCAGAGCCTCACCACCAGCACAAGGTGGAGATCCCGAGTGTTGGCTCATGCCGTGGAAGGAGGTGTGGGCTCTGCAGGCAGGGCAACCCTGTGCTTTTATGGCTGACTTACTTTGGACCGGGGCCACCAATGAGGCTGGGTGGAAAAGCTGCACCCGAACAACCCAAAGTGCAAGGAAAATTCAGAGATCCTCGTCCCACGGCTTGGGTGTCTCTGCAGCTGGATGTTCCTCCTTGTGGTTTGCAAGGACATCCAAGGAGGAGCGGGAGGGGAAAAGGGGAAGGGGAAGGGAGAAGCGTGGCTGCAGGATGCTCCTGGCTCTTGGCTCTCTGTGGACCATTTATGATTTCAGGTAGAACTGCGTGTGTTCTGCTGAACCTGGGAGAAAAACTGAAGTTTCAGCTGAGTTTGTTTCAAGTGGATTTACATAGTGGCCAGAGGGTTTTAAGACCCTAAGGTTGCAACCAAAACGCTCCCGTTGATACTCACAGCTCTGGTTACGATTTTCTCTGCTGCTCTTTGAGATCGCAAAGCTTTCAGCCTGGGACAGACAGTTCCCATGAGCATCTTCTGCTCCGGCCCGGGCAAGGACAAGGGCATCTTTGTCATGAGAAAAAACACAGTGTCACCCTCCCGTCTCTCCTCAGCTGGGACAGCTTTTGTGTTCCATGCATGGCTGCCGCTGCCTCTTCTCTCAGCCCATGCTCCTGCCTCCCTCTGGCCCCACGGTGGCTGAAACCACCCTGCAGGCGGATTTCTCTCCCTTTTCATGGATTTAGGCAACTTCTGGGCTGCCCATAAGGACGTAAAACATCTTTAAGGGCTTTGCATGCTCGACTCCATGCAGCAGCCGCGTTCTCCTTCCCCCTGCCCTCGCTGCTGGGTACCTCAGGTTGGACGGACGGATGGATGGATGGACGGACGGACGGATGGATGGATGGATTGAGGGCGAGTGAGGTGAAGGGTGGAGAGTTCCCACGGCTCCCGGCAGGTGAGGGCAGGGACGGCGGGCGGCCGTGCCGGGGCCGGAGGCTGCGGACACAGGTGCAGCCCAGCGAGGAACCCGGCCATTTCCGCCCTCCGCGGCGGCGGCGCCCGCCCCCGGCCTTTGTGCCGGGGGGATGGAGGACAATTCCCCTTGTGTTAGGTCAGCCAGTCTGTCGGGAAGAAAGGCGCTTTGTTCAACAGATACTCAGGAAAAAAAAAGGAAAAAAAAAAAAGACACAGAGAGAGAGAGGGAGAGCAGCCCAGCACCGCGTTTCCTCTCTGAAGCGGCACGACCAGGGTGCTCCGTGAGCTGGTTAAAGCAGATTAGCTGCAGTGCCAGAGCCCTGCCCGGCATCCAGGCTGCAGAGGAAGGTTTGTCTCCAACAGGAGCAGCCACAGCATAGCATAAGAACAAGTTTTCTGAGGAAAGGCTGGGGGTGTTCAGCCTGGAGAAAAGGAGGCTGAGGGGAGACCTTTTCGCTCCCTACAACTCCCTGGAAGGTGTAGCCAGGGGGGTCTGTCTCTTCTCCCAAGTCATGGGTGATAGGACAAGAGGGAATCACAGAATCATACAATCATGGAATGGTTAGAGTTGGAAGGGACCTTAAAGATCATCAAGTTCCAACCCCCCTGCCCGGGGCAGGGACACCACCCACCACACCAGGTTGCTCCAAGCCCCATCCAGCCTGGCCTTGAACCCCTCCAGGGATGGGGCAGCCACAGCTTCT
>JAOTQQ010000008.1:5438803-5448880 GCA_026546715.1 Gallinago undulata
TTCCAACAGGTCCATGTCCTTCCTGTGCTGAGGACTCCAAAGCTGGACACAGTGCTCCAGGTGGGGTCTCACGAGCAGGACCTCCTTGTGACCTTTATGCCTTCCCTCAAACTTACCAGTGGGTTTAGAACCCATCCAGTGTATCACTAGGGAGCAACCCTGCACCTTCCCGGGGTCTTCACTGCGGCACCTGGAGGGGCTTTCCCATCAGTTGGCATCCCTGGCTCTCCATTTCCCGGCGGGAATACAATGCAAGGTTGCAACACAGCCCAGGTTCCTACAGGATGGCCTGGCAGCCAGAATCCTGGCTCTGTTGCCCTTTTCTTTCGGCAGAGGCACCTCCCTGAAGTGACACCAAAGAGCCGGGGCTGACCCAGGACCCTCCGTCAGGGACGGGGAGAGAAGCTGAGTGGTGCCAAGGAAGGCAGCAGCACCTTTGGGATTATGGAGAGGCTGCTCCCCCTCAGCAAAACCGGTAACGGAGGGCCCTTCCAGGATCAAGTCAGGGCAAAAATGTGCTTCTTTAATTGCAGGTGAAACCACGGGGCTGCAAAGGATCAATCCCGGGGGTCGGAGGAGGCAGGTTAAGGCTGAGAGCTAAGGCTGCTCCTGTCTAAAAGCAAAGTGCCAGCTTTCCTTTCCCATCACCTCTAATTGCAACCCTGAGCACAGCCAGGGGATCTCTACTGTTCCAGGGCTCCTATTGTCAGAGGAACGGCTCCCTTCCTACCCACCAAACCCCAATGGCAGAGCCAAGTGCGAGCCCATAAAGACGGCAACAATCCAGACACTCGAATTTGCTCTCTGTTACAAATTACACACACCCCAACGAGGCAGGGCCTCCGCTCTTTGAAAATCTATCCCCGAGTGTTTATTATAGAAACCAGTTGCCCTCTTTGTTGACAGCCAAATTGCAAAAGCCTGTTGGAGCCCTAAGGTCCGGGCAGCTCCGAAACCCCCGCCGGACTCCCCCTCCGCATCCAGCAGCGCCAAGCCCTCCTTGGGTCCTGCTGGGATTTGGACCTCACGCTCCCCAAAGCCGAGCCCTTTCGGGCACGAGGCTAAAACCACCCCCCTCCAGCCCCGCGGAAAACTCTCACTATAGAGAAAACACTTCGTGTTAATATGGGCAGCAAGCCGCCGAGTTCCCGAACGCTTGCAGCCCCAGAAAGAACACAGACGGTAATAATTAAATAAGAGAAGCGATGCGGGTTCCCTTTTATCCCAGCAATGCTAGCCAGCCCCCTTTTCCTACGCCTCCATCGCCTTCAGCCACCCCACTGCCAGGGCTGAGAGGTGAGACTGAGGGTTATCTTGGGAAGGATTTTCACTGATTTTCACTGAATTTTCACTGAATTATTGGAGTTGGAAGGAACCGTAGACATCATCTAGTCCAACTCCCCTGCTGAAGCAGGGCTGCCCAGAGCTAGAGCATGTTACTCAGGATGGCATGCAGGTGGGGCTTGAAAATCTCCAAAGAAGGGGACTCCACACCCTCCCTGGACAGCCTCTGCCAGGGCTCTGCCACCCTCACCCCAAAGAAGATTTTTCTCATATTTGAGTGGAACCTCCTATGTTCCAAATTATGCCCGTTGCCCATTGTCCTGTCACTGGGCACCACTGAAAAGAGTCTGGCTCCATCCTCCTTCACCCCACCCTTTAGATACTTACAGGCATTAACAAGGTCTCCCCTCAGCCTTCTCTTCTCCAGGCTAAAGAACCCCATCTCTCTCAGCCTTTCTTCATGAGGGAGATGCTTCAACCCTTTAATCATCTTCATTGACCTTCGCTGGACTCTCTCCAGCAGTTCCCTGTCCCTCTTGAACTGGGGGGCCCAGAACTGGATGCAGGATTCCAGTTGTGGCCTCACCAGGGCAGAGCAGAGGGAGAGAATGACCTCCCTTGATCTACTGGCCACACTCTTCCCTACGCAGCCCAGGATCCCATTGGCCCCTTGGCCACAAGGGCACATTGCTTGCTCTGTGTCATTTTGCTGCCTACCAGGACCTCCAGATCTTTCTCTTCAGAACCTGTCTCCAGCACCTCCACACCTAACCTGTATGGGTGCCAATATTTTTCCTTGAAGCCTTTGGGGTTGAAACAGCGACAAGGGTCCCCCCGAGGTGGGGGAGGCTCTGCCGTTAAATGCCTTTACACCCCGGTAAAACCAGGGCTGATGGAAGGGGGGTGGTGGTGGTGGTGGTGTCCCGATGCCATGCCCCTCATGTAGATGTAGCATAACCCTACCCCTACGGAGCACATGGGTGTTTGCTGGTCCCCCAGGTTCTGTGTGGGCACACAAAGCCCGTGGGTTATCACAGTCGGAGAGGTCGGTTCCCGGCCGTGCCGCCTCCTGAGTCACTTCCCTTCTCTCCGTCCCCTGCCTTTTCCCACTGGTACAAAAGGGACTCGATAACCACAGGTGTGTTTTATGGGATTTTTATCTCCAGGGTGACCACAAAGCTCTGTGGGAACAAGTAAGGGAAGCCCAAAGCGCCCCTCTGGAACTGCTGGCCTTTCTCCCGGGTGCTTAGCCCCGGTGGGCTCTCCCCTGCTTGCATCTGCCAGGGTTTTGGGGTTTTCTGTATCTGTTTTGTTACAGAAAGCATCCCGGGGAGCCAACTCTTGGTCCGAGTGGGCCAGTGACTCAGTGGCCGGTGAAATGGCATGGCTAGTGGCACAGAGCTCTCTCGGGGAGGGGGGGGGGGGGGCATTTTTTTTATCCCTGGGCTGCACGACCTAGACCAGCAGCGATGCCTTTAAGCCAGCCCTCCTGGCCACCATCTTCCTCTTGCCTTTCCACGAGGAACATCATTTATCCCGGCGTGTCCAGCAGAGCCGGCTGGGAACACCCCAGAGCCAAACTCCTGCTGCCCTTCTGGGCTTAGCCTTGGCCGGGGAATTATCCAGAGGAGGGTGGTGGCACAGAGGGAGGTGAAGCAACTTGCCCAGCGGGCCAGGGGCCGAGCGTGGCACAGCCTCCCCCCTACCCTACCCCCCCCGGGAGGTGGCCAGCTCATCCCGGGTGCTTCACCCCGTCTCCCTGGGGTGCAGGCACCCATCCCACGGGGCGCATCCCTGGGTGAGGAAACACTCCAGGGTGGCTCCCTGGCCATTTTTCCCCAGCGGGGAGCCCCGCACACCTGCACGGCACACCCCGCGCTCCGCCGGGCAGGGCTGCCTCCTCCGGCATCGCCATCCCACCTCTCACCCCTGCTGGGTAACCCAGCTGCAGACCCCAGCCTCCCCCATCCCCCTGCCCCATCCCAACCCCATCCCAGCCCCATCCCAGCCAGGCTCTGGGCTCTCTCTTCCCTTCCTCTGCGACTTGGGAGTCTCTCTCCCCCTCTCCCCCGGCTTTGCTGGTGTCTGCTTGCTGACTGAAGCTGTCATTATCAGCTCAATAAATCTCTGGCGCGGGTTTTATTGAATCACTGCCTGAGGGGGAACAAGCCTGTAAAGGTTGAGGAGAGCAGAGCTTTCCCACGCCTAAGACACGCTGCCGGAGCTCTTGCACACATTCCGGGCCTGCCAGCGCTCCGCAAATGTTTGGACAGCCTTGAACAAATAACACACCTTTAAAGAGGCCAGCATGAAATTTTTCCTCACCACCCGGCCACCCTCCCACCGCCTCCCCCCCCTCACTCCCCCCCCATCCAGCCCTCGCAGAGCTCTCTGTGTGTGTGTGTGTGTGTCTGTGTGTGTGTGTGTGTGCGGGTGTGCGCCCGTGTGCGTGCGTGTTTATTTTAGGCTTGCCTTCCCCTTTTGTGTTTAGGTTGAGCAGTTCGTGGCGGCGTTCCAGCCCTGTTCCGTGGGAGGAATTCTGGCCTCGGCTTGGGGCGCTCGCCGAGCGCTGACTCCGGGGCGGCGGTGGCGGGGATGGGAATGGGGGGGGGAAAGGAGGGAGGGAGGGGGGGAAGAAAGCGGGGGCCGGGATGGGACAGAGCCTGGAAAAGGGAGGAGGAGGTGGTTTGGCTTTTCCTCCTGCCCAGATTTCCTTCGGCAGGTAGAAACCAGCCGGCAGGGATTTTCTGCTGACGGCGTGCCAGGCTGCGGCGGTAACCTCTGGGACGCTGAGATTTTTTTTCCACCCGGGGCCCGTCTTGCTGGTGTGAGGTTCCAGTGACACTGGAACTCCTCTTACCCGCAGAACTCCTCTAATTAATGCTGTGGCTTCCTTCACACAGCCCTGATGATGTGTCTTGACCCTGACCTGAAAGGAACTTCCCCCTGGGAAGGGGGGGGGCGGGGGGGGGGCAGGAGGGTCTGCGGGTGGAGGTGGAGGCAGTTCCTCTGGGGGATGCGGTGATGCTGGGGTTGTCCAAGTGGAAGGGTGCTGTGCTCCAGAAGCTTTCTCGGAGGCAGCCCCCGGGATGCAGGCAGCTCTCTTTCGCATGGAGCAAGGAGAGATCCAAGTTTGCTTGGGGGGGGGGTGAAGGGGGGGGGTGTCTGGGAAGCAGCTTCAGCAGCTGGGCCAAGGCGGAGGAAGAAAAACACGGATGTAGCAGCCACATCCAGCTGGGAAAAGGGCGGCGCGGCTCGCTCCGGGCTCGGTCGGGGAGGCTTTTCCTGAGCCCTCCCAAGGAAAAAAAGAAAAAAAAAAAAAAGAAAAAAAAAAAGGAGTCTCTCTCCGAGCTTTTCCCCGCACAGCCTGCTGCTGCCGCGGGAAATCCGGCCGGGAACCCTGGAACCGCTCGGGCTTGATCCCGGTCTGTGGTAGGCAAGCACAACAGGTCCCAGTTTTCCCTGTCAGCGGGATGGGAGGCAGCTGCTGGCGTTTCCCCATGGCGGTGTGTGCAGGGGGATCAGGCCAGGATGGGACCGTGCCGTGCGTGTTCCACGGGCATCACAGGAATGCATTTGTGGGGCAAAAGAGAAACTTGGAAAGGATTAATAGGCCAGACAGCTGCCTGCCTGCTGAGTTCTGGGAATGTAAAACACTGCAGCCATCTCAACAGCTCCTAAAATTCCCCCTGACTCGTTTCCTGTTGCTGCTTTCCCGACGCTGAAAGGCTTGGGCTCCCGTGGATAAAGAAGTTGGAGAGAATCCAGAATTTAGATTTCTGCCTACTCCATCTTTCCTGTCAACGGATCATTAAATAAGAAGCAGAAACGTTGTATTCACCATACGCTCATCGCCGAGGGGCTGAGTGAAAATCCTGCTTTAGGAAACGAGTGACAATTAGTTTGATGGTTCCACGCTCCTTAGGTTATGGCACCCAACTTAACCGAGTGGTTGCACACACACACGAGGTAGCGAGGCACCAAGGTCATGCCTCCTTTGAAGGGGACAGCGTAAAGGGAGGGTAGAAGGAGCTGGGAATATCAAAGTTTAGCTCTCTTGGGGGAAATGAATGGCACGGAGCTCATCCACGCATGAAAGAGGGATGCTGCGAGTCAGGGTGGCTAAAAGCAAGCTGGTGGGGTGACAACCCCACCTTGGACAGGCTGGTGCAGGAGAACGTTGGCTGAGGGGTGGGAAGGGACACAGCAGGTGAGGAAAGAGTCATGTGGGAGGCACGGAGCGGGATATCTGCTCCTGGAGCCGTTGGAGCCGGGGGGTGAGAACGAAGGTTGAGGTACGTCGGCACAGCACAGAGCTCAGGACAAAGTCCATTGCCACCACGCTCATAAACCACCGACAAGGAAGCTCAGAAAATCTCTGAAATGGATTTAGGTTCGTCTGAAACGGGTTTAGGTTCCACTCGAACGTCCCCCATTGGCTCCCCGCGGTGGCTTTTTATGGCCCGTCCAGCTCAGGGTGCTGTCACAGCCCCGTCGGGTCCCGCCGTGGCGGTCGGTATGGACCCGGGCTGCCGGCGCTACGCCGGGAGTTTACTCGGTGCCCGTGCTGCTCCACCCCAGGGGTGGCACGCAGCCACACGCCTGGCACGGGGCTGGTGGCTGTGCCACGCACCACGCACTGCGCTCGGGGGGGGTGTGCCCTGTCCTGGGCTGTGTGTGCCCTGTCCCGGGCTGCATGTACCCCATCCCGGGCTGTATGTACCCCATCCCGGGCTGTATGTACCCCATCCTGGGGTGTGTGTGTCCTGTCCTGAGCTTTGTGTGCCCTGTCCTGGGCTGTATGTACCCCATCCCGGGGTGTGTGTGCCCTGTCCTGAGCTTTGTGTGCCCTGTCCTGGGCTGTGTGTGCCCCATCCTGGGGTGTGTGTGCCCTGTCCTGGGCTGTGTGTTTCCCCCATCCCGGGCTGTGGGTGTCTCATCCTGGGCTGTGTTTGCCCCATCCTGGGCTTCATGTACCCTGTTCCAGTCTGTGTGTGCCCCATTCCAGGTTCTGTGTGCCCCATTCCGGGCTGTGTGTGCCCCATCCTGGGTTGTGTGTGTCCCATCCTGGGGTGTGTGTGCCCTGTCCTGATGTGTGTGTGCCCCATCCCGGGCTCTCTGTGCCCCATCCCGGGCTCTGTGTGCCCCATTCCGGGCTGTGTGTGCCCCATCCTGATCCGTGTGTGCCCCGTCCTGGGCTGTGTGTGCCCCATCCCAAGTTCTGTGTGTCCCATCCCAGGGTGTGTGTGCCCCATCCAGGGCTGTGTATGCCCTGTCTTGGGGTGTGTGTACCCCCTCCCAGGGTGTGTGTGTGCCCTGTCCTGGGCTTAGTGTGCCCCATTCCATTCGTGTGCCCCATCCCGAGCTGCATGTGCCCCATCCCGGGCTGTGTGTGCCCTGTCCTGGGCTGTATGTACCCCATCCTGGGCTTCGTGTGTCCCGTCCCAGGCTGTGTGTGCCCCATCCTGAGCTCTGTGTGCCCCATCCTGGGCTTCATGTGCCCCATCCTGGGCTGTGTGTGCCCCGGTGAGGGCTGTCTGTGCCTGGCATGGACTCCCTGCTCCCTGTACCTCTCCCCCGTGGCACGCCGGAGCCATGTGTGCCTTTGCACCGCTCCACGCCACCTCACGTGTGCATCACCATCACCGCAGCCATGCGTGTGTGAGTGCTGCCCCGTGGGTGTCCTCCCGTGTCACGCAGGGGCTCTGCACCCCTGAGGAACTTGCATCCTTGTCCCCTGCCCCACGCTGGAGGGGCCCTGGGTAAAAGAGGAGGCGTGAGAAAGCCCTGGGTTGTGTGTCCTGCGAGCTGCAGAGCCCGTGCTGGGGCAGGCAGGCTGCCTGGCCAGAGCTTGAGGGCTCCAGGCTCTTCTCCACCCTGATTTAGAAGAGATTTGTGTAAAGAAACCTAATGCCAAGAGCTGGGATCCTGCTGGGATCCTGAGGAACATCCCCGCTGGGGATGGTTGTGCCACCAGCGATGCTCATGCTGGACCAGGAGTGTCCTCACTGCGGTGGCTCCCTAGACAAGGACCAGGATGATGTTTCCCCAGGAAAGGGCTGGCTACAGGGCTTCCAGAGGTGCTGGCCTTCTCTCTCACCCCTCGCTTGCCGAGCCACGGTACCTGGCTGCTCTCTGCTTTGCTCCGTTTTGAACCTTGCACACTGCTCTGACTCCCAGACTGGTTTTTTTCGGAGCAGGGAACACGCTGCCCTCTCCTCCTCCTTTCCATATCAAGTCCAGTGGCCACTGGTCTTCACTGGCAAGTGCCGAGATCCTGCCAGAGGTTCTGTTTCACCTTTTAAGCCTCTCTAGAGGACAAGGCATGTGAATTACTGGGGACAAGGGGGTTAATTCTCCCTCTGCCAGCACATGCTGCTTTTAAGTTGCTTTTGAGTGATGATGCTGAGGGGAGGTTGGGCTACTTCCTTCTGAACCCAGGGTTTGGAGCATCCCAGAAACCACCCTGGGCAGAAACTCCAAGGTTCAGACAAGGTCTCAGTCTGGTTAACCGGTGCAGCTGCCCCCAAAAAAAGCACAGGAACCACTAATTTACGACAGGAGGCAGACAAAATCGCCTGTTTACTCTCAAGCCTTAAATTGTCTGTTGGCAAAGCGCAGACCACAAAATGGGTGGCCCCTTTCCTGGAGAAACTGTGAAAACCTGCTTAGTTCCTGCACCAGTAAAGCAAACAAACAAACATGACCCGGAGCTGGGTTTCAGCCGCTCACCAGGACGGGGAGAGCATCTCATCTGAAAACAAACTCAGAAAGCCCTGCCTTGCTGATAAGAACCAGCCAGGCCAACAACTGACGGGAGAACCCAGAGACGCAATTAGGAATGTGAAATGTTTTAAACAAAGGGCAAAAGCAATCAGCAGAAGGTAATTAAAATGGATTAAACGGAGCAAAATCATCTGAGCAAAAACGCCGGGAACCGGTCCAGCCAGGCAGGGTAGATAACCATGGGAAATGTGTGCTCGGAGTTCCTGCATTAATATCACTTTGCACTTCTGCAAATCTTTGAGGACCTCGGAGCAGCCTGCAAGCAATTAAACCTCACAGCCCCCCGGGGAAGCGGAGGTTATTGCGCGCACTTCCAAGGTGGCTGTACGGAGAGGGTAGGAGTGATTTATGCCGGGCCCACATGGCAAGTTAGAGACGGAGTGGGAAATAAACCGAGGAGCCCCGAGCCCTTAGCAGTTTGTTTTACCGGCGAGGCGGAGGGGATGGTGCCATCTGAAGAGAGCATTTTGGCTTCCCCGGCGGGCACGGCGGGAGTTCGTTCCTCCCAGCTGCCTTGCCTATTTTTAGCACCTCAGTTTATATCAGGGATGACAAATTTGGCATCCACGCGCGGATGTGGCCAGGACAGGAGCAGCATGGGACAATAAAACCTTAAACACACCGTGGCTGCCTCTTCCTCTCCCCTTCGGGGAGCTCGGTGCGGGTCTCACTGCGGGAACCAGCCCGGCGTGGCCACTGGGAGCCAGGCACCACTTGCCCCCGGGGTTAAGAGCAGGGGGAGACCCTCTGGAGACATTTGTGCAGAAGGTTTTGACACTTTACAGTAACAAACAGATATAAGCGAAGAGAAGTACGTTTTGCTTGTCCTTGGGGGGAAAAAAAAAATCTCTGTCTTATATCTCTATTTATAAAACAAACTCCTGTGGTTGGAAAACGAATCAGGTTTTTTTGGGATACGGGCTGATGCATTCACCCCAAGGGCTTAACTTCAGAAAAGATAAGAAGGGATAGAAAAAGAAGGAAAAAAAACCTGTCAGGCTTCCCTTTTTCCCCTGGGACAGTGTAAAGAGCTCTGCTTTGCCAGGGTTCCCTGCCTCCGTCTGTTTTGGGCTTGGGTTCTTCAGGGGGGCAGGCTCTTTGAAGGATGGGCAAAGAGGCATCTCCTCAGAGCCTGTCCCGTCTCTCGGGCTCGCTGGCTTCTTGTTAGAAGTCATTTGTTTAATTGGTTGTCATATTTATTTCGACATACCTGCCGAAATGGAGGGAGGGCTGGGCAGTGTCCTGGCTGTTGGGAAGGGGAGATGATTAGACAGCAATTAAAGGAGGGGGGAAGGGGGGGGCTCCTGCTTTGGCCTCTTGGGAGCCCAGGAGAAACGGGTGATGGATCAATCCCCGGGGCTGGGGCCGGTGCCTGGTGCTGCCCCTGCGTGAGCCGAGCCTTGTGCTGTGTCACACCAGGGCTGGAGAGTTTCAGTTCCCCATTCCTTGAGTACCTTGAGGGACACGGAGATGTGAATCTCCCTTCCCTTTGAAGATAGCTGCCGCTATTTCGACACGCTGGAGGGAAGGGATGCCATCCAGAGGGACCTGGACAGGCTGGAGAGGTGGGCTCCTGCGAATCGCATGAAGTTCAACCAAGCCAAGGGCAGGGTCCTGCACCTGGGATTTGGCAATCCCAGGCACATAATCCCATTCTCCAGCAGAGAACGGCTGGAGAGCAGCCCTGAGGAGAAGGACTTGGGGGTGTTGGTGGATGAGAAGCTCAACAGGAGCTGGCAATGTGCACTGGGAGCCCAGAGAGA
This sequence comes from Gallinago undulata, assembly GCA_026546715.1. NCBI lineage: Eukaryota > Metazoa > Chordata > Aves > Charadriiformes > Scolopacidae > Gallinago > Gallinago undulata. The sequence continues at coordinate 5,448,637 of JAOTQQ010000008.1, forward strand.
AAACCCCATCCTGGGCTGCATCAAGAGAAGTGTGGCCAGCAGGCCACAGGAGGGGATTCTGCCCCTCTACTCTGTGCTGGTGAGACCCCACCTGAAGCTCTGTGTCCAGCTTTGGAGTCCTCATCACAGGAAGGACATGGACCTGTTGGAAGGGGTCCAGCGGAGGTCCATGAGGATGATCAGAGGGATGGAGCACCTCTGCTGTGAGGACAGGCTGAGAGAGCTGGGGGTGTTCAGCCTGGAG
>JAOTQQ010000008.1:5464856-5501581 GCA_026546715.1 Gallinago undulata
TTTCCAAGGTGAAATGCAACCCATTATAAAGGGGTGAAGGCAGCAGGGGATCCCACTGGGGAGGAGGTTGGGAAAACACAGGCCAAAAGCCATGGCCATCCATATATTATGAGGAAAAAATAAAGAGAAAATAGCCTGGGTTTGGGGGAGTGCACCATCCATCCTCCCTTAGAAACAGTTCTCCCGAGTCTTGTGGAGGGAGCAGGAGACCCAGAGTTTGGCTCTGCTCTGCCACTGCTGGTCCCTGTGGCCTTGGAAGGAGCCCTTTTCCCTCCTGGTAGCTCAGCTCTGGGGACAGAGAAGTGGCCCTGAGGGCTGGCAGGCAGAGGAGATGCAGCAAGGACTGTCACGCACGGCTATCCTTGACGGGAAGGGCAGCTGAGGACTGGGCTTTGCCGCTGCGGTGCGGGATGGGGACCTGCCGTGCTGATGCCGCACGGGGAGCGGGATGCTCCCCTCACCCCAGAGATGCTCAAGGTCCCCGCCTGAGCTGCTGCTGCATCCAGGGGAGTGCAGCGGGAGAAGGGAGGGGGGGAAAAAGCTGCATGTGTTTCTTCTGCAGCTCTGTTTCAAGGAAAATTTGCCCTTTCACAGTTGCTTAAGCAAAATGTCAGCGAATGCCAAATGCCCGGAGCCACATATGCTCTACACAAGAGAGGCTCCATAAATCAGGGAGCAGTTAGTGGGAAAAAATCAGGTTCCAAGGAGGAAAGCAGTGGGATACGATTATTTTTTTTTTTTTTCCTTAAAGCTAGGGCAGCAGTGTTTCAGTTTATTATGTGGCCCAGCAGTGAAGGAATTCATCACATTGTCACTCCCCCTTTTTTTTTTTTTATCCGAGAGTATGTGTGTGTGTGTGTATACGTGTGTGAGGTGGGGGAGGAACAAAGCGGCCGTGCAATAATCAACTTTGTATAAAATTGGCGCCGTGTCCCGCTCACAAAGCGGGACAAAGGCTGGGGGGCTGGTGGCTCAGCTGGGAGTCAAGGCAGCACAGCTGTGACCAATGCCAACACAGTTCCCGTCAATATGGAGTGACCCTGGCTCTTTTTTGCAACCTGCTTCCAGGCTCATCTCCAATAATTCTCACAAAAGACGGGAACAAACAAAACCTTTGTCAGCACTTCCAAGACTTTCCCCTCGGAAAATCTTAAATATTTCATTAGACCCTTCGTTTGTCCCTTTCTTTGTCTTTTTTTTTTTACCTGATCTGGGCTTAAAAAAAGCAAATGTGGACACTAAAACTCTGGGTCAACAAATGATTAAAGGATTAAAAGGGGAAGCAATGGGGTTAGTGGTGGGGGAAGCTACTCGTGCTGCTGTGCGGTGTGGAATACGACAAAAGCAAGAAAGAAACTCTTCTGCTTGTTAATTAGCACTTGGGGCAGGTATGGTGTTTGACAGACCTAAAAAGGTGGCCATACACATGGGAATCGGTGCCAGCCTCCCCGTTTTCCCTCTGCCACACAAGAGCTCGATGCCAAAAAAAAAAAAAAATATCAAAGTGCTGTCCCTCATCTGGGAAGAAAGCTTTGGGAAGCCAGCATTTGGGCCATCACCATCATGTTTTCTCTTTGATGTTACAGAGTTTTTTTCCCTCCGGACTGGTTTGAGCAAACCCAGGGGAAACTCTGCATCTGAAGCCAATGAGGATGATGGGCCCTAACTCCTTCCGAGGCAGACTTGGCCAAAGGATGTCAATGCTTTAGAAAGAGGAGGTGGAGGAGGGAAGGAAGTCAAATCCTGCCTCTCCTAACCTTGACCAAGTCTGTCAAATGACCCTTTTCCCAGGTTATGAGGGGCTCTGATTTGCTCCGCAGGCTCTCCCAGGCATCCCTGAGCTAACAAAAGGATCTGGTTACAAATATTAAACACTTCTTAATAACTCTGCCATGCCATGAAACAGAGTCCATTCTGGTTCGCTAAATGACTCTGAAAGGACTTTTTTCCCCTCCTCTGCTTTCCCTTCTCTTGCCTGGTTTTTAAATAGGCCCCAAGTGGTAGGAGCCGGCACAATGGCATCACTCCAGCTTTGTTTCAGCCTTGATTTAGCCACCCTTTTAAGGACCCTACTGAATAATTCAGTGTTATCATTCAGGATGACGCTGGATTATTACAAGGGTTTCTTCCCTCCCTTCTCCCTCCTCTTCCCCCCCCCCCCCCTCATAACCTTTAAATTCTTTTCACACGTGAATGGGTTCAAAGGAAGTCGTGTAAGGAAAACACACAACGAGGAGGTTGCGGCTCTCCCCCTCTGCTGTCAGTTTGATAAATATAATGTGTCACCAATTAAAAACTCATTGCCATTCTCCTGCTGCAGCCATTGCCTCGTTAAGGTCCTCCTCCCGGGGTGGCTCCCAGGATCCGCTGCTATCATTGTTGATAACAGAGGGCCTGTTTTTTTCCCATCCTGGGCCATTTCAGTGCTACACATTGGCATGTAAATAAGTTATTCACTCGACATCACTTTCTGATAGAAAAATGACCATGAAACTCTTTGATTTTGGGTTTGCTCTTGTCACAAGCGCACAATGAAATCAAGAGTTTCAGTTTTGTGTCTGTGGCTTGTGGAGGGCTTTTTTTTTTTTCTGCCTTTTTTTTTTTTTTTGGCTTTTCTCTTTTGCAACTGCCTCTTTTCAGCATTTGTATGGAAATTGTCCCATCAGACAACTTAATGCCGGCATAGTTTGACCTGGTAAGTGTCCTGGCTTCAATATAGCAGATTGTTGTTTATTTTTGCCCTCCCCAGGAACATCAAAAAACAATCTGGGTCATCGATAAAAAGTTGGTTTTTTTGTTCTTTCCTCTCTGGGCTATTAATGCCTTTGAAGAAGAGAGGTGTGGCTGGCACCAGAGACCCCCTGACTCTTTCTCATCCGGGGTAGATGGAAGGGACCTGACTGGGACAGTCCCACAGCTCTGCTCTGCTGCAGGGTGCATCAAGGGGGAGTAAATTCCAGGGAAAGCCAGTGGTTATGGAGGGCGACCTCTCCTTGGAATATTAATGCCTGCCTTCAGTCTCCCTGCCTCTCTCCAGCTGCTTTTCCCATAGGTATTTGTGTTTCTTGCATTCTGGTTAGCTTCTCGGAGCAGTTCACAAACCCAAGGCGTTTTTCATTGCTTTTCCTTTATTTTTTGCCTCAGTTCCTGGCTGCTGGGCACCTTCCCCAGAGCCAGCCTTCTCTGGAAATCTGACTGCCAAAATCAGTGGGAGGCTTCCCACAGGCCAAGTCATGGCAGCAAAAATGGGTCTGTGGTCCCGTCGTTCCTTCTGCATCCCAAAACATGCTCATGAAATCTCGGGTACAGCAGCCAGGCAGAAAGCAGGGAGAGAGATTTGTAGAAGGCATTAAATACCATTCCTTCAAATGCCTCTGTTTGGCTGAAAAGTTTCCTTACAAACATCTTTTTACCAGGGGTTGTTACCAATACCCATTTCTGTGAGGCTGTGTTTGGGTTTCTGTTTTGAGATGACCAAAATCGTTGCTCTTTTCTCACTGGAAAAGCTCTAGTCTGTGTGGTTTTCCATCACAATGCCTCTGACTGTCTTCATGCTTGCTTGTTTTTTGGCAAAAACCTACTGTGTTATCTCAGGAAAACTCTCCAGGACACTGGTAAAAAGGTCTGGGTCCTTGGCTGCTGTGTGTGTAGGTATTAGGCTGAATGTTGGGACCTGCTTTTGGGAATCCTGTTGGACTGAAATGTGGGCACCTACTGAACTCTGCTGTGGTCAAAGCTCCTCATTTCATCACCTTGAGAGCTTCAGCGCTTTGGTCTTGAGTCACAGTAACCCGGCATGGAACATTTCCAGGCAGGGAACACCATGACTATGTTTTAGAGCTTCCATTTCTGCCTTTTTTCTATTTGTTTGGTTTTTAACTTCAGCAGAGCTTTTTGAGAGAGATTGAAGGAGCTTTCGTTTTGAGGGGCTGGGACACAGTTTTTTAGCAATAAGGATAATTCTGTGTAGCGTTTGAAGTGGAAATGCATGCAGATTTGAAGTATGTATGCTCCCAGCAACGTTCTGGAAAGCCCTGATTGTTAGAACAATTTAATAAAGTGATGAGTTTCTCCCACCCACCCCATCCCTGCTTGCCCGTCCTCTCTCTAGGGCTCAGCCTGAAATCTCTGCCGTGAAGCTCCCCCTCATCTGCCAAGTGCTACCTTCAAGAAGGGGAGTTCCCTGGAGCTGGAAGACAAAAGGATTTGCAATCAAAGCTTTGGAATAGGAAAAGAAAATAAAAGAAAGGGGAAAAAAAAAAGGCTTCAAGAAGTTTTTCCATGTACATCTGTGATGTCTTCTGGGCAACTGGAACAGGGACAGCTATGGATTCTTCTCACCTTGTTTAGAATGAGGATATGTGGACATAGCTGTGGGGCCATGGTTGTCTGACATCACCTGGATCCCCAGCCAATGGGTCTATGGGAGTGTTGGCTGCCAAAAGTCTCTTATCTCCTTTTGTGACCCCACGATGGAAAAAGAATGATTGAGTTTAATTGTGTGGGACACAAACTTGCCTTTATATGCACTGCTGTGCCCGCTTGACTTTCAGGAGAACATGGTCTCCACTTTGGTGTCAACGAAGTAAGGATCAAGCTCTGTGGATGAAACAGAAGGCAGGGGAACAAGGTGTGTGTTAGAGATGAAACTCTTACTCTGTGCCTGGTCTCATTGTCCTTTTTAAAATAAGTGAATTTTGAGAGTTGAGAAATAAAGAACATTCCACAGCAAAAGGCTGCAACTAAAGTCAACTGCATTTTTGAAAAGCCCTGAAAAGGGAGAGAGGCAATAACCATAACCTTGGAGAAATGAGAGAGAAGATGTGAGATCTAGCGATCAGTGGCAAAAGAGGAAGACAGTCTTGTTTCATTCTCACAGATGTGTGGTAAATCTGTCCCCATCCACTTGCTGGCCAGCTGGAACAGGGGAGACAACAAAGCTCGGTGTATTAATGAAAAAGATGGCAGAGTGCCTTAAAAAAGGTGCAGCCCTTGTGGCATCTATGAAAGGCCTTTCTGAGGGTTGCCTCCTTGCGTGAAAGGAAGCGTTGATTGCTGACACAGCTGAAAAGCCACCTCCGTAACCAGCGTGATGACTTTTGCCTTTCTCCCTCCTGATATTATTTACCTCACTCGTGGTTTGAAGTCCCCAAAGCCGGGATGAAGCCCCGTGCTTCTCTCCACCCCTCCTCCTCCCTCGTTATTCTTTAACTTTCTAAGGCGACTGTCCTCCTCTGTTTACCCGGCTGCGGTGCCAAAGGCGAGGGTGAGCGGAGACTGTTTATCTGCTGTCAGTCCATAACGCGGCATCCCTCACCCTTGGGGTCACCCGGGGGATTGACACCTTCACCCAGGGGCCTGGATTCCGCTCTGCCCTCCTTAGAGATGCACCAGGCTGTCAGTAACGAGGCCACAGGTTTATTCAACGGAGATCGCCAGATCTCAAAAGATAATCTGGGAATAATTGGGACTTAAGGAACTTGTGGGAATCTCGATTTATTTTTTTTTTTCAGCACTGCCATTCATGAAACAGATGGACATCTTATTTCTCTCTAATTTGATGGGCTTTCTTGACAAAATGGCAGAGGTTGCACTTTGCTACAATAATAACCTGCCACTCAGACTTTGTAAGGGGTTTGTGTAGATTTCTTCTTAATTAGACCGTGTCTTGCTATCAGCGAGGAGATGCGTGTGTGTGTGTGGAGCGGGGATATTCTGAGCAGCTTCTCTGCATGAGGGAGCCCAGAAAAGAGTGGAGAAAAATCAGGGGGCTTTCATGTTTGTCTCGGGTTGGTGGGTGTTGGGTTTTTTTGGTTTGTTTTTTTTTTTTTTTTTTTTAGACTCATTTGAAAAATAAAGATTGGGATGTGAGCTCATTGTCTGGATGATAATGTATTCATGGATTTGCTCCTTCTCGCCCTGCAACTAAACAACAGTGAGGGGCAGCTTTCCCTGGGCTGGGGGGCAAGTTTGAAAGCTTTGCAAACCATTGGGATTACCCTCAGGTTTGCAAAACCCACTTTTCACTTGCAAAAAACTCTCCAATCCTGCCATTTAACCCCTGACCTTCTCTTCTGCTTCCCTTCACCTCCTCTCCCCCAGCAAAGTGGATCCTTTGGTCAAAGCATGGGAGAGGTAAGCACGGGTGGGGTAAGACAGCAGTGTGTTTTTCTTGCTATCTGCTATGCAAGTAAAAAGCAATTGCGTACTTTTTTTTAATTACTCAGATGGTGTTTGATTAAGGAGATTTAACAAGTAGTGATGATTGGTTAAAAAAACCCTAACAAACACTACCAAAAGTGTACGTATTTGATGTTATTTTACCTTATTTCTCTGCCTTTAGAGACTGTTTTGAGTTTGTTTTTTTTCCTGTGGCTGGATGAACTAGTGATTTACTCATGGAAAGCTGAGCTGGTTGTGTAGTTGTTTGCCTGTAGAGACTAGGATGTGAGAAGGACAGCTGGAAGAGTGAGGTGGTACCACTGCAAACTGTAGCCTGTTCTGCACACAAGGAAATGGAGCAACCTCGTGCTCCCAGGTGGGGTGAGAGTAGCTTTAGCTTGGCAACGTCGTTAGCGTTTCCCTACCCTCATGTTCACTGCTCAGAAGCAGAACATGGAATCACAGAATGGTTTGGGTTGGAAGGGACCTTAAAGATCACCCAGTTCCAACCCTCCTGCCCTGGGCAGGGACACCTCCCACCACACCAGGTTGCTCAAAGCTCCATCCAGCCTGGCCTTGAACCCCTCCAGGGATGGGGCAGCCACAGCTTCTCTGGGCAACCTGGGCCAGGGTCTCACCGTCCTCACAGCAAAGAATTTCTTCCTAATATCTCATCTGAATCTCCTCTCTTTCAGTTTAAAGCCATTAACCCTCATCCTGTCGCTACCTTCCCTCTCACAGAGTCCCTCCCCATCTCTCCTGCAGGCCCCAAAGCATTTGCAGGAGACGTGGGGAGGCAACACAGGTGACAAGTAAGGCTAATTGTACCCTCTGTCAATGCCACTGTGGCATTTTCATTCAATTTGCCCTTTATTCAGCTTCCTGCGTGGTTTGTCAGCTGTCAGAACCAGGCCTGCCACAACAGGCCCTGCTCCTGGCAGGGCCTACTCTGCGCTTCCTTCATCCCTACCACGGATGAAAGGTTTTCTGAAGAGGACCTGAAAAGCCCATGTCCCCTGTGTTTTGTGCTGCTTTTTCAGACAACAACTTGGCTAAAGCTGCCTTCACGAGGCCCTGTCAGGCCCTGCTCTGAGGGAGATCTTCCCGCAGGATCTATGGAGTTGGAGGTGCAGGGACGCCAGCACCGTGCATTCACCAGGGGCTCATCTTTCGCCTTATTAACAGACAATTCTTCCAACCAAGAATCAAAAACTGGGCGGCTGCAAGCTGTCCTCCCTCTCCCCAACAGGAATTCTGACTCAATGACAGTGACCACTATTGGGATAAGGTCCCTTTCCACCCCCTTGTGTATCTGTGCAGCAGACCGTGCGAGATGGAGCTCTGGCCAGCAGTTGTGGCCTGCTTCCGTGACTGGCTGGCCCATGGGCTTTTTGCCACATGAGCTTCCTTTCCTTAGCGAAGGATGACAGAGTAAATCTAGTCATGATTAGTAGAGTCACCGTGTTGTCACAGGACTTAGCTTTATCTTTTATTGTCTGTCTCAAGTGTCCAATTCATTCTTCTTCCTGGAGCTGCCTCTGGCTGGGAGTTTTGCTTGGGATGGTATTCCCGGGAGGTGTTTTGCAGGATGTTTTAGGAGGTTTGGGCCATGTTTGGTGGAATAAAATGTCTGCTGCTTCTCCGTCCTATCTAGCAACTCTTGGCTATCCTGGGCCATCGTTAAGATGCTGTGCCTCTTGGTGTTGAGGCAGCCTTGGGGCAGTGTGTGAGAATGCAGAGCACTTTGCACCTCCCTTGTCTGCAGGCTGGACAAGAGGAAATGGCCTCAGGTTGTACCAGGGGAGGTTTAGTTTGGATATTAGAAAAATTTCTTCACTGATAAGGGTCATTGGAACAGGCTGCTGGGGGAAGTGGTGAAGTCACCATCCCTGGAGGTATTTAAAAGACAGATAGATGTGGTGCTGAGAGACAGGGTTTAGTGATAACTTGGCAGTGCTGGGCTAATGGCTGGACTTGATGATCTTGAAGGTCTCTTCCAACCAAAATGATTCTGTGATTCTATTAGAAAGATGAAGACAAACTTTTTAGCAGCGCTTGTTGTGATAGGACAAGGGCCAAAGGTTTTAAACTAAAAGAGGGTAGATTTAAGCTAGATATAAGGAAGAAGTGTTTTACAATGAGTGGTGAGACACTGGCCCAGTTTGTCCGGAGAAGTGGTAGATTCCAGGCCAGGTTGGATGGGACTCTGAACACCCTGATCTAGTTGAAGATGTCCATGCCCATGGCAGAGGGGTTGGACTAGATGGCCTTCGAAGGTCTCTTCCAACCCAACCTATTCTATGATTACTGCTAAAACAAGTTTTCTCCATGCTTCCTGTCAGCTTGGGCTCAAGATGGTTTCTCTCTAACTCCTAGCCCTTTGCAAGCCTCCCGGGCAACGGTGTTCAAACAAACCACGGCACTCCTCCGTGCTGCCGAGGAGCAAAAGTTTAACATGAGGTCAGAGCCATCGTACCACCTTCTGCAAACACAGCCCTGACGTGCCGAAATGGGGCCGGGTGGCTGCCAGGAGCCTCTTCCAGCATCATGGGCCTTTCCATGAAGCGGGTACCAATGCGGAGTATCTTGCCTTGATTTATTCCTTCCCAGAGATGAGGTGGCACGAAGGATTTAAAGAAGCCTATCTAATAGAGTGCTGGAAATTATAAATCAGTGGGGCTTTGTAAAGGTTATTACTTTAAACAAAGAGGGGGCTGAATGGAGCCAATTAAACGGCACCTGAATTGATAAACAAACTGGTTATTGTCGGGGGCTATTCTGCAGCTCGGGCGGTCCCCCCTTGCTTGGGAGGCCGGGATGAATGCGGAGCAAGGCCTGGGGAAAAATTTACATGTGATTGGAGTTTAATGGGCCGCAACAGGCCTCCCATCCCATCGCCATGGAAACCAGCCCTTTCTCAAGATTTTAAACAGTCTGAAATGTCCTTTTATTGTCTGCTCCCAATGTGTCATGTGAGCCCAACGGGGTGGGCGCTTGTATGTATCAATTTGTTTCTGCCATGAATATATGGTGGGGGGACGTGGGGACAAAGGGCCCAGCTGATGGGGCTCCATGGAGACCCCGCGCCCAGGAATGGTGACATATGGTCCAGCCTGACCCCGGGCAGACCCACAATGGGCAACCACACCGCCCTGCGCCACTGCCCCGGCCGTCCCCCCTTCAGCCCTGCCTATTCATCCCTTGGCCAAGTCAACTTGCCCAGCCTGCTCCTAGGCTTGTTTTGGGGTTTTTTGTTGTTTTTATTAAAAAAAAATCTCAGTAGTTGATCACTAAACTCTGGCAAAAGTAAGAATGAGAGAGAGAAAAGAAATAAAGGCAGAAAGAAAAGGCTCTAATTGTCCCAGAGATGTTTGCTTTCCACTTGATTGGAAGCTGAATGGATGTGAACATTGGAGCAGCACGAACCTCTGGGCAGGAGCAGGAGAAATGTTCTCTGGTGTTGGAATGGTTAAGTTGGGTCAGGCTGAGGGTCTGCCTGGCCCTGGATCATATCTGTCATGGGAGTGAGCATTGAATGTGTTGGACAAGGAGACATAGAATAGTTTAGGTTGGAAGGGACCTTTGTGGGCCATGACCAGGGACATCTTCAATGAGATCGCGTTGTTCAGAGCCCTGTCCAGCCTGAGGGGATATTCACACCCAAATTTGAATTCTTCCAGGTGACTTGTGTGTCATTTGGCATTGTTCTACCTCCCTGACAAAATTGTGAACTGTCTGACTCTGAAAACTTTTGCCATAAACACCTCACCTGTGAGCTCTGCTCAGCCCTTGGTTGTGATGGGCAACGAAAATAATATGGGAAAAATAAAAAATATGAAAAATCCCTTCAGCCATTCACTTATTTGCCAAACTCTGCGTAATGCTCACAATATAATGTGGCTACTGTTTGTTTTTTAAGAAGAGAATTTTTTCCAAATATGACTATGAGACAGGATGCCATCTGTGATATTAAAAGATCAGTCAGTTCTTCATTGCTTTCCACCCCTAAGTCCTCTTCTGCTTTCAAAGCCATCCTGTATTCTGCTTTGGACACAAAACTGTGTTTAAGGGGGGCTGGAGATAAGTTGCAGTCCCCCTTTCATCTCCGGGGTGTGAGTTTTTCTACAGCTGCATTAGGAGAGGAAGTTATTTCCTGGCAGTTTGGTAGTCTGCATGGATCAAGTCCATCAGATCTGAGAGAGAAAAAAAAAAAAAAAAAATCCAGCGTCCCCTGTACCTCTTGTCTCATATAAGTTACAGTAGCTGGAGCTTAAACCGAGAGGGAATTACTGAAAGTCATGAGTGAAGCTTCTGGCAGCACAGTGAGACGTATCTATATCAGAGGCTGTTCTTCAGGAGACCAGGAGATCTCTTGTAGCATCTGCTTGAGCAGGAGCTGGGCTATAGGACATCTCCTGCCTCCTAGATCCCAGAGCAGGTCTTTCCTCCTACACTTTGCACTTCGGGCGGTTGCAAAGCAGTTTATTTGACCCGTTCTTGGTGTTATCCTCTCCCACCATTTTGCTTTCCCTACCAGAGGGTATGAGCAGAGGGAACAAACCAGCTCATAGCTGCTGAACGGAGCCACGTTTCCACCTTGCAGCAGTGCCTACAGCTGATGAATAGAGCTGAGCTCATCCCTGGTGACTCACCACGTTGTTCTTTCCTATTCCTTGTAGGTGTCTGTGCACGTCTGAGATGCAGGTAAATGGCTTTGTATCAGGGTAATCATATGGTTTGAAAACTGAAATCGAACTGGTACGATCCCCTTAGTTTGGAGGGGGAAGAAAAAAAAAAGGGGGGGGGTGTCTTTGGTCTCACTTTTAATGAATATATTCCAGAGTTGAGCTTATCTTGAGATTTAATGCCTTAATTTGAAAGCTGGCAGCTGCTTCTGGGGAAAACTATCCTTGGAAGACCTTACTGAAAAGCCTTTGTTTGTGATATCTATTAACCCTTTTTGATTTGGCTTGATTTTTTTTAAAATCCCTTTTTGAAGGTGCCTGATCCTGCTCTTAAGCTTGGACCCATGGAGGTCAGGCACCCAGCAATACATCCACCCGTGACAGCAAAGCCCCCTCTCTTTTGCATGTCACCAGCTTCCCATTTGCTTAGGAGTGATTTTTTTTTTTCCTGCCACGTTTATTGCCATTCCTTGCATTTGAAAGAAAATTGCTCTTATTTAGCTGGTGGCATCTGAACAGCGGGATAACATAAAGCAAAAGGGAAGGTTAAAATTTTGCAAAGGGTGTTCCACCTGCGGGATGAAGCTGTGGATTAATGGATTTGTTGTCACATCTCAGCCTGTAAGTCCTGGGAGTTTCATTTTTAAACAGGATCTGGGCAATGCACCCTGTCACTCTGCAGAATGATTTAATTGTCAGCTAAAGAGAAAAGGAAGGTTGTAGGGTGAGACTGAAAGAGAGGAAGTGACGCCAATACAACATCACATCCTGACATTTAGCACGCTCTGCCGCTTCAAAGTTCGGGAATGAAGCCTTCTCTCTTGCTAGCTAATTACCCGAGCTACATCCCTTCTGCTAATCAAGAATAGAGCATGCTATAAATGTAGAGGAAGTGGCTAGCATGCAACATGTGGGAATTGCACGATTTGGTCTTTCTTTAGTCTCTGGAATTGCTCCCTAAAAGTGCAGATGCAGCAGCACCCGGCTGGGCGTCCTCTTTAAGGGGTGGATGAGGGGAGATGTTCTGATGGAAAAGGGATGGAAATCAGTACAGTGAGGAAACTGTCATAAAAAAACTTCCTCTCCTTGGTTTACAAAGCCTATGCAGAAGGCTAAGGCTTAGGCTCTCCTTTGCAGGCTGGGTAAATGCTCAGTAATGTGGAGTTATAATCAAAGCGATAGGAATAAAACAAAAATTCCTGGTTTATGGCATCCATTTGGTCCTTAATGGATTAATGTTCTCTGTGTTTCTCGCAGGCTTTAACATTTGTGCCCGTCGTAAACTGCGTTTTTCTCTCTTCTGCTCTTGTTTGCTCTCCAAATGGCTGCCCTCTCCCTCCCACACTGGGTCGCGGTCCCTTCAGAAAGTCATTTAACAAAGCTGCTGCCTTGTGGACTCTGTGTCTTGACAATGTCAGCAAAGTTCAAACGCTCTGAAGAAGCCTGGGACAGAGCAGGGCTGGAGGACGTGTTCACCCGGGCCTGGGTGGACAGAGGTTGACACCGATGCTGCTGAGGGTTATAGCTGAGGGATCAAGACTTATTTATTTTAAAGTCTGTAAGCAGCACAATACCCCTGGTGGGCTCCAGGCTCCCGAACACATCTCCCCTTGTAGTGAGGAAAGTCATTCTGCAAAGAGATGACAATGTGGCCACACAGATGCTTATTCCCTCTGTGAGGTCCACATCAGGCAGGCTCAGTTTAGCGCCGCAAATGCACAGAGCGGGGCTAGCTCTTAGAGGCAGCATTTGCCGTCTTTCTCTTAGTTATTCCGCTGTTTTCCTTACCCAGGACAGGAATGAATCCAAATTCAGCTCCATATTCACGGTGGTCAGTTGGTCAGTGGGTGAGGATGTAAAGTCCCTTGTATCTAACGTGTGCCGTACCCGCCACAGTCAGGATGACACTCAGGTGGGCACTCTGTGGATGCACTTGACGTTTAGAAAAAAATGTTTTGGCCCAGGGACCACCGAAAAAGCTGTGAAAATTGCTCAGGATGTGCACCAATAGAGCAATTCAAGGGAGGGAGGGGAACCCCAGAGCATTGAAGAAGCTTGTGGCTCTGTGTTTCATTGCTCCTTCCTTTCTGAAGTGCCCTTGAGAAAGCCAGACCAGCCCCAGTCCTCCTGCCACATTGGGTCAAAAGCTTTGTTAAAAGTGAATTAGCCAGGCTGTTAAATCCTAATAGCTCAGGATTGCTCCTCATAGCAAATAGTGACCCTGGTTACCTGCTGGGGGAGGAGAGTCCGTTGTTGGGGCTTGTTTGTGGGCTGTGTGGCTGGGATGTTGCTGGGGGTTCTCCAGTGACCCTTTGTGCACTTTTACTGGCTGTTTCGTTCTCGTAGAGCTGGAGGAGGCAGCGCTTGCAGGGACCACTAAAAGATGTCTCATGGGATGTTGATGTTTGTCCTCTTGCTGTCCTCTGATTCAGGGTACCTTTTATGTTGCTGGCTCTTCCAAAAAGGAGGCTCTTCCAGCAGGACTTGAGGATCTGGCTGAACTGCAGGCTGGGTCCATCTGACCTGGTCAGCACAGTGTGGCAGACCTGTGGACGAGGCAGGGTATTGCTGAGCATCCTGGTCCCAGCTGCAGTGTAGTATTGCAACTTCTCTCCCCTTCTGGAGCCTCGAGGAGCACAGCCAGCAGCCTGGTGGAACACAGATCAGGCCAGCTCGCTGTGGCTGATATATGAGATCCTGGCTTGGGCAAGAAACCGTGTGTAAATATGTGAGATGGAGGCAGATGCTCTGACCGCTGCACGCTAGAACGTATCTCAGATGGTGGGGAGTGTTTCCAGATCTGGAAACTGGGGTGACTGGGTTTGTCGCTAAGGAGCGGGCTAATAGAAGTTGGATTCAAACTTTTATAGCCAACAGTGATGGTAACTGTGCTGGCAAAGAGCTTAACATGCAAGCCAGAAAGTGGCCTCAGCCCCAAAGGATGGACATACCAAAAGAGAAGAACAGGGCTATTCAGGGTGCATCAGGATTTCTTTAAAGAAAACAGTGTGCATCTTCCTCTTCCCTCTCCAGCCCTGTTTTATAGCTTGGTACTTCTGGTGGAAAGTGAGAAAACATCTGGGCTGGTGACAGGAAAATGTTGATTTAGGCTCTGCGTGAGAGACAGGTGAAGGTTTGAGGCAGAGCTGCCAGGGAGGGTCAGAGACATTGGGGGAATTACACCGACCTCAGCAAAAGCAGCCCTGATTTACACTGTACTGCTAATTTTCACTTCCGTGTCATGTCAAGCCATGTCTTCTTGTAACCCAGTAAAGGGGACTATGTGCCTAAATGCCTTTGGAGACCTGCAGCGAACTGGCACTTGCATCAATGCCAAGTGGCAGGAGAATGCTCTTTTGCTGACCCTGAGTCCTGAGCTTTAGCCACAGGAGCATCCTCCTCCTTGAAGCCTCAGCACAAACCACCGGTTATATTTAGCAAACGTTTGGCAAATTCCCATTGCCAGTGCACCCCTCTAGTTTGAACGAACTTTGGGGAATCATGTGATTGTGAAAAATCACAAAAACTGCACGGCAAGTTTTTGCTAGGTTAAATGCAACCAGCAAGACACAAACATTCTTCTGTTTCCTCAAAGGATGGGCTAGCGATGGGTTATTTCCCCCCCCCTCTTGGAAAGGGTGCTGGCAGGATACATAGTGGAGGTCCCAGCTCTTCTCATCTGTCATGAGACGGGAGATAAAACAGGGAAATGGTGAAGAGTGCTGACACGTTGCCTTTGGGAAGAGCGGAGCCGCCCTGGGAATCAAAAGCTGAGCCAGAAATCCCAGGCATTTCCCAGCTCCCCATTGCATGGCTGCTCCCATTCAGAGGAGAATCCCTTCTCTTTACAGAGAAGGCTTCAAGTGTGTCTAATTCAGTCTCCGAGGTGGGCACAGGAAATTGGGGATGGAGCAAGGCAAACCCTTGTCTGTGAAACTCATTTGCCGTCCTCCGCAGAGCCCGCCAGACACGCCGCCGCAGTCTTTGTCCAAACTTCCAATTTGAGGGATTAAATACCTATTGATTCTATGGAAAATACTGTAATATCTGTTTTCGGTTCTAAGAGCGGTACAAATCAGTTCTTTTCTCGTGAAAACCAGCTCGGTGCTATTAACAATAATGGGGTTTGTCCCTGAATCTGGGCTCTCTCTGGGAGCTGGTTTAATTTAGGAATATCTACCTTGCAAGCGCTTGAAAGGATTATTCCTCGCACTGCCTTTCTCAGACACATACTCCTATCCCCATATCCATGTACAAGCTTTACAGTCCAAATATTTTTTAATGTATCCTGTAGGACAATCCCTATAAGACTGCTTTCTTCATTAGCTATGAGACCACTCTGTGTGTGTATGCTATAGGAAAAAAATATCCATACTTGTAAACACGTAGACTTCCTACCCTCTTCAGAGAAAACAGTAGTTGTGACCCAAATTTACCCTCTTTCCTTGAGAAATCCTTGTTAGTTTAATATATTTTAAGCATTGTGTAAATGTCAGCTTGCTTTCTCTGGGGCCTCCGAGAGACTTTCCCAGCAAGATCCCATGGTGTCCCGCTTTTGAATTTCCATTGCTTTGCAGAGGCAGAATAAACCCTTTTATCCACCTGAGCTGAGTCTCTTTGGCTCCGCAGATGCGACATCGTGATGAGTTGGCAGAAGAGCTCTGCTTCTCTGCAGCCACCACAATGTCACAGTTCTGTACAGAAATAAAAGCGAGAAGGAATCGCTGCTTAGAATGGGTGAAATATCTGTTTTTTCAGAAGAAAAATCTGTCTGCGGAATGCCTGCAAGTTAATCTCTGCAAGTTTTGTGACTTGTCTTTCCCCAGTGCCTGCCCAAAAATACAATAAAAGCTACATCAAAGGCAGAGGGAAGGGCTGTGCCTCCTCCTACCGTATAATCTTCGGGTGCTTGGCGGCACGTGAACAATATCGTAACCTCTGTCGCCGCCGTTGCTGGGTCCTGGTGTGTGTCAGACAGACACGCAGCCAGCCAGGCGTGCGCCCAGCGAGTCCAGCAACCTTTATCTGTCCCTCCGGTCCCTCACTCTGCCGGTGGCTGGGCTGGAGGAGGTGCATGGAATCCAGTGCCCATCTTTAGGACGTGTCTGGCAGGGCTGCTCCTACACGAGAGCTGTATCGCCCCAAAAGTTACTTCCCCAGAAACTTCCCAGGATGTAGGGAGGGTTTTGGCTGTGAAAGCCCACTGTGGAGTAAGATAAGCAATGCCAAAGCGTGCCACTGAACTTGGCTGCAGGGAGATGGGGGTCAGGTCCAAGCTCTCCCAGTTGGGATATTGCCTTTGTACAGCACCGATCACAGACGGAGTTAGAGCTCTGGACTGGAAAACACAGATGGGCTCTAGTGACTCTCTGGTGGATTTTTTGAGGCTTAGCCTCTGTTTATATGGAATATATAGGAAAAATGTCTTTTTTTTTTTTTTTTAAACTTAGCTTGTTGCTCTCTTCTTCCTCCATTTCTAATAAAACCGGGCAGATGGGGCCAGTTTTGAGTTAATGCCTCTGTTGGTCTCCAAGTCCCATCCTTTCAGCTGCACTGTTCAGGAATTGAAGCCCAAGGTAGGAACCTGGAGCCTGCAGGTGTCTGAGCTGCACTTTGAGCAGGGGCTCAGCCCCCAGCCTGCTCCTTGCTGGGACACAACACAGTCCTGCAGAGAAACTGCTCCTTGGAGATGTCCCGGACCTGGGAGGAACCGGTGTGGAAGTGGAGGAGGCTGCTCCAACATCAGAGAACATCCCACCAGGAGTGGAAAGGGGAGCCACATACATGGCGAGGTGGAAGGAGTTGCTTTGAATGATGGTTTTATTTCAGTAATCACTGAGCAAATAATGCAGCCACGCCTGAGCAGGGACTGGATGGGCAAGATGAGCAGGTCCCTTCTGCTGGAGGGCTAGCCCGAGTGAGTCAGCAGGTCAAAGAGATCAGTGGTTGGGCACTGGCATCTCACCTCTGCGATCAGTTCAAGGGCTGTTTGGGGTGACTCAGAAGCACGGCAGACCTGGTACCCCTCTGGGACACCACTAAGTTCCTCCTTATCCCCATGTTTGTGTGCAGTGCCACTGTGTCTTTTGGATGCTTTGCATGGTGATTTTGGATGATTTTGCTGGTGGTGGTCCCTCTGCCTACTTTGTGAAGCTCTCTGCGTTGTTCCTCTACGATTTCAGTGTAATGCTGTAATAAGCAGGGTGCATGGGATGGGCCTTGACTGTTGTCAACCAGCAAATCTACAGTGAGGTCCATGAAACTGTGGAGGCTGATACCAGCCAAGTCTGTGACCCTTGTGGCATGTTGTATTGTCTAGGGATGACTGGGGAGAAGTGGAGACGTTTTTGTGCAGTTCATAGGCCCTTTCTCTCTTCAGCCTTGGTTTCTTTCCCCTGCTCTTCATGTAGAGAGTTAATCATTCCTCAGCACATCAGATTTCCTCTTTTCTTCTCCATGGGTCAGACAACCAAGAGAGGCCTGTGCATCCAAGCTGCTGTGGGCATGGCTTCAGGATGTAAGCTTGGGTACTTCTATGTGAGCAGAGAAATTTTTCTCTGGAAAAAATGGCCTCATGTATATATTTAGGTCTTCTGTGCTTTCCTTGGGGATCATGAAGCCCATTCCAGCAGTAGCCAGGATCGCAGTCTTACTGGCAGTGGTATCCCAAGGAAGAGAAGGGATGGAGAACAAGGTGGCTGAGGAGATGCTCCTCTTGGCTGTGTGGGCTCATAGCTCTCACTATACTCCCTTGTCTTTGGCACCAGTGAAGTCCAGAGCTTTCACTGGACATGTCCTCTTTGCTATAAAGAGAATTACTGCTCTAAAGCAGCATCTCTCACCAATAGAAAGAAAAAAAGGGTCCTTTCAGTTCTGTCACCCTTCAAACAAGCCCTGTAGCTGCTTTGGACGTTCTGTCTCAATAGCTAACACCAAGCAGGGAGGAAAATAAACAAGCAAACAGAGCGACAAGAGAGAAATAAAGCCCCGGAAGGTTAAAAAAAAAAAAAAGCAACATGTCTAGAAGACAACTCAAGGGCAGCTGGTGATGGGCAGGAGAAATCCTGCCACTTCCAGTCATATCAGGGGAGAGGAAAGCCATGCAGACACTGTGTTATCATCCTTAAAGTACTCAGGTTAGGGAGAATTATGACAGCTGTGCTGGTAATGCATGTGAACGTGGGCAAAGAGCTGATGAAGGCTTTGGCTCCTCCTGGCAGGCACATGGCGTGGTGGCTGTGAGCAGGGAGGGAAGGTGGGACTGCATTTTTCACCCCTGTGTCGCAGCAGTGCAGCCCCGAGCTGGAGGGTTGGGGTTTCCAGCCTTAAGGATGAGTGGGAACTTTGTCTTCTGGGGAACTGCCTGGATCCAGAGTGGTCTGCTCATCTTTTCCGGCTTGAAAGCTTTCCATATCCCCTAGGTGGGATCTCCACATCCAGGTGGGTTTTGAATATCTCCAGAGAAGGAGAGTCCACACCCTGTCTGGGCAGCCAGTTCCAGGGTTCTATCACATTCAGAGTAAAGAAGTTTTTCCTCAAGTTCAGATGGAGTTTCCCTGTGTTCTAGTTTGTTGCTGGGCACCACTGAGAAGGGCCTGGCCCCATCTTCTTCCATCTACTCTTTAGATATTGCTCAGCATCGATGAGATCCCGCCTCAGTCTTCTCCAGGCTGAGCAGCTCCAGGTCCCTCAGCCAGGTTTCCTCATCAGAGACATGTTCCAGTCCCCTGAGCATCTTTGTAGCTCTTCACTGGATTCTCTCCAATAGGTTCCTTGTCTCTTGAACTGGGGGGCCTAGAACTGGACCCAGTGCTCCAGATGTGGCCTCACCAGGGCAGAGTAGTAGAGTAGTAGGACATGGAGGAGAGCACTTCATTGGTGTGAAACAAAAGGAAAAACCTGGGATCTGGAGAGAAGGGAGAGGGAAGAGATTCACAGAGCTCCGAACGGGAAGCTGAAGCACCCAGCCAGTAACTGCCAAGCGAGCCCCAGATCTGACTTGGGGAGGAAAAGCCTCTGCTATCACATGCAAGCAATTTAGCTCAAGAAACACGGTTTTATTGCCTGCCGAGTGCTTTTCCAAATGGGACCTGGAGCTTTCACACACTTCTCTGCCTCCTCTGCATTCTCTTATTCCTCAGAGGCAGAAGGATTTTTATCTTCATCCAGCATAAAAAAAAATAAAAAATAAAAATCCATAAAACCAGCTGCTTTAAAATATAAAGCCCCTTTCCTAGTCTATGCTAATAATTTACTATTATTCCATGTTTTATTACAAGCTCTTTCAAGGGCTGCCCAGAGCCCCATCCGTAAATAGCACATAACTCAGGCCATGAGGATTTCCTCCCCGGTGGGACTTTTAATGTCTAAACCAGAGGTGTCAAACAAGCAGCTCAAAGACCCGTTGCGGCCCTGGAGAGTTCTACATCTGGACTATATCTCAGTGCTTAACACATTAGCTTTTGCCCCAAGCAGCTCCGGATTTCCCTCGTCGGTTTTGCACTGAACCTGAGGTAGATTTGATTTAAGAGGCTAAAAGGATTCAAAG
The DNA here is from genome assembly GCA_026546715.1 of Gallinago undulata. Taxonomy (NCBI): domain Eukaryota; kingdom Metazoa; phylum Chordata; class Aves; order Charadriiformes; family Scolopacidae; genus Gallinago; species Gallinago undulata. Next base: position 5,484,252 of record JAOTQQ010000008.1, read on the forward strand.
GAAAAGAAAAGGTACCTGCTTAACCGTTCAAAGTGCTGCCCTGAAGGCTCCCGGGGTTTTTGGAGCAGGGTGCAGGCACATCTCTCCCCTGCAGCGATGCTCAGGAGGTGGAGGAAGGGCTCGGCGTGCCAGGCGCCGGTCCCACACAGCAGCCCTTCTCCCCAGGCTATCGTGGCATCTACGGGAGGCTCGTGGTGATGTGAGCTGGCTTGAGAGCTTTGTGGCTGCCCCCAAAATCCTATTCCTCTCTCTTGGCAGAGGGTGACTTTGCCAACCTGGCCTCCACAGCTGGCTCTGTGGGCAGAGAGAAGCCGTAGCCCCCGTGTCCTGATGTGGGAAAGGGAGCACTGGTGGTTCTGTGTCCTTTTTCTTCATGGGAGATGGAGTGTGGTCTCAGAGGGGGCAGTTACCCTCCGCAGAGGGGCTGGGGGGAGTGCCCAGTCTTCCTGTACCCCCCGAGGAAGTCCAGTACCTTTTTCTCTCTTCTCATGGAGACGGGGGTGCTGGTGCTCCCACCCATCCTGTCATCCTTCCACCCAGCTCCTCCCCAGTATCTGAAGGGGACCTACAAGAAAGCCAGAGAGGGGCTTTTTACAAGGGCATGTAGTGATAGGATGAGGGGTAATTAATGGCTTCAAACTGGAAGAGGGTGGATTTAGATTCAATAGTAGGAAGAAATTTTTCACTCTGAGGGTGGTGAGAGCCTGGCCCGGGTTGCCCAGAGAAGCTGTGGCTGCCCCATCCCTGGAGGGGTTCAAGGCCAGGCTGGATGGGGCTTGGAGCAACCTGCTCTGGTGGGAAGTGTCCCTGCCCATGGAAGGAGGGTTGGAACTGGATGATCTTTAAGATCCCTTCCAAAGCATTCTATAATTCTATTTCTAAAGCGCTTTTGCCCTAGGTGCCTCCGTGCAGGCTCCGGGTGGATGCTGTTAAACCACTTGGCAGAAGGCAGAAAGGGCACGTGGCTGTGAGCTCCACGTCTGCAGCCTCCCCAGCGACTCTCCGCCGCCTTTCCTCTCTGGGCGCCCGCTCCCGTCCCCCTGCCTTCCTTCCTTCCTTCCCTCCCCTCCCTCTCTCCCACCCTCCCCGCAGCAGGTTGATAGGCGAAACCTGCTGCTCCCGTGTTAAGTGTTGTAATGACATTAACAATCTGCCACCGGCAAGTTTCCAGCGTGAGGCGAGCAGCCTCCGCTCCGAGCGCCGCGGTCTTGGCAGGCTGACACTTTCCCATGCCTTCTGCCCTCTGTCAGCGGGGAGGTGGGCCACTCCCCGCCTGACAGCTCCGACAGGATACCTTCACAATGACTGAAAATAATAGACCCGGCGATGGGAAAATGAGGCCGGGAGAACCCAAGGGTGAATTACAAGATGAATAACTTCCCCGAAGCCACGTCCCAGAGCATGCCTTGGCCTGCTGTTGATTCACCAGCTGACTTCCCCTCCTTCGCCTTGCTCCACCGCCCTCCCGCTCCCCTCCCGGGAGACAGACCTGTCTGGATTCCGTCACTCGCCTAAAATAACTGAGCGGGTTCAGGGAGGAGAGGAAAGGCAGCAGGGAGGACAGGCGCAGAGAAGCGTAGAGCAAGGCCCGTGAGCTTGCAGAAATGCCCTCCTCGAGCGGGGCTTTGAGAAGTGGCAGCCAGGTGAGGACAAGCTGCTGGGGCATCACCAGCCAAACTTGCAGAAGTTGCTTTAATTGGTTGCCCCCGTCCATCCTTCCTGGCCTGATGTTCCCCGCTTTAACCTAGAGCTTTGGATGGAGCTCCTCAGCTGTGTTTTTTTGGGGACCAGAGGAGCAGCATCTGCTTTAACCTAGAGCTTTGGATGGAGCTCCTCAGCTGTGGTTTTTTGGGGACCAGAGGAGCAGCATCTGCTTTAACCTAGAGCTTTGGATGGAGCTCCTCAGCTGTGTTTTCTTGAGGGCCAGAGTAGCATCATCCATTGCTCTTGAAAGTTATGTTCTCTCCAAACTGGGACTCCCTGACTGTATAGCTGGCCTCAGGTGGTGAAGTCAGACCTACTGGGAGGTTCAGGGGTGTGAAGAAGCAGGGCAAAGAGGGCAGCGCTGCCACCACATGCAAAACCAAGTGTGGGAGTAGACACCACCAGGAGAGTCCCCTGATCTCCACGGTGGAGAGCCATGGCTGCTCCAGTATTCGAGGAAGCGGCCAGTCCTGGGGCCAAGCAGTGAGATTGGGAGACAGCTCATTATGGGGTGACTGACAGGAGGAACCCATGTTGCAGCAGTCTGCAGTGTCAGCACAGGACTGTCTCACAACGACGTGGGGCTGGTGCTCATCTGCCTACCACCTCCCGCACTCGGACCTTCCATCAGGATCCTATTAAGGAGCCCTCACGGAAAGCAATGAGCTTAATGCTCCCCAACAGGTAATCAAAGTGAAGGCCAGTAGAGCCTTATGGCAAGGTGCTCTGCCCACGGTACCTCAAAACTTGCTTGCTTTTTTTTTTGCCCTGGGTTTTAAAATGCGCGAGGGCTGTGTCCGGTTGGAGACGAGTCCTGTTTCTATTCGCATTCCATATTCTGCAATTCGGAGACACGTCAATCAAAACTGTTGTTAGCCATAGCTGTCATGTCAGGTCCACGTCTAACAACGGGAGTGATTGACAGCAAAGTTTGTTATCTCTGAATGTGTCATCCCATCCAGCACCCAGTGCTGGAGTGCTGCCTGACAGGTCATCAGTGGGAGACTTCCATCATCCATATATTATGAGATGGTTCGAACAAATCATTTTTCAGCTCGTCTCAGGCCCTCGCGTTCTTCTGCGTCCCTGTTAACCTGAGATATAGGATTTGACAGTGGAGAAGGGGGCGGAGGCCGACGGACCTCGGCCAGGCAAATCCTGGAGGGTCAGCAAATAAAACCAGGCGATATCCATTTCTGTCCTAACTCTTCCGAAGGAATTTTGAGGCAGCAGGTTAACAAAGAAACGGAGTATGGGGAGAGAATCCAGACCTCGGAAGGTCTTTCATTAGAAAGCCCCGAGATATGGTGGCTTAGCAAATTTTGACACAGACTGCGAGAGCTCCAAAAGAGCTCTTTCTGCCTTCTTGTGTTCTTATTTTCCATAAGAACCAGCCCAAATCCTCTTTTGCAAAGAACTGTGTGGAGAAAGGAAATGATAAGTAGAGAGCGCCGCACGCTTGTTGGTCACGAGGAAGTCGGGATGAGTTCTGAGTGAAAGTTTGAGTTACCACTTAATGGGTTTGGCTCAGTGGCCGTAGAAAGCAGTGGAATGGAAAGGCTCCAGTTAATCTTGATAAACTGAGAGGGGCTTTGGGTGCAATGTGATCCCAAAGGTGCGTGTTTCGGGACCTGGTGAGCATTAGGGGGGCAGCTCGCCTCTGAGAGCCGCGGTTTGGGAATGAACCCGTCGCAAGTCAACGTCCCCAGTTAAAGTTTCAAGCGATATGAAAATACAGTGACCTGTAAAATGAGTTGGTTTAAGCTTATTATTCTTTTTTTATACTATAAATATTATTTCACATGAATGCTTTGCTGCTGAGATGTACCGTTATGACAAAGGGATTTTTTCCAAAACAGTATTTTTTGCAACTTTTTCTTTTTTGGCAACTTTTTTTCTTGGCAAGGACCTTTGAAAATCTCCCTGTTCAGATTTAGAATTAAAACAACATCTGAAGTGTGGTAGAAAAGCTACCTGTCCTCTGGGGTAGAAATTCTGTCCTCCAAGGAAGTGTAGCCACTACCAGATTGCTGGCCTGGAGTCAACCAGGCTCAGGAAGAGTTTGATCTTGGGTCCCTTGGAAAATTTTTCTGTCCTTCTGGGCTGGGTCATGATTCTCCCTAAATCCAATGGAATTTTTGCACTAATATACACCAGCTTCTCGCCCAGTACCTGGGAGGTGTCTCTGCATCCCTGCTTGGATACAAAAGAGCAGTGATGCCTATATCTGGACTCTTTTTGTGACCCCAGAAACGGGACTGGACCACGGAGATACCTTTGGAAACCAAGCATACGTTAGGTTTTGAACACAGAGGTCAGCTTCTGGCGCTGTGGATCAAAGAGATATTAAAAGGCAAATCATAAAAATAGCTTCCTCCGTCCCGCGCAACCCTCATGTTTTGATTTCCTGGTGAAGAGACCCAAAGGTTTGTTTGGGCTGTAATTAGCCAGGTTTACGCTCGCAACTCAATCGTAACAACTTCGTTTGGCCCAGGAGAAGTTGAAACCCAGCAAATGCAGAACTGAACCCACAACTGGCTTTATGTTTGTCTGCTTAAAAATAACATTTGCAGACACTTTGATCCACTTCATTTTGAAAGTGGCCAAATTTGGACGCCTGGATTTCCAGTGAGGTGGAGGGGAAGGAGAAGATACTTGATAGTTTTCCAAAAAATGCTGGTCAAAAAACGCTGAACACTGAATAAGGGAGAGTTTTTATAAAATCCCATGTGTATTAGTATATCTGTTAGATACATAAACACAGATGGATGGGTAGCTTGCTGGGTAAATAGGTGAATGGATAAAGAAATATAGAGGGGCTGGGAAAATGGGTCAATCTGAATTTCTCCTCGCCCTGTGCAGCTTCCTCCCTCTCGAGGGGTCTCGGTTCCCGCTGCAGGACATGGAGGGGGGGGTGTCCTGCTCTGCACCACCCTGGGCATTAGCTGCTGGTGGTGTTCTTACCTTCTAACCCTGCTCTCCTACGCCGTGAGGAGCCGTTTGTTCCGAAATCCATCCCTACAGCAGCCTTCTTGCCATAAACTGTCTGCAAACTCTAAATCGGTGCCGGACCCGTCGGCGGGAGCAGGCGGAGCTGCACCATCTCCCCCGATGCTCCGAGCAAGGGGGCTCAGAGCCAGGCTTCACCTGCTAAACCCGGTGGGAAATCCCTCTGCTGTGGGAACCCGTGCCTTTTAACTCCCTGCCGGGACACGGCGAGGTGGGCGCTCGCTAATCCCCAGCCATTTCAGCCTGGCAGGGATCCCCCGTCACCTTGCCCGAGGAGCCCTTGGCGTGTTCTCGTGAAGCAAAGCAGGCAGCCCTGGCAAAGCTGACGTGGTCCCCGTCTCCGAGAGGGTGGGCACCTGGTTTCTGTTCTGATTTCAGCCACTGCGCCGCGAGCCTTACGTGTTCTCCACAAATTAACACAGCTTTGCAGGGAGACGTTCCCCCGGGACACAAAAAAAATGGCTAAGTAACCTCCTTCTGCAGAAGGCGAGGCATCCACCCGTTCTTATTTGAAAAGTCATGGCAGTCAGGCGAAGTCCTTGTGGACTGGAAGAGAGAAAACATCATAACCATTTTTAAAAAGGGTAGAAAGGAGGTCCCTGGGAACTACCGACCTGTCAGCCTCACCTCCCTGCCTGGGAAGATCATGGAATGGATCCTTCTAGATGCCATGCTTGGGCACATGGAGGACAGGGGAGTGATTCATGACAGCCAACATGGCTTTACTAGGGGCAGGTCCTGCCTGACTAACCTAGTGACCTTTTATAATGGAGTGACTATGTCACTAGATAAGAGACAACCTATGGATGTGATCTATCTGGACTTCTGTAAGGCCTTTGACACCATCCCCCATGACATCCTGCTTGCCAAATTGGAGAGATATGGGTCCCACATGGGCTGTCCCTGCTGGGAGTGCACTGCTCACTGGGATGGGATGGGATGGGTATGATCCTGGTGTATTTTATATTGGCATCGGGATCAATACTGGTTCTTTAGTGCTATTAATATCAATTATTTATTCTTATTCTCTTAAATCTATTTATATTTCAACCCTTGGGTTTCCTTGCTTTATCCTGATTCCCTTTCCCAGGTGGGGAAGGGTCACTGGGTGAGAGAATAACTGTCTAAATGACAATAAATGGCTGTGGGTTCTTCAGACCATAACAATATCTCAAACCCCGGCCCAACCAGCAGCCTGAACTCTTGCCCTGCTCTGCTTCAGAGCGGGAGGGCTCTGCGCTGGAGAGCTTTGCTCTTAATGACGAATCAGCTGATGGGGGAAATCAATTCTCCAGCAGCAGCAGGGCATACTGTCTCTTCAACTGGCCCTCTGAGATTTCACAGCAAAAGCTGCTGAAACCTTAGAGCTCAGAGAGAATCCCACAGTCTTGAGAGCATTTAGGATAGAAGTTAAGGTACAGGAGCTCGATTTATCTTGAGCAGAATCTGCCTTCAAAGCCACAATCTGTAATTCGGTAAGGCTGGGCCTTTTCTACCACGTAGGCTCCACATGAACCATCAGGCACAAAAAAAGTGAGCTGCCAGTTTGAGTGCTGAAAGCAGAGTTATCCATCCCAAGAGAGACACCGATCTGTATCTTTTCGTAAACCTTGTGTCGGGACTAATGACACTCATATCTGACCTTAGACCAAACAGCAATTTGCTTCTAGAAAATTGGGTTCGTTCCCCAACTGCTGTTGGAGTCACCTAGCTCCCATGTAGTATGTATTCGGTGAAGGAGCTATAAGGACCTCAACATCGTGTAGCACGCTGGCTTTTTTAGGGGACAAACCTTTAGGCTATTAGCTTGGATGTAAACAGTAAAGGCACAACAGCTTGGGTTTCAACCACTGAAGATCCAGCGGGACCCCAGACTTAGCATCGTAGAACTGTCGAGGTTGGAAGGAACCTTTCAGAGCATCGAGTCCAACCATCCACCTAACACTGACAAAGCCATTGCTAACCCATGTCCCTCAGCGCCGTGTTTACCCATCTTTTAGTTATCTCAAGGGGTGGCGATTCCACCACCTCCCTGGGCAGCCTGTTCCGGTGCTGGATCACCCTTTCAGTGTAGAATTTTTTCCTCATATCCATCTTCAACCTCCTGTGGTGCCATTTGAGGCCGTTTCCTGTTGACCTAAACTTGCTGCAGCACTGCTAGTCAGGGCAAAGCCGTGCGGTGAGCATTCCCATGGGACATGGACCCACCACCTCCTGGGAGCAGCAGCGCTGATGCTTCAACCATCCCCTTCGCTAACTCTGGATGGGGATGCAGGCAGATGTTACCAGCCTGGGTGGGAATCCACAGTGCACTGCTTCCTCCAGATTTTTGCTCTTTTAAGCTGCAGAAGGCACAGAAGGGCAGGTTTCGCTGCTGACCCCCGTCAGGAGCACACGCAGGTATGGGGACACGGGGACCAGCTGCCGTGCCACCGCGTGCTTGCTGCCGATAGCCCGCTCTGTGTCCACACCACAGCTGCACGGCGCCTTCAGTAGCCCTTTGTTTCCCCCTCGGGACTGAGCCACTTGAAGTCCTTACCCCTCAAAGGCCACGTCTCGAGAAAGAAATTACGGAAACAAATCTCCTTGGGTGTGTTTTCTGGGCCACTCATTTTTTTAATTAAGGACCCTCCTTGCTTGCAGGATGCCGTGGGGCTGAGCCACGCTCTTCTGAGAGTGAGCCTCCATCTCCAGCAAAGTCAGGTTACCTTGCCTGGTGTTAACAGATGTTGCCAGCTGTTTTAACAGTAGTAAGTGAACAGGAAAGAAGAAAAAAGCTTGTAAAGGATGTCACTGCCTCTTCTTTTAGCGGGTTGACCTTGCGCTTCCAGCATCACTGGTGCACAAGGGGCACAGTCAGCTCCACTTCTCCTCTAGCCAGGGGCCAGGGCACTTCAGGACGTGTAAACAGGCTGGAGCTGAAGGATAGTCCTCTTTGGCAGGAGGAAGAAAAGGCAGCGAGGGCTGTCACGCAGCCCACACCGGTAGGTGAAAGAAGCAGCATCCGGGACCGTTTCTAACAGCTCGCTCTCTCCCATCGAGTCGAGTTGCTGCGAGGCAGATGAATTTACCCTCCTCACAGCCAGGTCGCTGCACTTTGGTCCCCACTAAAAATAACCGGGTAATAGAGGTGTCTTAAGCGGTTTGAATCCTAAATAGCAGCTTGTGTCACCCCGCAGGTCCCTCGTACAGCTCTGCCCTGTTGTCTTTCCCAAGCTGCTACGCAAAAAAAAAAAAAAAGCGATGAAGCTTTTGATGGCCGGCTGTGATGGATAGATAATTCCCACTTGGACTTAGAGTGGGAAAAGCTGTTCCCAAAGCAAAATATCCTAAAAAATTACTTGCTGGCTACGGCCATTCTTCACATCCTCTCTGGTTTCTTCGGGGTGTCAGTGTCTTGCAGAGCAGGGTCCCAACTCCTTGACTGGAGGTTTAAGTTGATGCTCACACCACCAGCAGCAATAACACAGGTCGCTGCCTTTGCCATCAGCAGCTGGATTCGTTCCACCTTCTCGCTGCTTCTTCTCTTGCCCCAGGCCCTAGGACAAGAGGGGGAAAGCCCCTCCAGAACCCAAACAGCTCAGTCTTCCTCGCATCGTACGTGGCACCGGCGCGGTGCCAAACCCCAGCACGTGGTGTGCGAGGGGAGAAGGACATGGGGGAGATGGAAGGGGAAGAAAAAGGATGCTGTGATACAGCATGGCACAGTAGGTCAGGACTTTATTTTATGATTCTCAAAGAGAAGCTGGAACTTTAGTATAATTTTTGTCCTCTTCCTCCTATAAAAGGGGACAGGTTCTAAACTCAATTATATTGACCGCAGGATCAGAATCTGACCCGCTCTCCCCAAACTGATGCTTCTTTGTCTTCCCGGAGAAAATCTGTGCTCTAGCAATTGCCCCTTTGTGAGCAGAGTACTTCATCCTTGTTTTATCTTCTCCAGATTTGGGATGGGGTGGGGGGGGAAGGAGAGCAAAACCTCTAGACATGTAAACAGCCTTAATGAGAAAACTATAAACCAAGATCTGCCTGCCCGCTTTCGGAAAGAGAGTTAAATATAGCTTCTAAATGCTGCTAATTGATTTTAGATGTCTGGGGAAAGCTTTCTGCCTTCACACCATCCCACCCACGCTGCTCCGGAGTTCCTCACCTGGCCCTGTCTCTCCATAAGGCACAGGGAATGGGTGGCAGAGCCTCTGCTCTCAGGGTTTATCAGCTCAGGGTTTAGCACCCAAATGCTGTCAAAAAAACACCCCTCACGGGGTGCTCAGAGACCCTGATTTAAGCCTTTGTTAAACCTTCGTGGATTCTGATGCCTTCTGCCCATCTGCTGTGGTCTATTTTTATGGTTTGGCCTTGAAATCTTTCCCTCCTTTGAAAACAAGGCTGTTTACAAATATTTGCATCAGAAAAGTTCTGCTGTTCAAAGAGACAGAGAGAAAACCCGCCCATCGCTGCGTGGACCCCGTATCCATCCAGATGTGTGTGATCCCCCAAAGAAGCCAGAAAGGCCTCATTTGTGATGGAAAGGGCGGCTCACCCCAGAGCTGTCTGCTAACAAATCAGAAAATAAAAAACAAGAGCCAAGACAGATGCGAGTTGTTTGTTATCTGACGCAGTAAGGAATAGACTGTGGATGCACAGGCGGTATTTTTACTGGGCAAGAAGAATGAACAACAGGAATTAGAGAATCACAGAATGCCATGGGGTTGGAAGGGGCCTTTGGAGATCATCTACTGCAACCCCCTGCCAAAGCAGGTCCACCCCGAGCAGGTCCCACAGGAACGTGTCCAGGCGGGGTTTGAATGTCTCCAGAGAAGGAGATTCCACCACCTCCCTGGGAAGCCTTTTCCAAGGCTCTGCCACCCTCAAAATGAAGAAGTTCCTCCTCATGTTTAGGTAGAATTTCTTATACTCAAGTTTGTGCCCATTTCCTCTTGTCCTGTCCCTGGGCACCACTGAGAAAAGACCAGCCCCATCCTCCTGACACCCTCCCTTTAAGTATTTGTAAGAATTGATAAGATCCCCCCTCAGTCTTCTCTTCTCCAGACTAAAAAGCCCCAAGTCCTTCAGCCTCTCCTCATCAGATAGAGGCTCCAGACCCCTCATCGTCTTTGTAGCCCTCTGCTGTACCCTCTCCAGCAGTTCCCTGTCCTTCTTGAACTGGGGAGCCCAGTAGAATTACTGTAGAATATATTCCTGCATACTCTGTATCTCTTCAGGTTACTGAAAAGGGTGTAAGGTAACTTTTTCCAGCGGAGACACTCGTGGAGAAGCCAGAATTTTTGCCATTTCCCACCCAGTTTGTGGCCAGCCCAGTGGGGCAGCCCCACCTGGCAAAGGGGTGTCTCCAACTGATGGAGGAGCCCAGTGGGACTGGAGTGGCTAAAAATGAAAGCTGAAAACAGCCTCTCAATGCTTTAGAAGCTTACACTAAGGGCTGGTACCTTAATGAGGACTTTTTATGTGGCTCCTCAGTTTAAGTTGCCTTAAAGAGATTGATTTTTAAAGAGTGAAATTCAGCAGTTCTTGGAGATCAGACTTCCTTAAAGCCCTGCCAGCTTTTGCAGAGCCTGGTTGTTGCGATGGATGCAGACCCCCATTGCATCGGTGTCTGTGACACAGACACTTTGTGGGCTGTTGTCTTGGACTTTATAGAGAAGTGGAAGGGAAAAGATTGGAAGGGAAAAGGTTGGAAGGTTTTTGGGAGAGCCCCCCACCCCAACCAGCATAACCAAGATCTTGGGGGGGTTCCTTTGATTCCTTTCGCAGCTCTGCCTGAAGATGAGATGCACATATATTGGACTTCTCATCCTGCCTCTGAAATGACAAACACCTTGCCGAATGGAAAAATGGAGATACTGGCCCCACAGCATCGGATAAAGAAATAGGAGCGATGACTTTAATTGCATTCGGATGTAAGGAAAGTCCTTCTGCTGACAGGGACTGAAGTGGGAATGGGGAGAGGTCCCCAGAAGTCTACATGGTGCTAATTGGATGCACGAACTTCTGGCCCATCAGTTACACAATGGAGAAGCTTTCGGTGCTTTTCAGTGCGGGTGGGATCCAGATCCCCGGCGTAAGAGCAGCTCCACAGCCCCACGGGGGTGATTTATCTCTGCGTAATAAGGGTGGGCTCTTGAATTGCAATGAAAAACCCCTTTCTTTGACAATAGTTGGGGGCAACCTTATAATAACCTCCCCCACCTTCCCCAGAGAAATGCTTCAGGCAGATAAAGGAATTTGTTATCCGCAGAGAAACATCTGCCCCCTGCCTCCGAAAGGACGGGCTCAGAGTGACAGTTACCCTTTCCGCACCGTTCCGCCTCGCTTTTTAAAAAAACAGCAGAAATATTGAGCTTGGAGGGAGCTGTGTAGTTGTTTTGGGGTGTGTGTGTGTGTTTTTATTAATTTGTTTTTTTTTTCCTACCGGCTTCGGTTGCGGAAAAGCTCACCTGGGCTGGGTTTGTGGCGTTGGGTTTTCTTTCATAATGATGGATGTGCTGGTTAAATGGAATGGAAGAGGGGAGATAGCAGAGCAGAAATTTGGCGCCCACTGCCTTGCTTTGAAAGGGCCGGCATTCCAGCCTGCCGAAGAGGGGCTAAAGGGAAAGATCTGATTAAACGTCTCAGCGGTGTGACCCTGACCCCAAAGAACACGCCGATTCTCTGGAGGAACTTCATTTCAATTAATCAACTTAACAGCCCCAGTAAATCTGGCCGCATCCATTGAGCCGGAGGAACCGCTCCCTCTCCCCGGCCGCTCCCTGGGATGCGCGACCCCAGAGGACGGGGTGGTGGGTGACGGCGGTGCCCACCTTGGCCACCTCGGGTGGAGGGGGTAGGGACATCATGAGGGGGGTAAGACCCCACGGGAAAGGAGGGGGTGGGCAGCTCTTGCACCCCCCCGGGCCTTGGTTTCCCCCCTGGTTCTCTCCTGCGGGCTGCATCAGGGAAGAGATGGGGACCAGCCAAGCAGGAGCAGAGAAGGTGTAGCTGAAGTTGGAGGAGATGGAGGGCATGGAAAGAGCTGCCCGAGGCAGGGAGCAGGCAGGAGGATAACCCCAGAAAATTTCCCCTCTGTGAAAGCAGGAGAAGGGAAAGGCAGCAAGGAGATGGGAAGGGGAAAAGCCTGTGACCAAAGCCTCGGGTGCTTTCCCCAGGTGGTCCTTTGCCTGGCCAACTGGGCCAGCCCAGAGGCTGAAATGGGCTTTGCTTCTTGCCCGGGGCCTTGCAGGAGACTTTTCCCTTGCACCAAACAGTACTTCTCAGGGGGTGCCTCTTGGGACCACTGAGTTACCGCTCAGTATTTCACTGAGTTTTGGGGCTGGAAGTAAATTCCCTGCTCCAGTTGACCTTCTGCCAGCTCTGGAGATGGCTCCCCATGTCCTTTCCTTCGGAACAGGGCAGAGCTCTTGTGGTTAAGTTCAGCTGAAGGAGGCATCACGGGCCGGCTGGGTTTCACCCTCGCCTTCCTCCACCTCACCTTCCTCCACCTCACCTTCCTCCACCACACCCAGCTTGTGCCCATCACACCCATGGACCTCTGGCTGCCTGCACTCAGCCTAACCATTATCGCTTGGGTGCCACGTCCATCCCTTTGGACTTTTACCTCCCAGCAGCAGCACGCTTTGCTCTTTTACTCCACCTTTAAAGGGATAAGGGCAAATTTTGCACAATCTGGAACAGCAGCCGTACAGAAAGCCTTGGAGGAGCGTGGCTGTAGAGGAATAGCCCGGCAGAGCCAGGTTGAACCCGAGTTGTACGTCCTCGAAGGGGTCTGGAGTTAAGGGCAGCGACATCCCTTAGAATCTTAGAGTCATTTAGGATGGAAAATACTTTTAAGATCATCAAACCCAACCTTGCTACAGAAGGATTTTGAGCTTCTGGCGTGCAATTTTGTTGGTGGCCATGCGCCTCATGCCCAGCTTCTGGACCCTGGGACCTTGGCACGGAGAAGTCTATGACTTGCCTGAGGCCAAAAAGAAAGCAGGTGGCTGGGAGGGGGGGGGGGGGATGTAAAAGTGTGGTGCTGGGGCTCTGCTGTGCTTATAGGGAGGCTGAAATGAGGGTGGCATCCGTGCTTCCACCCGGGGGGGGGTCTCGCTGAAGAGGCAGAGCGCGGTGACTGACTGCTTCCCTCGCCCTGGGAGATGAGCGTCCCCGAGGAACGCCACGGCGTGTGTCGTGTTTGCACTGCTGCCATCATTCAAAACCCACTCAGAAAAGAAAGTGGTGGGTTGGTTTGGTTTTTTTTTTTTTGTGGTTTTTGGTGGGGTTTTTTTGGTGGTTGTTTTTTTTTCCTGAACTCCGTAGAGCTTGGCAGGCTGGCTCTTGGCCTGGGTGCCTCGGCAAGAAAAGAAATTCCCCAAATCTAAGGGGAGGTCTGGAGGGGACTGGGCAGCGAGGGACAAGCCCAAGACACGGTCCTACCTCCCCCGGGGGGGTTGGGGGTGGATACGGTTACAGGCAGGCGACAGGCAGGCTTTCATCTGCTCTTCCAAGCTTTCTTCAGACAGAAGAGGAGGGGTGGCGACTGGCTGGGGGGGGATGGAGGAGAATTGCTGTAAGATGATTTTCTGTCGGTGATTGCATAACAAAACCTCCTGGGAACCTCCTGATTCAGATGGATACCTACTTCTGGTGGTGCCACCAGAGGACTTTCAGCCCCTTGATCGATTGCCCACGCTCTGGTGCAGAGGAATCGCTGGACTGGATCAGTACCAGGCTCCGAGCAGCCCAAGCTCCTGGATCTAACCTTGGGCAAAACCTCAGGAAGGTGTAAAAAAAATAAAAAAAAAAATTAAAAAAAAACCCTTCGGAAATAGATAATCTGCTTTATATATCCTCCCCCCCCCCCCCAACACACACATACACGATGCCACCTTCTCGCAGACAGAACTAGACCTTGAAAGATGAAATTGCATTTCCATTTGGAAAAATAATAATAATAAAAAAAATAAATCCCTAGGCCCTTTGATTTAACGGGATGTTCTGCAAACATCAAGGCAGTCTCCGAGCTGGGAAACGCTGCTGGTCCCCCCCGTTGCCAGGAAAAACCCCTCCCCAGGAAAGGGGGCAGGAGAATGGGCTTTGCCTACGGGGATCCCATAGGGATGGAGGCTGGAGGAGGCTGGAGAAGGATGGAGGAGGCTGGAGAAAGCCCAGCCAAGCTGGGTTCTGCCTCTGGCCGTGGCTTTGGCAGGCAGGCATGTCATCTGTTGGCTTTGCTCTCCAAGATTACACGAGAGCCCCACCTCATAAATTTGGAGCAAAGCACACAAAGCTTTCCCTTCCATACCCTTGCATTCACTCTTTAATGGCCTTTCTCCACACCACGGCCTTATTAATTGGTGACAATTGGAAGTGGTTAATTCTCTGTGTGTGTGTGTGTGTGAGGCTGCAATTGCTTCCACTTGGCCAGGATTCAAGTACTGGGGGTGAGTCAGAATGGGTGGCAAAACTGTCTTTTCCTCAGTTCCCTTGCTTACTGGAAAAAAAAAAAAAAGGAGAGAAAAAAAAAAAAGCAAGAAAAAAAAAAGCCACAACCCCAAGTTATTCTCTTTTATGAGGTAGGCATTGTGAGGGCAGGCAATTGAATTTACAACAGCATTGAGTATCAGAGTCTATCTGGCCCTGTCAATGAGAGTGGGGAGGAAAAAAAAAAAGACACACATTAACCCTCAGCTCCCAGTTCCCAGGCGTTTCAATAGGGTTCCCAACTTCCCAAAGAGCCCGCTGCATACTCGATGAGACCCTTTATACCTTCTAATTACCCTCCTCACAATAGGGACAGACTCTCTTGCCTCTTTTGTAGGGCCAGAGAGTAACTTTTGCGCCCACCGCCACCCCCCCCCCCCCACCACAAAATCCCTAGGGCAAGGCGGTAAGGAATGAAATCCAAGAGCAGAGCAGCGTCATTCCAGTTCTCTGAGCAGGTAGCACAAATTTCCTCAGATTCTAGGAGCACATTTAATTTATTTTTTTTTCCCCCATTGGAACACAACACTTGCAAAGCTCTCGGGAGACATTTAACCCTGGCAGAACCTCCCCTCAACCTCATCACCTCCCCCCCCCAGCTATTTTTCCACCGGAATCCCTTCCAACAGCCTTATTTAAGGCCATAAAGTTCACTCCTATTTTTTTTGTTGTTTGGAGGGGGCTGCACACACAGGATGAGCTTGTCCCTGCCCATTCAACCCAGCAAAATGAAAGGAAAGGGGGGGGAAATAAATCTATTTCAAAGAGTTTATTTATTTAAACACCTGCAATTATTTTTTTTCAGAAGTCTTCCAACACAGGCACGCACACACACACAGACAAACAGGATACAAACAACTTTGGCATTATACTTTTTGAATATTTGTTACAAAACTATTTCTCATTTATTTTTTTTCTTTTTCTTAAAAAAAGGTATCTCAAATAAAGGCATTTTTAAAGGAGTAAAAATACAAGTCGAGCTCCCCAACCTCTGAAAATAATAAATAGCACGTTCATAGCGAGGTCCTTTTTTCCTTTTCTCTTTAAATCTGCTTTAAAAACCCACCCCCAAACATAACAGGGCTCCATACAACGGAGCCAACAGAAGAAGGGGGGGGGGGGAAGAGGGGTTTTTTTTTGGGGGGGGGAAAGGAATAATTTTAGGCAAGTCACCAAGGCCTCCACACCGATTCACTGCGCTCTCCGATGGGACTTCCCGCCTGGGACGCTGGAACGATGCTGCCCCCAAATGATGTCAACCCCTGCACGGGGGATGCCGATGGGGTGGCGGTGGCATTACCGGAGCCGCCACCACCGGAGGACACGGGGACGTTGGCATTGGCGTAGAGGGGAATAACGGGTCCGGAGCCGGGAGGGAAAGCCGGGTTGGGGATGAGAAAAGCAAACTGGCCGTCGGTGGCGGGGACGAGCTGGAAACCACCGTAGACTTTGGGGGACAGGGCTTCGGCGGGGTTGAGTTTGCAGGGCACGGGGACGGCGGCGGGGGGCAGCTGGACGTGTAGAGGCTGCTGTGCCAGATGTGCGGGTTGGCCGGCCGGTGGCGGAGGAGGTGGCGGTGGTGGTGGGTAGTTCATGGCCACGATCTGGCCCAAGCAAGCCGAGAGGTGGCTGAGGAGGCGGGTACGGACGTCGGCGTTGACCCCTTCGCAGGTGGAGAGGAACCGCGTCACCTCGTTCATGCACTCGTTGAATCCTGCCCGGTACTTGCCCAGGACGGTGGGGTCGGCGCTGAGGGCGGCTGGAGAAGAGGGGGGACAGATGGACAGAGGGGTGAGGACCCCCGGTCGTACAACCCCAGAGCGTGTTTGGGTTGGAAGGGACCTTAAGGATCATCTAGTTCCAAGCCCTCTGCCATGGTTGCGGGGGGGGTTACCTCCCACTAGACCGGGTTGCTCAAAGCCCCATCCAAGCTGGTGTCAGTCCCGTGTCCCCAAAGCCCCGTCCCCCAAAGCCCGGGGGTGGAGGGGACTCTCTTACCCGTCATCTGCGCCCGCTGCAGGTTCCGCAGGTGCTTGACGGTCATCTCCAGGATGTCCGCCTTCTCCAGCTTGGAGTGCCGGGAGCTCTGCGGGGGTTACAGAGAACGGGCACCGTCAGGGCTGACCCCGTACATGGCGGAGAGGGGGGGGTGGTGGTCGTCCCCCGTGGGTCCCCCCCCCCAACACCACCCCTCCAGCCCCACTTACATCCTTCTTCAGTGCGTCCAGGATGAGGGTCTTCAGCTGCCCCAGGCTCTCGTTGATCCGCGCCCGGCGCCGTTTCTCCATGATGGGCTTAGAGGACTGCGGGGAGAACGGAGCCGGTCAGACCCCCACCGGGCCGGTGTGTGTCCGTTCCCCCCCACTCCCCAAAACACACACACACCCCCCCCCCCCCGGCACCGACCTCAGCACGGCCGCGGGCTCGCCGCCATCCAGCGCCGCCGTCGCTGCGCCCGGACCGGCAGCACCCTCCATTTACCTTCCGGTGCTCGCTGGCGCTCCGGGGTTTATCCGGCGTGTGGCTGGCGTTGGCCGGTGCCCCGGCGATGGGCGAGGCGGTGGGTTTCTCCATGCCCGTATCGGCGGGCATGGCGGGAAATTTTGGGAGGGGGTGGTGGTGGTGTGGTGGGGTGGGAGGGGGACGCGTGCGGCGGGCGGGAAACGGGGCGCGTGCGGGGCCGGCGGGAACGCGCGTGCAGCGGCGGCAACAGCGGGGCCGGCAAGTGGCGGCGGCCGGCGCCCCCCCGCCCTTTTATACCCGCCGGCGGCTCCCCATTCGTGTGAAACCGCCGCCGCGGCCGTTCCCACACTCCCGCCCGCCAATCGCCGCCGGGCCTCCGCGCCGCCCGCTCGCCCATTGGTCCGCCGCACCCCCCCCCCGCTCCTCCGACGGCCACGCCCACCGCCCGCCCGGCCACGTGGGGGAGGGGGGGAGATTGAAAGGGGGGAGGCGGCGGCTGGCGCGGCACGCGAGGCCGCCCATTGGCTGCCGGCCGCCCCCGCTGTCAATCAGGCGGGCGGCGGCGCTCGTGCCTCCGCCCCCGGGACGCGTTCCCCCGGGTGGGGGGGGGGGGGGGGGGGGGGGGGGGGGGGGGGGGGGGGGGGGGGGGGGGGGGGGGGGGGGGGGGGGGGGGG
>JAOTQQ010000008.1:5534750-5544796 GCA_026546715.1 Gallinago undulata
GGAGGTGTCCCTGCCCAGGGCAGGGGGTTGGAACTAGATGATCTTTAAGGTCCCTTCCAACCCAAACCATTCTATGATGTTACACTCACGACATCCCGGTGGCTCTCCCCGCTCCCGGGACCGGTCCCGGTGTGTGTGTTGCCCTCCCGGCGGCACAGCGCTGCTTCCCGGCGGGGATACACTCATCCCCCCGAGGGCACCGGGGGTGTACAGCCCGGGAATAATCCTCGGGGAAGCCAGAGCATCCCGGGAACGGGCAGAAAGAGCGGCTGAAGCCAAGGGGCCCCGGTGCGGCGGCGCGGCCGGGCTGCGAGTGCCCCCGCGCGGCGACCGGGATGGGGACCGGGAGCGGGAGCGGAGGGAGCGGCGGTGGCGGGGAGAAAAACAAGGAGAGGAGCCCTCTGAGAGGTGGAAGGGTCACCGTCATGGTTTCGGCTGGGACGGGGTTGACTTTGGTGCTGGGTTTGGGTCGGTGCGACGGGACGGGTGGTCGTGGTTGAGCTCCCAAGGGCTGTTCCGCCCCCCTCTGCTGCCCCACCAGTGATGGGTTGGGGGGGCACGAGGGGTTGGGAGGGGGGCACAGCTGGACCCCAACTGGCCAAAGGGATACTTCATGCCGTGGGATGTCATGCTCAGCACATAGAGGTGGGGAAGAAGAAGGACCCTTCCTTCTGGAAGATGTTTGGATGTTCTGCATGATGGCACATCTTCCCAAGCCACCGTTATACGTGATGGACCCCTGCTTTCTTGGAGAAGACCTGCCCAGGGAATGAATTCCTTGTTTCGCTTTGCTTTTCTCTATCTATTAAACTGGTTTTATCTCAACCCACCAGTTTTTTCTTACTTTTACCCTTCTGATTCTCTCCCCCCTCATCCCAACTGGGGGGACTGAGCGAGTGGCTGCGTGGTCCTAGTTGTTGTGTTCTGCTGGGTCAGGAGGAGGGCTGCTGGAAAAATGCTTATCAAAATCATTCAGCTGGCTCTTAGAGGGGAGGAATCAGGTTTTGCACAAATTGAAAAGAAATAAGTATTGCTAGCTTTTGTCTGCTGGCCTGTTCCAACATTCTCCAACTTCACACTGGGACACAGGAGAGGAAGGAGGGAGAACCCTGTATCAGAGATATGCTTTTGCCATCCCTGTGGAAATCCAACCTAATTTGGAAAATGCTAAAGCTTTATATATATATATATATTTATGTAATTTCATTCCACAGCTGTAGAGCTGAGATTTTGCAGGATTTCAGAAAATTAAAAAGCCTGCCAATCGAAGCAGCGCTGTGCACATCCCACCCCGAGTTAAACAAGATTTTCCTGAGAGTGCAGGTGTGTGTGATTGCAGGGTAGAGCTCACAGCGAGGGGACGAGGTGTGCGGAGGGGGACGTGGGAGGCTGGGACCAGTCGCTGTGATGGGGAGCCAGGGGAAGCCCTGCCTGTCTCCAGGCTCTGCTGAGAGAGAGCTGCAGGGGAGGGAGGTACAAGGTGAGGGTAAGTGGGCTTGGCTGAGCTTTGGGCTGGAGAAACCAACCCTTCCTCAGCCTGTTCCCAGACCCCAGAGTGGTGGCCAGGGCTTCCCAGTGAGGCTCGGTGGCATGTCAGCCTCCCAGTATCTGCAGGGAGCTCCAGGAGAGCTGGGGAGGGACTCTCTGTCAGGGGGTGCAGTGACAGGAAAAAGGGGCAATGGTTTTAAACCAAAAGAGGGGAGATTTAGATGAGACACCAGAAAGAAATTCTTTGCTGTGAGGGTGGTGAGACACTGGAACAGGTTTCCCAGGGAAGTCATGGATTCCCCATCCCTGGAGGGGTTCAAGGCCAGGTTGGATGGGGCTTGGAGCAACCTTGTCCGGTGGGAGGTGTCCCTGCCCAGGGCAGGGGGTTGGAACTGGATGATCTTTAAGGTCCCTTCCATCCCCAAACCATTCTATGCCCATTCTGCAGGGCGTGGAGGGAGCTGGCAGGGTGCGAGGGGAGGTGGGCATCCCTCCTTGTTTGAACCCACTGCCCTCCTCCCCGCTCGGCACAGCGATGGGTAAACTTGGGATGCTCAACTCTTCAAAAAAAAAAGCAGGGGAAGTGCAAAGTCTGGAAGCCTGAGCTGAAGGGGCTGCTCTCCTTCCCTGCTAGCCAGCGGGTTTGCCACGCTGTGTGCTGGCTAAATGGCTGGCGGCGTGGCCAGCGGGCCGGGCGGTGGCACGGTCCGGGAGGGTAATGGGTATTGGATTGCTCCCTTAGGTCTGTTCTTGAACCTAATCCTCATTAGACTGAAACCCATTTCAATTAAGACAGGCTGGGCTACGCCTTTGTCTTTCTTTTAATTGGACCGTTCCTGCTGCTAAATGGGCAGCTTAAGCATCCCAAAGACCCTGAGAAAAGCCCGGCCGTGTCCCCTAATGGGGTCTGAAAGTGGAGGAATAACAGCATAATCAGTCTCTTCCTCTTTGTGTCAGCCCTTGATTCGCACCGCCTGCCCCCCCCCAACCCCCCCCTCCCCTGCACACCCTTTCACTGAGCGGCTGCTGACAGATGGGAACAGGACAGCCACCTCAATGGGGTCTGTCGGGGGCTTTCACGGGCCCTGTTGCCATTCTCTGTCCTTCTTCTGCGGCTACTCTTGGCCTTTGTGCCAAGACTGGGAACAAGCTGGGAAAGCTGGGCCCGTCCTGTAAATACCTGCCTCTGCTGGATGGGCTTAGGGCTTCAAGGAGAAGAACGGGGAACGCTTGGCACAGCCCTTTATCCCTTCCTCTGCTCTCCTTACTTTCCCCCCTCTATCCTCTCTTCTTCCTTTTTTTTCCTCAGTATTTCTATATCCTCTCATTTTTCCTCTCTCGTGCTCTTTGTATCTCTCTATTTTCCCTGCACCTTTTTCCTCTGGTGGCCTTCCGTGGGCTCCCTCCACATCGTTCTCCTCCCAGTGAGCCCTTTGATGGCCAACTTTGGTCGGCTTTTGGCTCACTGAGACCTCTCCTCCCTGGCCGCTCGCAGAGGACACGTGATCTGCTTCCAGGGGAGATGAAATTGAGGTAATTGAGCCCCTGCATCTTCCTGCCCTGACGCTCCTCCTGCTTTTCCACCCCAGCATCTCTGTGGTTGGAGCAAGAGGCTGGAGAAGCGCACTCTTCTGTGCAGAGAGCTGATTTCTCACTGGGCAAACTGGTCCGAGCCCAACCTTGCCCTCTCGGGGGGTTCTGATGGGCTTGGCCAAGCTCAGGCTCGGGGTTCCCTCCCTCCACCCCAGTTTAAAACCCAGGAGCTCTGTTTAAGCACCTGGGCAGGTCTGCTCAGGTCTGGGCAGGCTTGTCTACCTGCCTGCTACCTGGGCAAGCACCGATTCACAGCAGCTAGGACATTGTGTTCCCTCTCCCACACAGGGTAGCCAAGGGGAGGATCCTTCATTGCCAGGGGCTGGGACAACTGGTGGCTTTCCCTTGTGCTGGCAGCAGAAGAGCATCACAGAATCACACAGGGTTGGAAGGGACCTCTGGAGATCATCTAGTCCAACCCCCCTGCCAAAGCAGGTCCACCCAGAGCAGGTTGCACAGGAGCGTGTCCAGGGGGGTTTGGAATGTCTCCAGAGAAGGAGACTCCACCAATAAACCCTGGATCAATCTGGGGAAGAGATCTGGAGAGTGACTTGCTCTGTGCATCAGTGTTAATAGTCATGAGGGTGTCCTAGCCAGCCTCTGCCACTGGTGGGGAGGTGGGTTAAGGGCCCTGGACATGTCTCAATCATGGAACTGTCAGAGTTGGAAGGGACCTTCTAGGGATCATCTACTCCAACTCCCCTGCCAAAGCAGGGTTGCCCAGAGCACATCACTCAGGGTGGCATCCAGGTGGGGCTTGAAGATCTCCAGAGAAGGGGACTCCACACCCTCCCTGGGTGGTGGAAGTTCTTCCTCTTCAGCAATTTTACTTATTGACACATGGGATCAAAGCCCTTCTTGTCCCAGGAGAACTGGGACTCTTCAGCTTCATTAATCCCCTTTTGCTCAGGGAGCTCCGGCGAGGGGAGATGAGGTGAACATGGGGCTGACCCCGGGGGTGGCTCTGCCACGTGTGGGTCCCGAGGGAGCGAGGACAAGGTAAATCCTCCTCACCAGAGTGTCCCCAATGAAAAAGTGAAGTTCAAGCATCTGCCCAGGAGCCATGGGAAAGGCGTTTTGAGGGGAAAAGTAAAGAAAGCAGAGCAGTGCAAAAGCTGGAGAGAGCTGCTGGGTGGATGCTTGGGTTGCGAAATGAGGAATCCTCTTTGAAATGTCACCCCTGGAGCTCTGGGGGTCTGCGTGTGGACTCTGTGGGCATCAGTGACCGAGGCCACATTTATTACTTGCTCCATCCCATTCATAAAGGAGAAATAAAAGTGAAATGTGGAGAAAGCAGGCATAGTTTTTACCTTGTTTTGGGAAGATCTCTGCCCTTCTTTATTAGACTTTCCCTAAGAGTTGCGTTTTTGAGTAGGTCTCCTCCACCATCTCCTTGCATGTCTCCTCTGGAGTTTCCTCCCGTCGGGGCTCACGGTGTGCTCTGCTGGGCTGATCTTTCTGCACACCGTGGGGCATTTCTGAGCTGACTGGGAGCAACTGGGATGGAGACGTGCAGTTCCTGCCTTCCTCCCACACATCACCTCCCAGCTGCTGAGACCTGCCCTGGACGTCCAACACAAGGCTTGTCCACGAGCGACTCTCCTGCTCAGGTGTGCACTAACGGTGTGCTCATGCACAGATAATTAGTCGCTCATGCAAGAATTGATTGGGCACTCATGCAGGAGTTAATTGGGCACCCGGGCGTGAGGCTGCTGGGCCCTCATGCATAAATTAATTGGGTGCTCAGGTGTGATGCAAATGTGCACTCACACGCCTCCTAATTGGGAGCTCAGGCAGGAGCTGGCAGCTCACACGGGAACCTCTCGGGTGCTCATGTGTGACGCAATCGAGCAATCAGACGTAAATGAATTGGGTGTTCTTGCATGAGACTAATCAGGTGCCATGCGTGCGCTAATTGGGGCCCCCCCCCCCATGCATAAATTAGCCGGGCGGTCATGCATGGACACGCTGGGCTCTCATGCGTGTCCAACCCGGGTGCTGGTGCGTGACCTGGTGGGGTGCTGAGGGGTCTGGGAGGGTGGCTGTGCACGCCGTGCTCACCTCGGGGATGCCGGGAGGTGTGGTTCCTTCCCGTGGCAGATGGAGCAGAGGTGTCCAGAGGTGGGTGGGGGCTGCCTGGGATCCCCCTACAGATGTGCCCTGTCCTGCTTTGAGGACACAAGGAACACACACCAGAACAGAGCAGTAGACACGTGCCTGGTTTATCCCCCATCCATATGTGCGTGTTTCTGTACAGAAATTTTTTAATAACAGATGCCTGAACACAGCAAAGCCGTTAGTGGCTGCTGACAGATCATAGAAACAGAGAATCATATGGGGTGGGAAGGGACCTCTGGAGATCATCTACTGCAACCCCCCTGCAAGAGCGGGTCCATCCAGAGCAGGTTGCACAGGAACGTGTCCAGGTGGGGTTTGAATGTCTCCAGAGAAGGAGATTCCACCACCTCCCTGGGCAGCCTCTGTCAGGGCTCTGCCACCCTCACAGGAAAGAAGTTCCTTCTCATGTTTAGGTGGAACTTATACTCAAGTTTGTGCCCATTTCCTCTTGTTCTGTCCCTGGGCACCACTGAGAAAAGACCAGCCCCGTCCTCCTGACACCCTCCCTTTAAGTATTTGTAAGCATTGATCAGATCCCCCCTCAACCTTCTCTTCTCCAGACTAAAAAGCCCCAAGTCCCTCAGCCTTTCCATGAGGAGAGATGCTCCAGGCCCCTCATCTTTGTAGCCCTCTGCTGTCCCCTCTCCAACGGTTCCTTGTCCTTCTTGAACTGGGGAGCCCAGAACTGGTCCCAGTGCTCCAGATGGGGTCTCCCCAGGGCAGGGCAGAGCAGAGGGGCAGGATGACCTCCCTCCACCTGCTGGCCACGCTCACTCTGGCTCACTTTGAACTCGACCTCCCCTTTCCTTCCCCCTCTGGGCAGGTCGTACGTAGACGGGGACGTGGATGGGGGCTCTTTTCTCTTCCATACGGTGTCAAGCCCACCTCGGGATGGAGACCCTGGGAGAGCGCCTGGCAGACAGCTGGGAACAGAGGGAAAACAGCAGCCGTGGCTACTGTAACTTGCAAAGGGCCACAGCAGGATGGGAGAGGGATGCAGCGCCGGGAGCCGTCTCCCTGGAAACCGCGGCGTAGGAGACATAATGAGGAGCATCCCCTCCCCTCCAACCCTGCTTTAATTCCTTCTTCATCTTTCTTTACAGCAGGGTGGCGGGGCAGGGTGTCCCCCCCGTCCCCCCCCCAGCCCAGCCTATTGTGGGTTTATGACACCCAGCCTTAGAAAAAGCACCTTTATTTATTTTATTCATTTATTTAATTTATTTTTTTAACCCAGCTGCCGCTATATCTTATTGCCATGCTGCGAGGGGGGAGGGATGAGGAAGGGGGTCACGCAAAGGGTGCTGTGTGCCCCAAAAGGGGGGGAAAAAAGGCAGGCTCCCACCCCTTTCTCACTTGGCTCTTCTCACAAGCACAGGATCTACTCGATGCATTCGAGACTGGGGCATCCGAGGGGACAGGGCAATGACACAAACGTGTTCGCTCACGCTGCCCTAAAAGCATGCGTGTGCTGAGACTCGGGCTCAAATTCAGGTGACTGATGGGGAAGAGGGATAACAGCGTCAGGGAATGGCGGCGGTTGGAAGGGACCCATCCCTGGAGACCATTCCAGTCCAACCCCCCCGCCAAAGCAGGGTGACCCAGAGCAGGTCGGAGAGGAACGCAGCCAGGCAGGGTTTGGAATGTCTCCAGAGAAAAGGAGTCTCCACACCCTCCCTGAGCAGCCTCTGCCACCCTCACTGTAAAGAAGTGTTTTCCTCATGGTCAGATGGAATTTCCCCTGTTCCCATTTGTGCCCGTTGTCCCTTCTCCTGTCACCGGGCACCACGGAGAAGACCCTGACCCCATCCTCTTGCCACCCACCCTGTAGATATTGCTCAGCATCCCTGAGATCCCCCCTCAGCCTTCTCCTCTCCAGGCTGAGCAGCCCCAGGTCCCTCAGCCTTTCCTCCTCAGAGAGATGCTCCGCTCCCCTGAGCATCTTTGTAGCTCTTCCCTGGACTCTCCCCAGCAGTTCCTTGCCCGTTTTGAAGTGGGGAGCCCAGAACTGGACCCAGTACCGGTTCCCCCCCGGGGATGTGCTGACCCCAGGGCTGCGTGGATGAGCTCCCTCCTTGCCCCGACACGCTGCAGGAGGGAGGACGCCGCCTTTTAAATCCTGCTCCAAAGCTCTTAGAAGTCGAAGCAAAGGCTCCTGCTGCCTCCCTCGTGTGCATCAAAGCTTTAACCTCCTGCCCCTCGGAGGCAGCGTGCCCGGGCAGGCATTTGGCTGCTGCACGGACAGGTTGATGGTGCCCTCGTGTCCCCTTTCCCAGGGGAGAGATGCCCGTCCTGCCTTTCGGCTGTCCCTTTGGTTGTTCCCACCATACTGGAAAAAAAAAAAAAAGGAACTAGCCCCCGGCTCTCACAGCAAGACCCCTGTGCCTCCTGCAAGGCCTCCCACCCCCCCAAAAAATGGAGAGAAAAGACCAAAGCGAAGCAAAACATTCCTGCCAAGTGAGGACCCAGCTCTGCTGGGGAGGGGGCACGAAGGGAGGGGGGCTGCATGGCCGTGCTCCTCTCCTCGGTGGCCCTGGGGAGATGATGGAGGTATTGGGGCGCTGGAGCCTGGCAGAGAGCAGGGCAGAGGGATTGCTCCCCGGGAAGGGCATCCGAGGGCGTTCAGCCTTTTTCCCAGCAACGGAGCCACCCCTGCAGGGCAGCTCTCCCCTCCCCAACCCCAGCCCTTGCCACCTCCCTTTTTTTGTCCTTCCTCCCTTTATTTTTCTTTTTTTTTTTTTTTTTTGTTATTTGCGAAATGAATTTTAAAAAATGGAATCACTTTTCCCTCCGGGGGGATTAAGAGCCCTCAGCATTCAAGCTCCCCTGGCGCAGGAAACAGGGGCTTTTCTTCTGCTGCAACTTGGAAAGACACGGCTCTCTGTTCTCCCTGAAAGCCCCTCGCACTGAATGACCCGCAGCCCCTGAATGAAGTGCCTCTCAATTAAAAGTTTCCCATTGAGGCCGCCTGAATGAGACCTCGCTGCGGAATTCACCCCGCCTGAATGGCCCGGGCCTTCATCAAATATTAAGGGGCCAATAGATTTCCCACAATATTTGTACACCTTCCTTTGTGGGGATTTTTCCCTCCATTGAACCAGAAACCGTTAACACATCCGCTCCCGACGTGCCCCCTTCTGCTGCTCATTAGGGGCCGTGGCAGGGACGGCCGGTACTGCGTGCCACCCCCGGGAGGGACCCGGGGAAGGGCCACCTGCTTGTATTCATCCTCTGGCGAGCCAAGCCGAGCTTGAAATCCCATGGAAAAAATGCAGGATGGAGAGAGATGGGCTCATCTATCCATCCCTCGTCTCTGCCCGCTGTCCTGGGCATCGCCCCCCCTCAGGGTTGGTGTCACCTGACTCTGGTGGCATCAGCCATCCCTCTCTCCTGGTGGTCCCAGGGATAACGAAGGGAAAGGAGACCTTCCCCTCCCTCTCCCCCT
This sequence comes from Gallinago undulata, assembly GCA_026546715.1. Taxonomy (NCBI): domain Eukaryota; kingdom Metazoa; phylum Chordata; class Aves; order Charadriiformes; family Scolopacidae; genus Gallinago; species Gallinago undulata. Next base: position 5,543,392 of record JAOTQQ010000008.1, read on the forward strand.
CTCCCAGCACAAAGTGGTCTTAAATCCGGGGCTCCCTTCTGCCCGGGGACAAAAGCTCTGGGACACTTTAACAGCAGCGAGGGCCTCGCTGACAGCTCTGATTGTTAAAGCCCTGTGGCAGCAAGGCTGCCCCCACCCCTATTAACGATGCTAATTAGAAACCATGCGGGGCAGCCTCTTGGGGGTGTGGGGGTGAGGAGAGAGGGGTGGGCTCTGCATAATTTATTCTCACTTAATCTCATTAAAAGGAAAAAAAAAAAGAGAGAGAGAGGGGGAAACAAGTGTGGGAATGCAGCGTGTGGGAGGAGAACTGCTGCTCGGTCCTTTTCCAGCATCTCCTTTTTTTTTGCCACAGGATTCAATGGAGGGAAATAGCATCCCCCCCCACCCCACCCCTGCTTTCCAGGTGGGGAAAATAATCAGGGAGGAGGGAAGCTTGATTATTAATTTTCCCCCCTGGCCACTGTGGGGCTGCAGTCAGAGAGAGCCCCTGTCCCTACAGGCTGAGCAAGGGGTTCAAGGCACGTGGCTGTGGGTCATTCTTGAAGCCAACCTAAGGAAAGGACCCGTGGTGCCTGAGGTCCCACCTCTCAGCACCCTCAAACCGCAGCAGGGCTTGTTAGCTCCCCTCTGAGCTAACGAGCCCTAAGTCTTGTATTGCTTGAATTTGCTGTTTCACAGCCAACAGGATAATAACATCCACGCGTGGCTGCCCAGGGGGACAGGACCCTCACGAATCCCAGCAAACGCAGACGGTCTGAGATAAATCAGGGTAAGAGTGAAGGAAAATGAGGAAATGGAGTCGTGGTTATTTTTGTCTTTGTTTTTCACCTATTTTAACAACCTTCCCTCTGCCCCTCAGCCCTGCCTGCCCAGAAGAGCTCCTTCCAAAGAAGAAACCAGGAGGAGGGAGCCGTAATGGCGGGGCTCAGCGTCGCTGCCTGCCAGCTCCAGCAGGAAGGGCCCGTGGAAATGCAAGAGGAGCTTTTCACAAGGGAGCTCCGTGGGAACGTGACCTGAAGAAATCCGTGATTTCTGCTGTGAGCTGTGGGCTGCGTCCTGGCACGTTGTGCAGCACAACCAGGTGTGTCAAACAACCCCCTCAAGCCTGTCCCCACACCTCCCCTATGAGGACAGGCTGAGAGAGCTGGGGGTGTTCAGCCTGGAGAAGAGAAGGCTCTGGGGAGACCTTAGAGCCCCTTTGAATATCTGCAGGGAGCTCCAGGAGAGCTGGGGAGGGACTCTCTGTCAGGGAGTGCAGGGACAGGACAAGAGGTAATGGTTTTAAATGGAAAGAGGGAAGATTTAGATTAGATATTAGGAAGAACTTCTTTGCTGTGAGGGTGGTGAGACACTGGAACAGGTTTCCCAGAGAAGCTGTGGCTGCCCCATCCCTGGAGGGGTT
>JAOTQQ010000008.1:5565123-5583231 GCA_026546715.1 Gallinago undulata
CCCCCCCCCCCCCCCCCCCCCCCCCCCAAGAGCTCCCACAGCTGTGCGGAGGGGGAATCTCTTCAAGGTTGCTTTTTATGGGCATTTCCCTCTTTTCCATCCTGCGGAGCTGGCTCCCAACTTTCTGCTCTGCCGGGGAAGGGGTTCGCTGCCTCTCCCTGCAGCTCCCTCTTTACTTCAGCAGCATCTTTAGTTCCTCCAGCTCAAGCTATTGTTTAACTACCGATCTGGCCTCTGGCTATGTGGTTTGTTTTTTTTTTTAACTTTCTTCCCCCCCCCATCCACTCCAAGCTGAGAGACAAGTACTGAGCAACCTGAAATACCATCCGCCTGGTTGTCAGAAAACGTGCTGTAAGGCTTAACCCTTCCCGGGGCAGGAATCTCACTTGCAAGGACATGCTGCTACATTGCTTTTTTTTTTATATATATATATATATATATAAATATCTTCTCTTCTCCCCCTTTTCTATCCCCTCTTTTTGCCCATCCTTCAAAAGTACTGCGGTTCCTGCCTGCGGTTAGTGCTAAGCAGGGCCTGGGGTGATGTGCGGCAGCGCGTTGGTGGGAGAGGAAGGTTTATTTTCATACCGTGCCCTCTCTTCTGGAGCATCTCTCAGCCCAATAAACTACTTGTTTAGCTTTTTTTTTTTTTCCTTTAAAAAAAAAAAGCTTCTTTCTGTCCAGCTGGTGCCCGTTGCTTCACACCCGCTCCCCACCGCTCTGCCCCGCGCGATGCTGCGTGCTACAATCTGTGCCCGGCTCTGGGAAATTAAATCAGGGACCCTCCGGGCTAGAGCAGGGGCCGTATGTTTGCAAAGTGTCTGGCACATCCCGGGTGCTGCGTGGAAAACTAATCAGCTGCTGCCAGCAGCCGGGCGTCCTGCGGCAGCTTGGGGCCCAGATGGCTATGGCTGGGTGGATGCGGGCCACCTGAGGCTGGGGCACGGGGGCAAGGAGGTGGTCCAGGGAGGCTAGTGATGAGGCAGAAATGCTCTTTTAAGAGACAGGTCTCTTTGCTCCCACTGCAAGCACGGTGTCTGGCCCGGGGTTGAATCCAGGCTTCGTCTTGCCGCATCCGAGTGAGACCCTGGGCTGGGAAAATGTTGTGTGTGGGTTTTTTTTTTTGTTTGTTTTTTTTTCCTGTGATGGGAAATCCTGCTTGCTCAGCATCTCTGCCTTTGATAGGATGCAGTCAAGTCCAAGGGAGAGCAGCGAGGGAGCAAAGTGGGGAGAGGAACCTGCTTCGTGGGGTGGTGGCTTTATTTGGGACACCTTGGGAAGGGAGTCTCTCCCCAAGCTGTCCCCAGCAATGCTGTGGGAGAAGGCTGTGCTACGTACTCTGGAGTTAAGGGTGGGATTTTTAACTTCATAGCAGCACCTGAAGGCCAGAACCTGGCCCCAAGGTGCCTTTCCAGTCCTAGCGTCCCATAAAAGAAAGCGAAAGGAGAACAAACCTTCTGTCCTGCCCTGGGTGGAAGTGCTCATCCTGTCCCATCTGGTTGTGGCAGTGCTGGTGACTCTCCCCATTAAGCTGTGACATCTAGCAGGTTCCTTAGAACAGCAGTTCTTCAGTCCCTTTACCTCCACATCATGTCCATTTTTATGGTATGTTCATAGCGTGTTTACAGGGGACAAAAAAAAAGCTTTGAAATGGGACTTGGAGTGTCTTAAGGACCTGAAAGTGGATAAATCTCTCCTCACTGTGACTTGGCAGGGCGTCATGCTCGTGACTTGTCAATACGTGGCTTTGTGGCAGCTGTTGGCCTCTTTCACTCTAAGGTCTCTCAAAGTACTGAAATCACTGTAGATTTTGCTCATGCTGGGTTAGACATATTTGTATTTTGATTTTTTTTTTTTTTTTTTTTTACCAAGCCCTTAGATGCCAAACAGGCAGTTTGGGCATTAAACCTGCCTTGCTGGCTCCTGGTGCCCTGAGGAACCGGAGCGAGCCGAGGTGCAGGAGGGATCACAGAATCACACGGGGTTGGAAGGGACCTCTGGAGATCATCTAGTCCAACCCCCCTGCCAAAGCAGGTCCACCCAGAGCAGGTTGCACAGGAACGTGTCCAGGGGGGTTTGGAATGTCTCCAGTGAAGGAGACTCCATCAATCAATCCTGGATCAATCTGGGGAAGAGATTTGGCGAGTGACTTTCTCTGTCCATCAGAGTTATGAGTCATGAGGGTGTCCTAGCCAGCCTCTGCCACTGGTGGGGAGGTGGGTTAAGGACCCTGGTCATGGCTCAATCACAGAATCATGGAATCGTTGGAGTTGGAAGGGGCCTTCAAGGGATCATCCAGTCCAACTCCCCTGCTAGTGCAGGGTTGCCCAGAGCACATCACTCAGGATGGCATCCAGGTGGGGTTTGAAAGTCTCCAGAGAAGGAGATTCCACCACCTTCCTGGGCAACCTGTGGCTCTGCCACCCTCAAAGTGAAAAAGTGTTTTTTCATGTTTAAGTGGAACTTCTTATATTTAAGTTTTTGCCCATTTCCTCTTGTCCCGTCCCTGGGAACCACTGAGAAAAGACCAGCCCCATCCTCCTGACACGCTCCTTTTAAGTATTTATAAGCATTGATCAGATCCCCCCTCAGCCTTCTCTTCTCCAGACTAAAAAGCCCCAAGTCCCTCAGCCTTTCCTCATGAGGGAGATGCTCCAGGCCCATCATCACATCCCTCCTCAGCATCAGGATCCGCTGAGAAAGCTCAACATCCACTTCCTCGCTGTCACGCTCCGGCAGCCAGGCCCTGGGGTTACCTCCAAATACCAGGCTTATCTCTCTGCCGGGCTCTTCTTTATCTGAAGAGGCAAGGCAAGGGCCAAGTGTGTGCGGTGGGAGTTCCCTGGAGCCCACACCCAAAATAAAAGAGCCAGTGTTATTGGTGCTGGGTGGTCTCTGGGAGGGAGCAGGCATGGGAATATCAGCGAGTGCTGCCTTGCTGTATTGTTCTCCGTGATTAAACCCTGAGCCCTCCCAGCTGAAGCCTTTGATAGAGGGAGATAAGCACATCACAACCCAGGAGAAAATGTGAAGTTAATGTTAGATAAACACCCTTAAGTAGCTACCAGCCACTCGTGTGCTGCTGGAGGAGGTGAATAATAAGGAAGAACAATCTGACGGAGCTCCTGAAGTTGAAACTGGCTGATGGGTGCCGCTTCACCCAGGGGTTCAACGTAGGAACCAGGTTGGTGGGCTTGCTCTTCTTCCCAGGCTTCATCCTGTCTACAGCCTGCCTGGTGGCATTGTCCCTTCCTGAGTCCTCTGGTGTGCCTTATTCTGGCCTGACCTGATATTTATGAAGGGAGCACCTATTTATAGGACAAATACAGGTTCTATATGTGCTATAGGAAGTGTTGTAGAGGATGTGGATCCTGTTCCAAACAATAGAGCCCCTCTTTCGGGGGGCGGCTGTTCTCCAGCTGGGGTTGGATGTGGAAGTTGCTGGGGGAGGTAGGTTTGGTGCTCTGCTGGGGAAAGGCACAGAAGGTGACGAGGGGAGAGGGACGATGTGTGATCGGGAGGGAAGGCTTTGGCAGAGCCGCCTGTGAAGCTTCAAGCAGAGCTGATGCTCGTGGTGACCCTTTTTCCTCCCAAGGAGACCAAGTTCTAACTTCTCATCTTTCTTCATGATACCAAGCCTGGCATTTCTTGAAGCATCTTCCTGAGACCAAGCCCGGTACTTCTCAAAGCATCTTCCTGGCAGGAATGTTGGGGGCACTGCACGTGCCTGTCCAGGTGGTCCCATTCCCTACTGTGGGATGGACCCCCATTGGCATGGTGGAAAATCCTTTTACTTTCTGGTTTTGTGCTGCACTTAACACACACCATTCCAAGGCTCTGCTTAAATAAAGTCCTCGCTGTTCTCACTCTGCCTCCCTGTAGCTGCCAGGAGTCTTGTAAAACAGCCTTAATCCAGTGTTTTATGTGCTCCCTGGCAAAAGAGTGAGTCTGCTATAGGGAAGGGACCTCTTGGAACTAGGTTCCAGCCTAATTTCTTCTCTCTCTTTCTCTCTCCTGTTTCTTCCCCAATCCTTGATGTAGCCGGTGAGTCACCGGTGACAAAGTCTTAATTGTGCGTGATGATGAATGGGATGCCCTACAGGTAATTGCTTGGTCTTTGGTGCCTTCCCATCCATTCATTATGGAGGAGAAGGGTGGGGGAGAAAGCTGGTGGACTCTGATGTTGCTTGTGAAGGCTGTGGCCTGGCTCTGAGGTGTATGACTAGAGCAGGCCGGGCTAATTAACTCAAATTACCATCTGCTTCAGAAGAGAGGGTAGGCTTGAGCCTTTCTCCCCCCCCCTTGCCTCAGACCTAGCTGTGAAAATGCCTGACTGCCACCTTTCAGCAGGAGCCTCGGGCTGTGTTCTCTGCCTGCCTCCTGGAGTATTATTATTTTTTTTTTCCTTCCCTTTTTGTCTGCTTTGTATTCCTGGTGGGGTTTTTTAATTTTTTATTATTATTATTATTATTTTTATTTTTGCCCAGGTTGCTTGTGCACCTCACCTCCTCGCAGCGAGCACCCGCCCCGGGGGCCCCTGCCGAAGGAAGAGGAGGTGGAGCTGGTGGGGCTGGAGGAAGGTGTCTGGACTTGACTGTGGGGAAGAACCCGCAACCACAAGGGAGCTGTGCTGCTTCCAGAAGGGCTGGAGACCCAGCTGGTCCTCCCCGGGGTGGGGGAACCTTCTGCTAAAGCTGTTTGAGCTGTGCCTCCTTAGCACCCTGCCCCCCCGGCTCACCTGGGGTGCCATCCTCCCAGGTGACTCTTTGAAAAAGAAGAGGAGGGGGGGGGTGGTGGTGGCTGCCTGGGGTGGCACCACCTGCATATGGTGGAGCAGATGTCTCCCTGTCGATGCCGGGATTCCTGTAAGATCAGAAGGGAGGGAAGCTGCCTGTCACAGCTACCCTTCCCTGCCATCTGAAGCTCCCTCTGTTTGCTGGTTGACTGCCATCTCTCTCGAGAAAAGAGCTCACGCTGTGTGCAACCAAGCAGGTTCTTCTCTGGAATGGGTGTCTCTTTCTCTGCCCATCATCTTCCTCCTCCCCAGCCCAGCAGCTTGGACTTGGAGTGTGTGGGGAGGGATGGTATAGAATTGTCTGGGTTGGAAGGGACCTTCAAGATCATCTAGTCCAACCATCAACCTCACTCTGACAAAAAAACATCACTAAACCATGTCCCCCAGCATCACATCAACCCGGCTTTTGAACACCTCCAGAGATGGTGCCTCAACCCCTTCCCTGGGCAGCCCATCCCGAGGCTTGATAACCCTTTCAGTACAAAAATTTTTCCTAATATCCAACCTGAACCTCCCCTGGTGCAACTTGAGGCCGTTTCCTCTTGTCCCATTGCCTGTTCCTTGGGAGAAGAGACCGACCCCCCACGGCTACACCCTCCTTTCAGGGAGTTGTAGAGATTAAGAAGGTCTCCCCTCAGCCTCCTTTTCTCTAGGTAGCCCGTGTATGAGTTATTGCTTGTCTTCTGGTTGCTGTGGCGTTGAGAAGCACTGGCCCAAGGGGAGCTGACTCTCCCCCTTCGTGGTGGAAGATAAATGAGTGTGAAAGCATGTGAGCACATCTCTAATGAACGTCTCCCTGTCTTGGGGCAGGTAGAGCATATGCGGCATCCAAAGAGGAGCTGTCACGGTGGTGTTTACACCTGGGGTGGTTTTTTGATCTCAGGTATGCAGGAGAACAGGGCTCACCTCGCTGAGGTACAGAGGCTGCTGTTGGGGTCACAGGCCCTGCTGAGCTGAGACCCATCAAGTTGAGTCCTTCTCTGTGTCTGGCAATTACACCTGAAGGAGAAGGTGTGATTTGAGCATAAGATACTCTCCTAAACTTTGTTCTTAACCTTCAGATGCACCTGTAGAGTACTGGCAACACTAACTTCATTCTCTTTTTCTGCTGGGCAGGTAAATTTTGAGCAGGAGGGTCTCATCACAGCCTGCTCACCCCTGTGGTGGTGGGGATGGCCAAGTTCCCTCGGCCCAGGACCTGTAGGTGTCTACTTCTAATCATGGTAGGGACAGAGCATGGAAAGTTCAGCTCTATGTCAGTCTGGACCCTGAAGTCTTTTCCTCAGGACTGAGATTGTGCTGAGCTCCCACTCCACAAAATTCAGGACTTTGGGCTTCAGAAAGTTACCAGGTTGAGTAAAGGTCATGAGACTTGTGTTCCCCCTAGCCCCTGACGTGGTTTTTACCCTCTTATTTGAACTTTGCGGCGTCAGGTCTTGGTGTGTGTCTTCTGTAGTCGCAGAGTGGAGGTATTTGGCAAACAGTAAAAGTCCTTCTGGATGCTCTAAAAAGAAGCCCCGATGATAATGCACTTGAGGTGCATGATGGCAGAGGCAGGTGAGCTGCACTTGTGGGTAACTATAGAACTGTGAATAACTATAAAAATGGTTCACTTTAGAAGTGGGTAACGTCTGCTCTGTGCTCTCCTCCTCACCTGGAACAAGGTATCCCCCCACCCCAACCCCTTGGCCAAGCGTAGAAGCTGTAGTGCAATCCCCTGGCTGCCTCCCTGCCACCCGTGATGCCCCCTGGTGAGCATCCTTCCTCCTCCCTTGGCCTTCCCTTGGGAATCACCCTCTGCCGAGGGGTCCTACGTGCCTGCCTGTTCCGGAGAGGGGCTGGAGAGCCCCCTTATCTCCGAGGAGCGCTGCGGTGCTTGGCACGGTGGGCTGGAGTGCTCTCTCTGGGGGTGGTGGAGAGGGCTTGGGGAAGGCAGGTGACTGCGGTAGGAGGGGAGATGCTGGCAGAAGAGCGTGATAAAGCACGCTCCGAGCATGCCAGGCCAGGGATGCCTGCGGTCACGGTGATATACCCTTGCCAGGGAGCCCGCCCTTGCTCCCAGCCGAAACCTCGGGCAGCTCTCTGATGAGCTGTTCCCATTACATGCCACTCACCTCTGTGTCATCTCTCCCCCCCCCGAGAGGACTGCGGTGGCGGCAGGAGGATTTCCAACCCATCAGACGTGTCCCCGGTGGCCCGCGTGCAATAAAAAATTCACTTTAGGGCTGTCGCCGCCCTCCTGCACGGGTGTTTTCTTCCTTTGGGGAGAATTTGCCACAGAAATGGCTCTGGAGAGAGGTTTGGCTCGTGGGTCTGTGCAAATCTCGCCTTTTTTGGGCAGCAGCGAGGTCCAAGGAGCTGCTCTAGAACCGCTGGCAGCAGGGGGGGCAGAGCAGCACTAACTCTTGTGGCCAGGACTTATGTATTTTTATTATTTATTTTTTTTCCTTCCTGAAGTTTGGATGAGTCAAGGAAAACCAGGTCCTGCTGCCAAACCCTCCCTGCGTTTTAGCAAATCCACGGAGGGTTTTCTTTGATCGTTCATAGGAACGTAAGTGGTCTCTGACAATTCTACACGGAGTGTGTCTGCGCTGCCTTCTGTCCCCCTGAGGCACCGGTGCTGTGTCAGAGCCAGAACACCCCCTAATTTCATTCACCCATCCCACCTGCCTCCTCCCACCCCTCTTTTAGGGTTCTTGTGCCCTAAAGGTTCAGGGGTTCAGAGCCTCCCCACGGATGGACACCACTCTCCTCACCTGTGGAGCTTTCCCTCATGGGGGCCTTCCAGCCATTTAATGTTCCCTTCAAAGCTTTGATTTTATTTTTTCATTGGGAAGTGTTTTCTCCTCCTTTTGATATGTTTCGCCACCGGGATTTTGGTGGGATGTCTCTGGGAGAGCGGTACCAGCTGAAGTCTGTCACCTTGGATGATGCTGCCTGAGGGTAGGAGGGAGGGGGCTTCCTCTGGCAAGGCTGAGGTTTGCCTGCTCCCCTCCTAGGTCTTGAATCATGTCCCTCACCCCATGGCCAGCATCTGCAGAGGTCGGGCTTCCAGCTGATGTATGTGGGAAGGGTTAATGGTAGGTGAGTTGTCTCTCCCTTCTGCCCCAAGCATCCAGACCAGGGGTGGAGCTCCTGCTATGAATTTGAATTCTTTATTAATAATGGGCAGGAGCGGGTCTGTTCTGAAGTTGGGTTTTTTTTAATATAAATTTATTGTCCTGGTTGGGTCTACACCAGCTTCCCCTGGCTCGGTCCAGTGTCCCTTGCTGAGGAGCAGCGTTCCCTGCCACAGCCACTCAGGTGGCATCTGGAAGGGCTGTTGTGGGACCTAAAGGTTAGAAGAACGTTGGAGGGAAAAGGTTGATGAGCTCATCCCTGGTCCTGCTGGTCGTGTACGGCAGGAGCAAAACAGCAGCAGAGCCTTCTGCTGCCAGGGGAGCACTGGAGCAGCTCTCTGGGCTGAGTTGAGCTGTGCCATGGAGGCTGCCGGGGTCTTCTCGCCCCTGTTCCCACCTCATCTCTGCCTGTTTGCTTCTGCTCTTCTCTCCCATGGGAGCCACCACCTTGCTGGCCCATCCAGGGTCTCCTGTGCCATGCAGGAGACTGGTTTCTCAATCTCTGGCTAGCTAGTATCACCTGCTGGTGGCCCCCAAGCGTTTGCTGAGAAGTGGCAGCTTATCTGGAGCCCTTGTTCTTGCCCGAGCAAAGGGAGGGGGCATTGCTATCCTCCGTGTTTGCACTTGGGGTGGGGAAGGCGAGTCCTTCCCGGAGTTGGTGATGAGAGAAGAGGAAGGAGAAGAGGGATGTTTTGGTCTTGTGGGCCTCCGGGGAGGTGAGTCAAGGCAGGGTTTGGTTTGGCGTGGGGCAGCTCTTCATCTCAAGGCTGTAGCAGCAGCGACTCTGGGCTGGCGACAACGCTTGGATTTGGCTGGAGGCTTCTTCCAAGAGAGGAGAGGTGGGAAGGGAAGGCAAATCCTGGGTCTTGGTGCCTCCCAGTGCAAAGAGGAGGCACACACAGGGGGATGGGGGGGTTCTCTGTCCCTTGCTGGAGAGCCTGTGTGGGCTGAGGGACCCCTTGTGACACGAGGCTGGCAGGAGCACCAAGGGTTGGAGAGCTGGGTGCTCTTTGGAGAGCTTCCTGCTCTTTGGCAGGAAGAGCAGTACGTGCTTTAGTCTGTTGCCCACGCGTTTTGTGCTTTTAGAGGGATGGCTAATGAAATTAGCTCTGCTGGAAGGCTTTGCCAGCCTGGACCGCTCCTGTGTGCATCTTGTGACCTGGGCCAGCAAGTGCCCGTGGCTGGGAAATGGTCTCACGTCCTCTTTCCCTCTCTCGTTCAAGGTGAGAGTCTGGCGTTACCTGAAGGGCAAAGACATCGTCACTCACGAGATCCTCTTGGATGGTGGGAACAAGGTGGTCATTGGCGGCTTCGGGGACCCCTTAATCTGCGACAACCAAGTCTCCACGGGGGACACGCGGATTTTCTTCGTCAACCCGGCCCCCCAGTACATGTGGCCGGCCCACCGCAACGAGCTGATGCTGAACTCCAGCCTCATGCGGATCACGCTACGCAACCTGGAGGAGGTGGAGCACTGCGTGGAAGGTGAGGCTGGATGGAGCGAGGGTGCCTGGCTTTCCCCGGGGAGGGAGGGGGTCTCAGAGAGCCCAGATGGTAGCAGTGGCCAAACCCTGGCTCTGTTTGGCCACCTTGTGTGCTTGGCTTGTAAATGATTGATGGGCCAACAATGTTGCTGGTGGTGGGGCGGATCCATCCCGCTGGTCTACGTGTGTCTGGCGTAGAGCCATACTGCTCTGTGGACTCCGTGGTCACAGGGATGGTGCCAGGCATTGACCTTGTTGTCAAAGGTAGTGGTTACAGCCAGGTGAAGTTATTTCATGCTAATTTTTTTTGCTCCAGATTTGATGCAGGTTCTCAGTCCCCTTTGCAATTAGCCTGATGTGGTTGGGAGCATCCCCATTGCAAGGCCTGTCCCAACACAAGTGTGTCTCAAGCACTTACCAGGGAATTTAGACTCCTCACACCTGAGTTAGATTTTTCCTGTAGGTTTAGAGCTAATAAGTTAATGAGTTAATCCTGGGGCGAAGGCCTGTCCTTCATGGGAGTCACACCTAGCTTCCTCTGGGGGCTTCCTCTCTTGCAAAGTCAGCATTGTGGACTCCTGAAGGGATCCGAGAAGCCAGCCGAGTTCTACTTGGGGGTGAAGGCTGTTTCTCCAAGGTACGACTAAGTCAGAACCAAACCAAAGAGCTAAGTGTGTTTTTAGGGAGTATGAGTTGTGCTTCTGTACTGGCTCGGTGAAGCCCTTGCACCTTCATCTCTCTGGAGCTTCTGTGTCTGCTCCCAAAATGTCTCAGATAAGGTGGGTTGTGATGTTGATGCAGAGCACAGGGACCGCGAGCCGACTTGTAGTTGTCCATGGGACAACGTGAGGACAGCTGGCATCGCTGAGCTACTATTGCTGCTGTGGGTGCGACAACATAGCTCTTGGGAAGAGGGTGAGACAACCCTGGTGTCCTCTTTAGTAGGGTCTTAGACCTCCAGGTGTGGAGATGTGCCTCTGTGGAAACCAGATCTGGAGACAATTGATCCTTCTTCTACTTGGTGCCCAACCACTTTGAAAACATACTTCTGCCATCACCCATTTGCTGGCTTCTCTCTTCCCTCTCCGTGCTTCTCCTGGTCTCCAGCGAGAGCTCCGAGCTCCTGGGGGAATGCAGTGCCCCGAAAGCCCTTCGCTGGGGTCTGAGTATGTTCTGAGAGCAGATGAGTAAACAAGGGAAGGAATGCAGGAATTCTGCACGGACAACAAATAAACATGCGGATTGGCTCCCTCCTCCCCCTTGGACGTGCAGAGGGGAGGCCATAACCCCCTTTTTTTCCCAGCTGCGGGTGCTGACGGAGGTAAATGACCCAGCTCTGGGGCTGGGAGAGGCTGGTTCAGCAAAGTGGCTCACAAGAGGCACCCATCTCGAGTGGTTTTTGTAAGAGGGTGGGACCCTGGAGGTTTTCCACCTATATATATATATATATATTTTTATTTTTTTTTCCATCATCCTCTTTCTTTCCACCTCGTGGAGAAGGAGGGAGGGGAAAGAAGAGAGCGAGTGGGGCTGTTTTGGTTAAACCTGAGCAAACACTGAGAAGAATTCTGTCTTCACCTCGTTGTCTGTGTTCCTTGTCTTGCACACACTGGGTGTGAGCTGGGGGGGGGGACGCACACAGACACGACTGAGCTGGGTGGTTCCCCTTTGTGGGGAAGGACTCTGTCCCTTAGGGCCCTGATGGGAAATGATGGGGGATGAAGTTTTCCTCCTAACGCTGTGGGTTCAACATAGAATTTGTCGCTGGGACCCATTCTTGTTTTTGTTGTTAATAGGGGAAGACTTAAAATTGTGTTGTGTTGGTGTAAGGCTCGTTACAGCCCCCAGTGTGTTTGGGGATGGCTCTCTTGTGAGCTTGGACCTGTCGCAGTTGGGGACATCTCCTGGCCAGGGACAGCTTTTGCATGGGTGTGATGGGACTGTCATTCCCAGTGTGCTATACTCTGCAGCTGTACTGGTCCTGGGTGGGGGGAGAGGTGTGAAGTGCCTGTGTACACCAGGCTGTAGGTGAATGTGTCCACAAACATGTTCTCTGATGCAGGACCACTTGCCTAGTGTTGCTCCCATGCTGTTGTGCAAGGGGGTTGAAGGTGCCAAAGCTGGGCACGTGAAGCTCTCCCTCCTGGGTGCTTAAATTGCAGGTCCATGCACTCATGGGGGGGGTTATCTTTCCTCCTGTTGAGTATAAGAAGTTCCACCTGAACGTGAGGAGGAACTTCTTTCCTGTGAGAGTGGTAGAGCACTGCAACAGGCTGCCCAGAGAGGTGGTGTCTCCTTCTCTGGAGACATTCAAAACCCACCTGGACACGTTCCTGTGCAATCTGCTCTGGGTAGACCCGCTTTGGTGGGGGTTTGGACTAGATGATCTCCAGAAGTCCCTTCCAACCCCATGTCATTCTGTGATTCTAACCTTTCCTGATACCAGGTGGCAGATGATTCTTTCTGGGACTCCCTTCTTCTCTGAAGACCACTTGCAAATGGCTTACTTCATAGATATAGATATATATATAGATGTATATAGCTTCCTTTGATTAATTATGCCCGTCTTCCTGGTGGCTCACTGGGCTGCTGTTGGCCTGGCTGGTGTTGGCGACTGGAAAGGGCTGGAAAACAGCCTGCAGACGACTTGCCATGTGTGGTGGACCTGAGTTCTCCAAACTGGTGGAGATCTTTCCGGACTGTGTTGCTGAGAAACGACAAAAAACACAAGGCAGCCTTGAGTTACTAATATCTTGGGGTAGGTCAAAAAGCGTTGCTCGGGGGAGATGCAGCAGTTCTTATTTTGGCATCCCCTGACTTGGCAGCTGTTTCACTTGCTTTGAAAAACCCACCTTTCTTGTTGTATCCTGTGGACTCGCTTTTCTTCTTCCCACATCTTGGAAGCCTGGTCAATGCGTGAGTATCCTACATGCTGAGTGCTACCAGGTTTGCTGTAGAGAGCATGGAACACGCTGACCACCCTTTCCCCTCCTCAAAATCTCGGTTTCACTGGAGTTCTACCCAAAGTTGAGGTCTGTGATGGTCCCTTTGGGCTTGCCCAGCACAGCTGTCCTGCTGCCTTCTGCGAGGCGATGCAAAACCAGCCATGAGAACCTTCTCCTGCCACCCTGGGAACCGTTCCTGAGGTCCCCAGTTGGAGAATTTAGCTCTGGGACTTGTTTCCCAGCAGCTCCCCGCAGGAGGGTTCAAAGCAAAGCTGCCCAGGTCGCCGCTCTCTGCTGCGCTTCGTGTTTAAAAACAAACCTTTGAGCGCTTTTGCAGAAAGAATTGGAAGAATGGTGGTAGCTGAGTGGAAAAACATGAATGTTTGGAGTGTCTTCATCTCCTGTCGCTCCCCCTTGGAAAAATCCTAGATGTCAAAATCTTTCCTGTCTTAAGAGAGGAGTTCAAACCAGGGCATCTCTGGGAAACAGCTCAGGTTAGAGGTAAAAACAGGGTGTTTTGATTACACTTAATTGTAGTTAAAAAAAAATAAAAATGCTTTGACCAGCTGTAGTCAAAATGTGTGGCTTCAGCTGAGCTCTGTGAACTGGGTCAGCTCCGAGGGAGCCCGGAGGGAAGTTTTTTGGGTGCTGAAGGGCAGAGGAGCAGCTCTGAGGTTTGTGGAAGAGGCTGGGACACAGGCTTGGAACCGGGTCCCTGGGTGAAGGAGGATGTTTCCACACGGGGGAACGTGTGGAGAAGGAACCAGCTCCAGCTCCCAGCAGCACGTAGCGCCGTGGAGCAGCAGGAGTGGATTTCCTCTCCTCCTTCAGGACATCTGGATGATGATGCTTCCTGGGGAAAGAATTAGCCTGAGAATCCCCAGCCTCGCTCTGTTTGTGCCTTGAACGCTGGGGCCGCGTGGAGAGGGCTGTGCAGATGTTGGAGCATCCCAGGGCACGGCACCAGCCGGCTCCGGTGCTTCCTTCTCCTCGCTCTCCCCTGACGGCACCATCCAGCACGTTCTTCTGGAGTTCAACAGCTGATTAATCCCCCGAGAGCTCTTTCCCCTCTGTGTGTGTGTGTCTCATATTTCACTTTGATCGCGACTCCACTTGAAGAAAAATCAAGATTATTATTATTTTTTGTGTGTGTGTGTATGGTGTGGGAGGGGCCGTGCGTTGACTCCATACCATCTGGGTGGGAGGAAGCTCAGATTAAACCTTTGTTAGGGCCCGGGTTAATGAGAACCTGGGGCTCCTTTTAAATAGTGGCTTGCTTGTGGTGTGATTTGCATCCACGCCAGCGCAGCTGCCCCAGCTGAGATGGGTTTGCTGGCTTTGGAGATGTGTGTGGACTTTGAACTCCCTGGGAAAAGCCACGTACTTTGGCTTTTACGAGTGCAGCGCAGGGCAGAACCTGCTCGCGTTGGGTGCAGTAAGTGCTGGTGGCTCGAGAGCCTTGTCCCCAAGCAGTGTGTCCAACAGATCCTCCAGAACCCCCCGCTGGGGGCTTTAACTAGTGCGGTGTCACCTCAGCATCCCAGGTGACGTGGAAAAAGGGGACCTCTGGACCAAGTTGGGGGGTTGTTAAGCCCTTTAGTAAGGATGGATCCACCTGGGTTGGAGGGGTTAAGCCCTTTGGTAAGGATGGATCCACCTGTCTTGGGGGGGTTAAGCCCTTTGATGAGGATGGATCCACCTGGCTTGGGAGGGTTAAGCCCTTTGATGAGGATGGATCCACCTGGCTTGGGGGGGTTAAGGCCTTTGATGAGGATGGACCCACCTGGCTTGGGGG
This sequence comes from Gallinago undulata, assembly GCA_026546715.1. Taxonomy (NCBI): domain Eukaryota; kingdom Metazoa; phylum Chordata; class Aves; order Charadriiformes; family Scolopacidae; genus Gallinago; species Gallinago undulata. The sequence goes on from JAOTQQ010000008.1 coordinate 5,579,262, forward strand.
TGATGCTCGAATGATTCCTGCAGTGAGAGCAAGGCTGAGGACCCACCATCCATGTGCACGTGTAGCAGCCATCCCAGACCCTTCCTGGACTAGCAACTGTCCCAGGCTGCCGAGAGCAGTCGTGGCCACCGCTGTGCTTGTTCTTCCACGATGCTCAGTACCTTCTCAGGATAGGCAGTGAGGTGGGTGCGTGCTGTGCTGGCCACGGTCACCTTTGGGTGCTGTGTGTCACACATCCTGCCTAGGACCTGGAGGGGGCCAACGTGGTGTCTTGGGGTGCTGCTGTGAGGACAGCAGATGGTTCTCTGAAACTCTCTTCCATATGGATGCCCGTGGTCAAGCTGCTCTGCCTTGTGTTGGCCGCGTGGTGTGCTGCAGATGCTCCATGTGTTTCAAAATGCCACTTAGCTCCTACTGAAATTCTGATGCCAGCCGGTCCAGAGCTCTTCTCTCACTTTGCATCTCTGTGGCAACCCTTTTAATTACCCTGGTGGAAGAATTGCATCCCCTCCTGCAGCCTCAGCTCTCCCGTCCCTTCTTGGGAGCTTTGAAAGCATCTCCCTTTAACTTCTCCACTGTCCCTTCTGTTTTGTCTTCTGCCCCTTCACTTTTATTCCATCCTCCCTTTCTTTTTTAGGTCTCTGCCTCCACGGAACTGAGGCGTTTTGTTCTTTAAACCGGGCCATGTAAAAATTTTCCTTTTCAGGCTCCTCTCAGAGGCTGGAGGGGCTGCAGAGTGGGCTCCTCTCGGCAGGGGAGTTGCTGGCACAGGTTGGCATTAGGTGACTGGGGCTGTGGTCACTTCCCAGGCTCGGCTCTCTCTGCAGCCCTTCTCCACCCCTGCAACTATTTCTTTTTTGGAATCCATCCCTGGCTCTTCATTGTGCTTCAGAGCAGGCGAGGGAGGGGGGCTGGGAGAAGGTTAGTGTGTGGGTTTCTTCTTAAGTAAATTGGTTTTTGTTTTTTTTTTTCTTCTTTTCCCTCCCTTCCTCTTCTTGGCTCTGTTTTGAATTGAAGATAATGAGAACAGCATCAACACCTCCATCTCGGGAGGGTGGGAGAGTTAGCCAGCAGCTGTAAAATGTGGTGAAGGGAGAGGAGAGAATCCACCAGTAGACAATCCTTGGTGGTGGGTGGGGGGTGTGTGGGGGGGGCCATCCTGCCTTTTGCTCCGGGCTGGAACGGGTTTCCTGGGGCTGCCACCTCCGAGATGGGCACTGGGGACAGGAGGGACTTCGGGGGGGGATGGAGGCAGGTGCTGTGGCTGATGAATCCAGTCTGGTTACTGGCCGGACCAGTGTCTGCGGGAGCCAACAGCATAGAGGGGGGGATGAATGGGGGGGGGGGATGTGCGTGGGCCAAGCAGGAGGGTCTGTTTCCTCCCTCCCTTGCCTGGCAGTAATGCAAAACATCCCATGGGGTTTGCGGCGGTAGCTGAGAGAGTCCATTTGTTTAGCGAATTCCGATGGAATTTTAATCTGGTGTGGGAGGCTACTGGTCTGGGAAGGCTCCTCTGGCACATCCTGCTGCGTTTCTGGGCGGGATGGGCTGGGGCTCCTTGGTCAGCAGCATAGACGGACAGCGTATCCCTTGGGGACGGCGTATCCCTTGGGGATAGATGGCCATGACAAGTGCTGGGCCCCAGCCATGGCTTCTTGGTTCTGTTTTGGCCTTTTTTTAGCTCCCCTGGAAGCTGGGAGGGGGACAGGGGGTTGCTGTGTGTGCTGTGCTACAGGGGGGAGATGCTGCTCTGGCAGGTTCAGAGTTTTTTCCCGTTGAGCTGCTGGGGATCCATCTGGGGCTGGTACATCACCTCCTGGCTGGTGGGAATGCCCAGGGAAGCAGCATTTCTGGCAGCTTTCGGGTACCTAAAAGGGGTTACAGGAAAGATGGGGAGGGACTCTATCAGGGAGTGGTGTGATAGGATGAGGGGGAACAATTTTAAACTGGAAGAGGGGAGATTTAGATGAGATATTAGGAGAAACTCTTTGTTGTGAGGGTGGTGAGACACTGGAACAAGTTGCCCAGAGAAGCTGTGGCTGCCCCATCCCTGGAGGGGTTGAAGGCCAGGCTGGATGGAGCTTGGAGCAACCTGCTCTGGTGGGAGGTGTCCCTGCATCCATGGATGATCTTTAAGGTCCCTTCCATCCCCAAACCATTCCATGGTTCTACAAAATGGCTCGGTCCTCATCTGGTTTCCAAACGAAGCTCAGGAGCTGGGCTCTGCTGGCAGGGAGGACAGAACTGACCTGCCCTGGCCTTCAGGATGTCCAGGGCCAATGGGCAACGTGGGGGTGGACCAGTCCTTGCCCGTGAGCCCCACAGAGCTCTGCCTCCGGAGCTGCCAGGCGCCCGCTGGGACTGCCGGCACCCGCCCGGGCTTGCTCCCCGCTAATCCTTACCCGGAGTGGGACTTTGCTCTGTTTATCTTATTAAACGCTCTGCAGTGCTCCTGCATTCCTTTGGGATGACTTCCAGGAGCAGGAGAGCTCTTTTGATGTGGTGCGTGGCCGGGGCGTGGGGGGGGCCGGAGCGGGGCCCCCGGGACCGGATGGATTAGCCCCCCCCCTCCTCTCTCCCCCCACTGGGCTGGGGGCAACTGGGCAGGGAGAAGGGGCTGGGGGAGGCAAATGGTGCTCTGCCAGCTGCTCCCTCCTCTCAGGAACCAACTGAGCCATGTCTTTTTCTCTTCTCCTTGAAAACCTGCTGCTCTTCCCGCATTTTTTAGCTCCCTGGAATCATTTTCTTTGATTAGCAAAGGAAACGGGGCTCCGGCGCTTTCAATAATTCATACCCAATTTGGCTAATTCCAGTCTGGCCGCGGCGCAGGCTACAAAGTGAATAAGAATTTCTGATTCCCTTCTGATTCTTCTCCCCTGGCTCTTCCTGTGTCCAGCAGCCACCTCGGTCCCCGTTAATCTCAGGATCTGAACGTGGCCGGGTGTTGATGGGGGGCACAGCCCGGGCTCCATCCCCAGTCCTGCCTCCAGCCCCAGTGAATTAACTGGTTTTCCTGAGGTTGCACTCTCCCACCTGGTGTTCTCAACCACTTTTTTTTTTTTTTTTTTTCTCTTCTTGCTTGGGTGCTTTATCCATCAGCCCTGCAGCTGAGGCTCCAATACCTCTGTGTGGTCCCCTCGTGCTTTGGCCGGATCCCAGCCCTCTTAATTCCCCTTCCCTCCTTGTTGTAGCTTCCAAACTACATGTCCATGTTGTAGCTTCACCAGAAAGCAGCTTTCTTGGGTCAATAAATCCTAGAATCATGGAATGGCTTTGGTTAGAAGGCACCTCAAAGCTCACCTAGTTCCAACCCCCCTGCCATGTGCTGCCTGCAGTGACAAACAGCAGCTTTGTCCCATCCCAGAGGCAGTTCCAGGCAGCAGAGATCTCCTGTATCCTGCTGGTAAAAGGTCTTCTGCAACACAAACTGCCGTATCGGTGGCCGTTGCCTCTGTCTTTCAGCAGCTGGTGGAGCAGGAGCCGTGGCTGGTGGCTGCCTGTGTCATTCGCTGAGTAACTGGGCAGTGGGTTTTCTCCTCAAGCTGAGGCTGTGTGGTTTTGGCTGGATTTAGAATCATAGAATCATTCAGGTTGGAAAAGACCCTTGGGATCATCAAGTCCGACCATCAGCCCTACTCTACAAAGTTCTCCCCTACACCATGTCCCCCAACACCACATCTAAAGAACCCTTAAACACGTTCAGGGATGGTGACTCAACCACCTCCCTGGGCAGCCTTTTCCAGTGTATAATTTGGATTTAGTCCAGAAGGACATGGACCTGTTGGAACGGGCCCAGCAGAGGGCCACAAAGATGATCAGAGGGATGGAGCACCTCTCCTATGAGGACCGGCTGAGAGAGCTGGGGGTGTTCAGCCTGGAGAAGAGAAGGCTCCGGGGAGACCTTAGAGCCCCTTTGAATATCTGCAGGGAGCTCCAGGAGAGCTGGGGAGGGACTCTCTGTCAGGGAGTG
>JAOTQQ010000008.1:5617919-5633242 GCA_026546715.1 Gallinago undulata
GCTCTCCTGGAGCTCCCTGCAGATATTGGAAGGGGCTCTAAGGTCTCCCCGGAGCCTTCTCTTCTCCAGGCTGAACACCCCCAGCTCTCTCAGCCTGTCCTCACTCGAGGACACAGGTGTAGTTTTTAGCTGGTGTGGGCTCTCTTGCGGCCGGGCTGTCTCTTGGGAGAGATGCACAGAGAGCACTGGGCTGGTGTGACTGGGCTGCTGGTCCAGGATTGAGAGCAGCGTGAGGCGTCTGGCTGAACTGGGAGCAACTGGGTGCTCCCCTGCGGGAGCCCTGGCTGGAAGGAGGTGGCAGAGGGCTGCCCCATGGCGTGGCAGAGGGCTGCCCCATGGTGTGGCATTGGGGTTCAGCTCTCTGGAGTGGTCCTGGTTGAAGGCTGGCAGGCCCTTTCCTTCCCCAAACGTTGCTCCCAGCGCTCCCTCTGCCTGCAGCACTCTGTACTGGCACAGGGATGCTGCTGCCACTGGGATGTCTTGCCTTCACGCAGGGTTGGCACTGGTGGCTCCTGCATCGCTCCCGCTGCTCAGCTCCCGGAGGGGGGAGGAATTGAGGTGTTTTAGTGGTAGGAATTGAGGTGTTTAGTGAGACATCTCTGCTTTCATGCTCTCTGCACACCCGGGTCTCACTGACACGATGCGTTTTCTCACGAGCTGGGCTCTGCTGAAGTGGTTTTAGGGCTCTGAGACCTCTGGGAGGTTCCTGGCAGCAACCTCACTCCAGCCAAGGCTTGTTTTTTTGGGCAGACCGAGAATGAGACATATTTCCCCCCCTTTCCCCTTGCTGAAGGATGTCATTCATTGTCTGGAAGCACTCTGGTGACAGCAGCTTTCCTGGTGGGAAGGTATCCGGAGTGCAGGGATACAGGCTAATTTTAGCCTGTTGGGTGTTTGCTCCAGAAATGTGCTGTAGGTTTTTTTCATCATTTGTTTTCTACTTTTTTTTTTTTTTTTTTCCTGTTTGCACCCACTTCCATGTGATCGTATCCTCGAGGAATGCTGCCATGCCAGCTGATCCTCACACCCCCCCCTTATTCCCCTTGCAGATGAGCAAGTTTACATCACCTGCAAAGCAACGGGGGTGCGTTTGGAAGAGGGCTGGCAGAAGTGATGTCTTCCAGCTCAGCCCACTCCGTCGGCACACGGAGAGGAGGAAGGCTTGGAGGATTCGCTCCAGTAGTCAGCAGTTAGTGGTGTCTCTGGGAAACAGTAGCCACAGGACAATATATAGAATCAGAGTGGTTTGGGTTGGAAGGGACCTCAAAGATCATCCAGTCCCACCCCCTGTCCCGGGCAGGGACACCTCCCACCAGACCATGTTGCTCAAAGCCCCATCCAAACTGGTATTGAACGCTTCCAGGGATGGGGCAGCCACAATTTCCTCCCGAGATCTCACCTGTATCTCCTCTCTTCCAGTTTAAAACCATTATCCCTTGTCCTGTCGCTGCACACCCTGACAGAGAGTCCCTCCCCAGCTCTCCTGCAGCCCCTGAGTTGGGGGCAGACTGTAGCCCCCTGAGATGTTTGAAAGGTCTGGTTGTCCCCTGGTGAGGGGAGAGCCTTCCCTTCCTCATCGCCCTCGTCTTGCTCTAGCATCGCCCCCTCCATGCCCCATCAGTGGAGATGCCATGGGCTCGCAGTGGAGATGCTGTGGGCTCACAGTGGAGATGTCTCGGGCTTGCAGCGGAGATGCCGTGGGCTTGCAGTGGAGATGTCTTGGGCTCGCAGTGGAGATGCCATGGGCTCTCAGCCCGGCTCTCAGCCCTGGTTTCTGGCAGCAGACAGGGCTGGTGAGGGCGGCAGGTGGCAGTGTGAGCCCACCGAGGAGCAGAGGGCTGCGGGCTCGCATCCCAGGCTGCAGCTCAGAGCACATCTCCGCTCTGCGCGGCCACGCAGCCGGCCCCGGACACCCTCGGAGCATTGGGATGATGTGACGGGACAGGTTTGAGGGACCAGCATCCCCCTGGGTCTCCTCTCTCCAGCCCGGGTGCTGTTCTCGGCATCGTTCCTTAATGCAAGTCCTGCAGTTGTCCTGATAGCACGGCAAGCCAGCTGGGAACGGGGTTCTCTTGGAAGCCACGGAGGAGGGAGGCAGTGGCCACTGAAGGCAGGACATCCCTAGCTCGGTGCCTTGGTATGGAAAGTCCTCTTGGGCTATGGGTGCAAGCCCAGTTGCCACATTTGGAGCCTACAAGCTGGGCTCGCAGGGAACGAGGAGTCAGGGGCAGGAGTGTGGGTGCCAGCAGCTTGTGCGAGCAGTCACCTGGTTTATCTTTGGGATGGCAGGGGATGGCAGGGCTGGAGAAAGAGCACTTAGGCTCCTTGGCCAGAACCACAGGGAGCTGCCTGGCTTGGTGCTGAGATGTCACCTCCCTCCCCGGGGTTGCTTTGGCTTTGCTGCGTGTCTGCTTTGGGGCAGCAGCCCTGTCCTTTTAGATCTGGCCACCCAGTTCTGTGTGCAAACCTTGTTTTAGTTTTTCTTTTTTTTTTTTTTTTTAAGGGAGAAGGCAGAGACTTCATAAAACCCATTGCATATGGGGGTTTAGGTGGAAGAGGGGTGGGCTTTGTGCGGTGCTTGTTGGGGGACGTGTGTGAATGGTGGGGCTCGTCTTGCCCCACGGAATGTCATTTGTGCACAGAATGTGGACGGGCTGCGGTGTTTCAGCTCGGAGAAGGACCTGCAGTGCTGGGAGAAAGTGACCTGTATTCCCAGGATACACGTGCTCCATGTTTGGGCATCCCTAAACACGTCTGCAAGATGCTCCAGCGTCCGTGGTAGGAGGGGGTTCTTTCAGGACAAAGTCATTAAGTGAGGAAACCACCCCCCCCAACCCTCTTCAGAGGTGGCAGCCGGGCTCCCCTTGTCCCTCCAGCCCGACTATTTTGTTGGGAATGGGGTGAATTAACACCCCTTTCCACTCCGGGCACACACGCCAGACTGGCCACCCCAGCCCCATCTCCAGCGCCCGCTCCCCCGTCTCCCATCGATAGGGTTTAAAAGCTCTTTATTTCCAAGCGCTGCTCAGCAGGAGTCAAGCTGGGTCCTGCCAAGTGTTAAATGAAATAATTAAAATCCCCACTTTCTCCCCCTCCTGCTCCTTTCTCTGTAATGCTGGTAATTAGCCTGTAAAACTGCAGGAGGGGATGGGGAAAGGAGAATGTGCAAACGCCTTCTGCAGGCTCCATCCTCCTCCTCTTCTTCTTCCCCCCTCCCCGAAGGAAGCTCAAAATGGCTCTCGAGGCATTGGGTGCTGTCAGATAAATCCCAATTAGCTCCCTGCCAAACAGGATTAAGGAGAAGGGAGCCAGGTGGGGACTCAGCCTGGCAACAGCAGGAGCTGGGGGGCTTCTGCGAGGTCTCTGGCTGGGGGAGGAAGGAGAGATTGGCAGCTGTCAGTCACATCCCAAAGCAGCACTGGGTGGAGGTTTTTTTTTTGGCATCGCAGGGTGGGATCTGGCACCGGGTGGGCAGAAAGAGGAGAGGGGAAGGAAAGCAAAGAGGTGGCTCCTGCTGGCCTTACCTCTTCCCATATAACCGGTGGCTCAAGACACGGGGTCCCGGGGGATGCCGTCCCCCATCCGGGGTCGGTGCAGAGGTGCAGGGCAGCTGCTGGGGAGGACATGTCTCCTGCCAGCTCCGTGCTTTGGAAGCGAGAGGAGAAAACTCCCCAGCCCCTGCCGCCCGGCTGCTGTGTTTTGGCTGCAGCTGTGACATCCTCGCCGTGAAAGCCCAGAAACAGACCCATTAACGGCACCGGGCTTTAAACTGGCTGGTGACCACACGGAGGCCTTTGATGCACTCAACGCTTTCATTTAGAAAACATGGTTCCTTGCCCGTGGTAAAGGGAACAGCAGCTGTGTCTGAGGGATGCTACGCTGTCCCCCGTCCCTCCCTCTTCTTCGTTCCTGGCAGACGTGGTGGCTTTCTGCCTCTTGCACCCTGCTGGGGCTGGCTCTCCTCCCAACACCTGCAGCCTCAGCCAGGCTCCTTCCAGCCCCAAGGAGGAGGAAGAGGGAGGAATGCTGAGAGCAGGGATGATGGATTGCTCTGGAACGTTGGCGTGGCTGAGGGACAAGTCCCTTCTACCCGGGGCTGGCCGGGCTGGGCTGTCCCAGTGCAGGCTGAGCCAGATGTGGAGGTACCAGGAGGTGGGCTGAGCATCCCCTCCTCGTGTCTCAGATGCTTTGGCTCATGCACATCCATCTCTTTGCACTTCAGACTGGGCTGGAGCTGGTGGTGCGTGTCCCAGTGCTGCTGGGTTCGCTGGCCACCTCTTCTGAGATCATGGAACCAAAGGTGGTGCTTTTTTAGTGTGCTTTTTCACATGGTCAGATCTTGCTGGCTGTTCCTGCCTGGTTCTTCTCGTGCTGCTGTCAGAGGTGTAGAGGGAAGGGCATGGTCAGCAGAGGGAGCAGGTGGAGGCTGGTTGTCCCTGCGTGCTGCAGCTGGCTCCGAAGGATGAGATGTACAGGGATGTCTACATGGAGCCAGCTCTGGGTAGGAGGGCAATTATGGACAAAAATGATGACCTACATGGATGGACCATGGTGGCAAGCGTGATGTCTCCCCGGTGCAGGTGGCTTTTCTGCTTATAAAGTCTCATCCGAAAGACTCTCAAGTGGCAAAGAAGCGAGGGTTTTGTCTTTTCCCCCCGAGGGTGATGAGCCGATCTCATCTCCATGAGATGCTGGAGTCTGGACCTGCCTCCCCCAGGACACAAAGGCTGTTCAGATGTCAGGCAGTGCTGCCCCTCAGAGTGGCCCCCAAATGGCCGGAGGGGACAGAGTCCTGGCAGACCCGGGAAGAAAGGGAGGTCTGTGTGGTGCCGGATTTGCATGTGTAAACATGCAAGAAGGAGGATGCAAGTGCCCTCGCTCCCCTTTGGGGAATTTTTTCTTTATCCCAAGCTTTTGGCCTTAGCCCATGTGTGCTGGGACTGCCAGGGGAGCGTGGCTCTGAATCCCTACCCGGGGGGGGGGACAGGGATGCTGCTGGGCCAGCATCAGCACGGCAGGTACCCTGGTGAAGGCATCGGGCAGGAGGTTGGCACCTGTGTCCCAGAGCAGAAGGATGTGGGACCTGGCCAAGCTGGCCACATGGTGACCAAACGAAGGATGGGGGCCAGGGCACTCTGCTCGCTTTTTTTGGGAAGGTCTTGGCTTCTTGGGTGATGCTCCAGAAATCCCCAGGGGGCTGCGGTAGTTGGGGAGGGCACTGGAAATGGGGCAGCAGTGGTGGGGACTTGAGATTATCCTTTGAGGGGTAAAATACTGGGTTGGAGGGTTGAGGAGCTCCATGCGTGGTGAGGTTAAGGGTCTCCATCCAGTTTCCAGGACAGGTCCAGCCATGTCCCATGTCACATCCCCGGTGAAGGGAGGGGTGCTGTGCCATGTCCTAGGAAGCATCCTGGTGGCCTCTGATGCTGGCTGAGGAGCCTTTTTCCACCCAGCTCCTCAGCATCCTCCCTGGCAGAGAGCTTTGCTTGTGAGGGGGCTCCAGAGATGGGTTCCTGGCAGGGGTCTGCTTGGGAGAGATGGCTCAGCAGAGTGTTTCGTGCTGAGAACTCATAGCACTTGGGCTCTCGGGGGGTCTTTGCAGCCCCTGGTTTGTGTCGGGAGGAGAATGGCTCTCCGAGTGAATGCCCATCTGCCTTCCTGCTCGGACGTGAGGCCATCAGGCACCCTGCTCTCCTCCTGGCAGGGTGGTTAGGATGCAGCCCATGCCTTGCAGCAAGCTGGGATCATGTTCTGCGAGTCCTCGGGGAGGGGAGGGAGCGATGCAGGTTTAAAGAGGAGCAATGTCTGGGACGTGACTTGGATTTCTTTCCTCCTTTCTCCCTCTTTCTTCTCCCTTATACTGCTCTTGGCAAGTGGCACCTGCGGTGCTGGGATGCCCGGGATGCTCCCAGCCCACGTCTCCAGCAGAGGAGCAGGGTGGCTTTGTGGTACGGCCGTAGGGCAGCTTGTGCCAATCCCACCAGCAGACCCTGCGACCCGCCATCTCCTGGTACCCGAGATGCCCTGCTGGAGGGCCACCCAGTCTCCTCTGCATTTCCCAGTGGGAGGGGGAGAGTGGGTGGATTGAGCTTTGGTGTTTGTGTCCCTCGGGCTCCGGGTGAATTGCCAAGGTGAGGGAAGGAGGGAGAGGCAGCACGGCAAGAGCAGGATGGGGCTGGGAAGGTGGGGGGTACGTGCTGCCAGCGAGGGTTGTTCTCCCATCTCGATTTGTTGTTGCCTTTTGGAGGAGTGGGTGGTGGGAAATGCTGCTGGACACCCCCCCGTGATGTCCCTGCAGCCAGAGTCGCTGGCAGACCAGCAGCCTCTCATGGAGCCGTGACACATGGACATCTTGGTGGGAGAGGAGAGCCCTGCAGAGCCATGGGGCAACGCCACGCTCTGGATCTTCCATGGTGGCCATCGGCAGCGGCCATGGGGAAGCTCTGCTTCCCTTCCAGGCTGTGGCAGCTGCCCCATCACTGCTGAGCAGGGGGAGACGGGAGGAACTTCAAGCAGCTTCTCTGCTGTGAGCTTCCCAGTGTGACCACAGCGGGGTTGCCCGCTTCCACGTCTCCACACTGCTCATCTTACCCTACATGTGTGGGGACGGGTGTTTGAAGACCCCTTCCTTGCCTTTCTCATGACACAGCAGGGTACAGGCAGCCCCACTGCAGCACCTCAGCGACAGAGGAAGCCTCAAGATCCTCCTGCCCCGTGGCTTGGATGATAAACCCAGCCTCTGAAACTGCATGTGGTCAGCCCAGACTTGTGTTTGGGTGGCTCTGTAACCGGAGGGCCTTCCTTCCTCTCGCAGGGTTTTGTTTATAGTCTACAGAACCGCTTGCTTTCTCCATGGTGAGGAAGAGCGTGGCCTGTTTGCTGAGGACCATAGTGCCTTAGAAGTGAGGCGGCAGGTCACGGTGCTCTAGACGGGAGGTACCGTGGGCAGGGAACCAGCTTGCTGGGAGCTGTGTCTTTTTCCAGGGATATCTTCTCCCCGGAGATGGGGCTTCAGCCTGGAGAGATGCTGTGGAGAATGAGTACGGAGTGGAGGTCCTGGGAGCTTGGTCTTGTCTTGTGCGCACCAGAATCATGGAATTGTCTAGGTTGGGAGGGACCTTTAAGATCATCTAGTCCAACCATCAATGTAACTAAGATATTGCTGCCTTTAGGACTGTTTGGGCTGCAGCAGGGCTGTTTGCTCTTGCCCTATTGCTGAACCTTCACTCAAGAAATCTGGCTCTTGGCCCCGACCTTCTTCTAGCTTTCAGCCCAGCTTTCCTCTTGGCACCTTTCCTGTCCTTGCTGGCAGTGTCCTGCCCAAGGAAAGCGGTGACCAGAGAACCTCTGGCTTCCCAAGGGCAGGAAGACCCAGGTAGGGAAGGAAGGGAGCAGCACAGCTTGATGGTGCATGTGTGTCCCAGCACCTTTTTTTCTCCCCTCCGTGCTCTTCTCCCCTGGTCCAGTTGCCGTGCTGGGACCCAGGACACGCAGCCAGTTCCTGGACCTGTCCCCCCCCCCCGGGGTGTTTGTGTTGGGGCTCCCTGGGTGTGAATAAATGGCCTAGAAAATAGGAACTGGGGGGGTTGGTCTTTGCCTGGCCCTGGGGGGGGGGTGTCTCCCCCCACTCTGAGGAGCGATGCTGGGGGAGGCTGGAAGGACTTTCCCCACCTCTCAGCATCTCGAGTGGGCAAGTGGGCTCTCCGGGTGGGGAGAGGGGCTTCCATCCCCCCCACCACACACATACACACACCCAAACACACACACACACACACACCCCTCCCCATCGCCCCCCGGGGAGAGGCGGGGGGGGGGGGAGGAGGGAGGGGGAGCCGGGGCAGCGCGACCCCGCCGCCTCCTGCTCTTTGTCTTCTCCGCGCCGCCCCCCCGGTCGCCTTCGCCTCCCCTTTGTTGGCCGCCGGAGCGCTCGGGAGGGGCTACCGGGCTTCCCCCCCTCCTTGCCCGGCTTGCCCGGGGGTCGGAGCCCGCAGCCGAGGGGGGGCGTGGAGGGGGGGGTGGGGGTGGAGCGGGCGTGGAGCCCCCGGTGCCGGCGGAGGGGAGGAGAGGGAAGGGAAGGGAAAGGGGAGGGGGGGGGGACAAGGGCGGCCCCCGCGGGGCAGAGGAGCGGGCGGGGAAAGTTGGGGGCGTGGGGCGGGCGGTGGGGCTTGGGCTTCTTTCCTCCTTGGCTCCGTTGTCTGATGCTGCGTGGGGCCATCCTCGGGCGCTGGAATTAGGGTTTCTGAGCTCATTCTGTAGGATAACCCACCCACCCACCCACCCATCCATCCATCCATCCCCCCACCCACCCATCCATCCATCCCCCCACCCACCCACCCACCCAGGGCGGCCGCCGCTCCCCCATCTCTACCACCGCTTCTCCATGCCGGGCTCCGCCGGGAGCTGGAATCTCTCCGGGAAGGACTGGCATGTCACAGCGGGGTGAGGAAGGGACCTGGCCTGTCCCAGCCGTGGCTGCCACCGTCCCCGCGGTGGGCAGCGTTGCTCTCCGCCGGCGAGGATCGCGGGGTGGCAGCCCACCCGGGGGGAGAAGCCGGGCTGCGGTCCCTTTTCTTGTTGGCCGGAGGGTTCGGTGGGGACCGGAGAGCTGGCACCCGGTTTGCCGAAGGAGGGAGGACGGCGGGGGATCGCTGTGCGTCGCCTGCCCCGGAGGAAAGCGGAGCCGAGCGGGGATGGATGCGCGGCGGCTGTAAAAGGAGCCTCGGCGTGGAAAGGGGAGCGCCTGCCTTCTCCCGGGGGGTGGGATAACTGAGCGGCACCCTTTGGGCTGCTCCTGGCTGCCAGGAGGGTCGGAAGGTGGTCAGTGTGGAATTGCCAGCTCCGGAGGACACGCCGGGGTGAAGCTCGGAGAAGCTGGTGCGGAGCCCGAGCGAGGAGCTGAAAGGCAGCCTCACGTCGCCGGGGCAGCGAGACCTTCCCTTCCCATCCCATCTCACATCCCATCTCATCCCGTCCCTGCCAAGAGGATCCGGATGCTGCCCAGGCTGCGAGGGGTCCCATGCCGGCACCCCTCACCCCGTCTCCGCCCCAGCCCCGCTCTCGGGAGCCGGCGTGTGTTGGTGCTGGGGCTGTTCCCACGCTGGTAGCAGCTTGTGCCCGTCCCGGTGGGTTTGGCTGCAGAACTTGAGCTCCCGGCACTTTTGGTCCCCCGGGGTCGTTTAGTTTGCGTTCTGCTGCGGATTGGGCACGGATCGAGACCCCCGCCGGGCTGGAAGAGAGGGATCGCTGAGCCCACGGGGCTGTGGGTGTCCCTTTGGAGCAGGCTGTGCCTCCGAGATGGCAGATGTGGGGACAAACTCTGACTCCTGAAGGTGCCCCCGGCCCCCTCCTGCCAGCGGAGGATGGGAACCTCTGGGAAAACTTAAATCCTGTGGCTACCGAAGAAAACCGGGAAGGAGGGGTGGGGTGGGGGGGGAGAGAGGAAAGAGGGGCTTCCCTCGTGGCTACTCTGCTTTGGATGGGTCGGTGGCGGGTTGAGCTTTGGCCTGCAGCGTGACGGCCGAGCATGACGGCGTGCCAGTACCCCATGGCGCCGGGGGCCCTGGAGCGGGACCGGATGTACCAGCACAAGGTCTCCTTGGTGGTGCGGTATTTCATGATCCCCTGCAACATCTGCCTCATCCTCCTGGCCACCTCGACGCTGGGATTTGCCGTCCTGCTCTTCCTCAACAACTGTAGGTGTCTTTCGGGGAGGTGTGGGAGGAGCAGGGGAGGGAGAGGCAGGGGTTAGGGCGGCCGGTGTGCCGGGGCAGCCCTCCCACCCGTTGAGTTTCACCCTGCTTCCCGGGTGCTCCTCGCTTGCCTTCTGCCATCTGGGGAGAAGCTGAGGAGGCGACAGCCCTTTCTGCGGCTCTGCCCCACTTTTTTTTTCCCCTGAGATGATGCTGGCCCAGAAGAGCAGAGCTGGGAAGGCGGGTGTGCGTGGGCTCCAGCTCCCCACCGCGCTCGGCGTCTCGGCTCTGAGACAGCATCCTCTGTGTGCCATAGCCCATTCCCCCCTCTACCCCCAAAATGCCGTGTCTCCCAACCTGCTGCTTGAGGTCTGAGTGTGGGTGATGCTCCTGGAGAGGGGGGGTGGGATGCAGTCAGCCTGTTTGGGAGGTGGGGATCTCAGCAGGGCTGTTTTAGGGTGTGAGGGACAGAAGATGGGGTTTTTGAGAGTCCTGTCCTGGCCTGACTTCTGCTCCTTCGTTACAACCTCCCGTCCCTGTCACCGCACGTGATGGGTGGGAGATGTTGTCTCCTTGGCTGCTCCAGGATCCCTGTTTTTCTTTATGCTCTTTTGCTCCGAAGAGGGTTGGGCAGGAGGGAGTTTTCCCCGAGGTTGGGCTGTTGACCTGATCCCTGGTGGGGCTGTGTAGGTCTCACCCTTGGCTGTGGGCACGTCCCCCGTGTTGCCGGCTGCTCGAGGCACCGTGTTGCCTCATCCTTGTGGAGGTGCTCGCCCTCCCAACGCCCGGGAGGAGGGTTGGAAGGCACAGCCTTGAGGAGGAAGACTCCATCCTGGAGCGGTGTCTTTGCCCTCCGTGATGCTGGCAAGTGCCAAACACCTGCTGTGAGAAAACCCTTCGGAGGGCAGGCAAATCCTCCAGCCTGGCTTTGGGATGCACTGTTTGTGGGTGGTTAGGAAAAAAAAAAAAAAAAAGAAACGTGTAAAACTGTAAAATACACAAATGCATTTAAAAAAGAACTCGCAGGAGCAGGGCCCAGGTGATGGCAGAGAAAAGAGCCTGGCCAGTAAGGAGTGGTGTCTCCTCTGCCACAGCCTGGCTTTGCTGCCCTGGGCACATCACTTGACAGAAAGCAGAGCACAGTTTGACGCTGATTTTAGGGTGTTTCCCACTCAGGATGGCAGGCTCCGTGGAGCCAACTGCTTGAGTGGAAACCTTCTTGTCCCTCTGCTTAATCAGAGGTTACCCAAATGTAGAGGGCTGGCTGGTGGCGAGCCCGTGCCACCTCGCTCTGGGCCATGCCCGTGGGAGGTTTCGCCTTCTGCTGCCCCAGGCTACCCCTTTCTCCCACCTTCTTCCCTTGGAGGCTGGAGCGTTCCCACCTCCTCAACCCGAAAGACGTGGTGAGACAGTGCCCAGGTCGGGTGCGATACACAGCACGATTTGCACCGTAGCCCCGGTGACATGGCACACGAACGGGCCGAGGCAAGCCCCAGCCCTGCCAGGCAGAAGAGAGCTGCTGCCAGATCCCAAGCCAGAGATGCTCCATCGATACCAGTGGGAGAGCTGGGGCTCCTGGCTCCTCTTCCCACCTCTCCCTTCTTGCTCCAGGACCTCCCTGAGAGTTTGTGCAGGGGATGGGTGCCGAAGGAATGAAATGCCGGCCCCAAAACTGCTGGGGAGCTGGGGACGGAGGTCTTGGGAGGGGGAAGAAGGGGGAGAGCTCTCAAAAGGGAACTGCTAAGAGTGGTTTTTTTTTGTTTCTTCGCAGACAAGCCCAATAGTTATTTTACTCAGACGCCGCCCACGCCGCGAGATGGTGAGTACCCCGTCGCTCGCTGGAGCTCGGTCCCCGCGCTCGAGAGCAAATGGCTCGAGCCTCTCGTGCTTCCCGCAGCTGATGCTGGATGCACTCCTGACCCAGTGATCTATTTTGCCGGTTCCTGGCTGCTCTCGGTGCCCGGATCATGCCCGTGGCCCTGCCCTGGGGATGCAGGGATGCTCTCCAGGGTGAGGAGGGAGGGTAGAGCCTCCGTGGTGGAGGTGGGGAAAGGCTGGGAAGGGAGATAAGATCTTCCATGTCCTCCAGCAGCTCTCAGAGTTTTACTGGTTCATCTGCTGATGCCACGGGAGGGAAGGGATTGGAGAAAGGGACCTTAACCTTAAAAGCAGCAGTGTTGAATACAGTGGCTATTTTGTGTTTGCCCCCTGACTGCCCTCCTGGATGTTGGGAAAAGGAGGGGGGAAGCAGAAGGAGGTGCAGAAAGACTTGGTGCTCTGCGAGCACAGAGGAAAAAAATAAGAAGCAAGTGGCATGTGTGCCATGGTATGTGGCAGTCGCAGGTGAGGGAAGGACCATGAGAAGGTGGTGGGCTGTTAGCATGAGGAGATGGCCAGAAACGGTGTTCTGCCTCCTTTTTTTATGGTGTGGCATCAGAGCAACCCAGAGGAGGACAGTGAGGGAGAGGACTAGTTTCAGCTTGGGGAATCTGGAGCTTGAGGCTGTATCTCTCTGTGGCCTGGGCAGCAGATGTCCTCCCTGCCCTGAGAGCAGGCGTAGGCCAAGCAGGACGCTTATTCAGGGAAGTGATGTGGATGTGGTGTTCCCTTGGGACTCTCTGCTGCCTTAGCAGGTCTTGGTCTTGCTGGGAAGGACTGGGGCGGGTTGTGCTGGCTCTTGGCAGCAGGAGGTTAAATGGGCACAAAGCAGGGAGGAATCTCTCCAGCGCAAGTACGTGTGACGTGGGCCGGGCAGCTCAGGGAAAGGATTTTTGAGGCAGGGAGAGGTGATTTTTGAGGTTAGCAGAGATTGCTGAGATGCTGTTGGCAGTTCATTACAGTAGTGCTTCTGTGCAGCCAAAGTTGAATCATCCCAGCCCATCCAGTCTTGGACCAGTCGGCTGCTGAAGCTGTATAAATGCTACCAATAAATCTGTAGGGCTTGTGCTCCAGCTGGCAAAAGGTTTCAGCCTTGTCAGCATCAAGAGCAGAATGGAAGCTGGTGTTCTGCTGGACACCGGGTATCTCCACTGCCCTTGCTGGGAAGGGAGTGGGCACATAAATTCTGGGGGGCTGTAACGCAGCCCTCCTTCCTTCCCTGACCTTGCTTGGGTCCCACAGCTTTCTGCTTCTGGGGTCTCCTCACAATTCCCTCCCCACCTCCAGATTTTGACCTTGCCGGGCAGTATGATGCTTTCCAGAGTTATTAGTCCTTCCCTGGCAGAGCAGGTGGGACAGCACCTGGGTTTCCTATAGACTTGCATTTTCCCTGGACCTGTGGCTCTCACCTATGGATTCCCTGCTCCCTGATGAGCCGTGGGCTCACCAGCACCTCACTTTGTCTCTGGGCTTACTAAAGAACTTCCAGTTTCACAGATCTGCAGGAACTTTGGTGTTTGAGGCCATGCTATTATCAGTCATTTGCTTTAGAGGCTGTTGGATGCGGGCAGGCAAGAACACGCTCAGATAATGTCATCACAGGAGCTTTATTTTCTCTGAAAATCAGGCTTAAAATGCCCCGTTTTCTGCTGGCAGGCTGTTCAGGCACCTTCCCCAGCCTCCCTAGTTTCACGTGTGCAGATAAGAACCCAGCAGAAAACAGCAGCCAATTAATAACACGTTTGTTTCTTTCTTTCTTTCCTTCTCTGATGGGGGTGGGGAAAGAGGCGGGGGAGAAACGGATGCTAGATAAAATGTGATTAATCTATAATTGGACCAGAGAAGACATCTAAAGCAAAAATAAAAACGAACGTAGGTGTAACTCCTAGCTTAGGGCTCCAAAATATTAGCAACCCAGCCCATCCAGATGACATACTCCAAAAGATCTCTGGTCCCCACAGGAGATGGAAAACTCCCACCCTTGATGGGTTGCCAAAGGAGGCACCTCCTTTTACCAGTCTGACACAGTGCAAATGCCTCACGTTGTTTTGGGGAAGTGTTTTTGGGAAGAGGGGAGCAGAGGGTATGCGGAAGAGGTTCCTTCTGGGGTGAAGGGGTTCTTCTCTTCTCCTCTTCCTCATCTTCTGGGCCGGATCCTCATCTTCTCCCGGTCTGCACAGCTTTGTGGTGAGCACTGGGTTGTCACCAGCTGACAGCCTGTGCCGGGAGCCAACAGATCTCTGCCCACCGGTACCAGCTGAGCATCTGCAACTTGGTGTTGGTATCTGGAAACCCTACTACTGGAAGGTTTGCTGTGGTCCTTTCCCCTTCCTAATGGTGGTGCAAAGCTGGGACAGAGATCGTGCTCTGCCGTGGCAATGTCAGACCTCTGTTTTCATCTGAAGGAGGTGGCATCCTGTACTTGGTGCATCTCTTCTGCCAAGACCCTGTCCTCCATACCCAAAAGGTGCTGCAGCCATGACTGCTCTCCAGGTGCTTCTGCTCTCCTGGAGGTGATAGACTTCATTAGCCAGCAGGGAGGTGCCTCTAATTAGCACTCAGGTGCTGTTTATCTCTTCCTTTTCTTCCAATCCCAATTCCTACCCTAGAAAACTCTTCAGCAGCGCATTGATTTATAGAGTGGTCTCTGCTTCAGTTTGAAACAAGGCCATTAATGCTGGTAACTCACTGCTTTCCCCCAAACCTGGCGTTCCTGCAGCTGGGCAGGGGCTCGTTAAGCTCTCCCAGGTCTTAAGCCTGGCTTGCTTAAATGTGCTGCTCCAGGAAGGGGTTGTTGCCTTTCCCCCCACCCCGAGGGATCTCTCTGTGGTACCCAAGCTGGCTGGTTCTCCTCTCTCATCAGTGGAAGGCAGGAACTGGGGAGTGTCTGCGTGGGGAGGGGGTGGCTGTTGGCTCAGCTGTGGCCCCCCCAGGGCAGCAGTGCTCTGGCAGCAGCGGTGCGGGGGGCAAACGGGGTGGGCTGCCCCTTCCCTCATCCCCTTGGGGGGGTGGGGGGGAAGAAAACAACAGTGGGGGGGAGGATTTGGAGGGTACCTCCTCCCCTCTGCTTGTTCTCGCAGCGTCTGTGGGGAGAGGTTTAGGTTTCTGTTTGTTTGGAGCATCCCTCGGAGGAGTCGCGTGCGGGAGGCGAGGTGGGGTTTGTTGTTGGTTCCATGGAGGGGAGGGAGAATAATAAGCCCCCTCGGAGCCACCCTGGCTGCTCGGGTGGATCAACAGGATGAGGCACAGGGCTCTTGGGGTGAGCTCTCCATCATCCCTCTCTTCCTAATACCCTTCTCCTCCTCCTCTGGATGGTCTACAGGGGTGAGGGAAGACCTCTCGGCTGGGGTACTTGTTAGCAAGGTCTGCATGGAGTGTGATGGCACAGCCAACAGCAGACAGCTCCGGAGCTGAGAGCAGCAAGCAGGGCACAAAGTGTCCTTTTCACGTGAGGAGAGCAGAGCTCTGCCTGGTTGGTGGCAGTTCTGGCTCTCCATGTTCCTTTCCCGTTCCTGGTGCGGGATTTGGGGCTGGGAGTGGAGCACCGCAGGGTACACCGAGGCTGGAGCCTCCTTGGCAGGGTCCATGCAGTGCTCTTCACCCGTGATGCCATCACCAGCTCTGGTTTGGGTTTCTTTCACTGAATTTCAGTGAATTTTTAGAGTTGGAAGGGACCATGGAGATCATCTAGTCCAACTCCACTGCCAAAGCAGGGTTGCCTAGAGCATGTTAGAGCATGTTACTCAGGACAGCATC
>JAOTQQ010000008.1:5633342-5647039 GCA_026546715.1 Gallinago undulata
GATTCCCTTGGCCTTCCTGGCCACAAGAGCACACTGCTTGCTCATTGTCATTTTGCTGTCTACCAGGACCCCCAGATGGGTCTTGCTGGCCCCAGCAGCTTTCTGGATGGAGCACAGGGATGCATCCTGATCTCGGAGTGACGTCTTGCTTCAGCCTGGCTCGAGCGAGCATCCCCCATGGACAGGGAGAGTCACGATAGCTCGCCAGGATGGGGGGAGCCAACCCTTTCGCTGGCATCTGTGCCCCTTTGCAGATGTGCTAATGGCACCAGCCAGCTGTGGGTCCTGTCTCTGCTGGGTTTGGAAACATCGGAGAAGGCTGAGAGGGCTGGATACGCGTTTCCTTTTGGCAAGCGTGGATGGAGGGATGCTGGCCCATCCCGTTGCACCAGGCCAAGGGAGCAGCGCTAAACGCTTATTTATGGGCGCATAAAAGCAGCACTGATGCATGAGATGAGGACATCTGAGAAATTAAATATTGGAAAAATGCTTTCTTGTGCCTGGCAGCCCCATAAATACAGGGTTTGCAGAACTGGTCCAGGCGTTGGTGTTAGGCAGAGAAAATGCTGGTGCAGGTGGCTTTCCAAGTCTGCATAGGAGATGAGTTGGGGGCTTAATCCAGTGATGCTCTTGGTCCTGTGTGTTGTCTTTCAGCTGGCTGTTGGGTGCCCCCTCCTCACACCCTGTTATGGCTTTGTCTCATCAAGTCCAGCTCCCTTTCCCCTCCGGTGGCTCCCTCTCCAGCTGGCATCCCTTCTCCATGAATTGAGAGACAGCCACCTGCAGCGTTGCGGGGACTGGTTCCCCGTCTCCTTGCTGGTGGCCATCTCTGCCTCCCTTGGGTGCAAATGGTGCCGACCTTACGGAGCATCTGCTCTGTGCTGGAAGGGTGTTAGGAAATACTCCCCACCTCTAGATGACTCGATAAATTTGGGCAGATTGTGTGTTACCTCGGCTGTGCTGAGTCAGCAAGGCAACCTGGAGGGTGTGTGTGCCTTGACGCCCTGCAAAGGGGACCTTTTCTGCTAAGGACAACCAAGTGGCCTTGGGAAGTGATGCTTCACGGCTGGTAGGTCCTAATCTTATTCCTTCTGTTTGATGCTTCACCGGGAAAAGATACTCCTTCCTTTTATTTGATCATTTTTAATTGACATCCTATAATTCTGATGAACAGCTTCTCCTGGCCAGTAACCTACTGGCACAGATGTAACGAGGGGGAAATAATGGTCTTGGGCTTAGAAGTCATGTAAGGTCCTTAGCTCCCCTTGCCTGGTGACACGTGCTGCCCACAGCCGTCCTGCAGCCCTGAAGTTGAACCTTGCAGCGTGATGGCGGTGAGAGAGCTGGGGATGGCCTGACCTTGGGAGAGGTGGACTGGCGTACCCTCCTCCCGCTGCCAAATCCATGCTGAGCCCTTCCTCCTCCAGACCGCGTCGGAGAGAATACTGGGAGGCAGCCTTGGGTTTTTAGTGTCTGGGAGGAGCCAGGTGGCTCTCTGCGCCTGCTCAGGGGGTCAGGGGAGGGAACGCTCCACTGACCTGGGAAGAAAGCCATGAAAACGTAACTTAAAATAAACCCCAAGCTCTTCAGTTCTGTTCCCTTTGTGCCTGGCGGTACTGGAACACCCTGCTGGCTTTGGCTGCTAATCCCAGCCCAGTTCTCTTCTGACACAAGCCAATATAGGACTTGGATGCTGCAAAATGAATTCCTAGCGCAGGCTTTGAGGCGAGGCTGATCTCAGTTAGTAGAAGGGGAAGGTGTTGCAGAACCCATCGGGTTTTTTTTTTTTTGTTTTGTTTTTTTTTTTTTTGTCAGCCCACAGATGCCTTTTGCAGCCCTTGGTCTTTTTCTGACCACCCACGCTCTCTTCCTTTCCCACCCGTGCTTTTCCCAGCCCTGGCCCTCTCTCACATGTGTGGTTTGAAATGTCGGGAGCAGACTTGCAGGAGCAGGGAGAGCTGTCCCCTCTCCAGCAGTGCCCTGTCCTTCCTGAACTGGGGAGCCCAGAACTGGACCCAGTGCTCCCGATGGGGCCTCCCCAGGGCGGAGCAGAGGGGCAGGATGACCTCCCTCAACCTCTTGGCCACACTCTTCTTCATGCCCCCCAGGATGCCATTGGCCTTCTTGGCCACAATGGCACATTGCTGGCTCATGGTGCTCTCCTGCTTGATTGTGCTGCCAGTCTTCCCCTCCCAAGCCCCGTTGTGCTGAGAAGTGACTCCTTTGCAGGGGCCATGCGTGGAGAAGCGTGGTGGGGAGCAGGGAGAGGTTTGCCCCCAGTCTTGTGGCACTGAGGTAGCCCATCCCCGAGCAGACAGGCACATCTCCAGCGGCGTGAGCGGTGGGGGTGTTTCTCCACCCCTGGCTGTGCCAGGCTGGCGTTGCTGAGCGAGGAGGGACCGGGAGCATCGGAGCGTGGCGGGAAGTCTTGTTACACATCACGGAACAGACAAAAATCTCTCTCCCTGCACAAGGTGAAATTTTTGTACCAGGCTTCTCGGCTGATGCTCGCTTTTAATTACATAGTGCTGGCTCTTCCTCTAAGACTTTGCTGCAGCACAGACCGAAACGCTGACCTCCTGTGCCGCTGGTACGGCGCTTGTACCTGCAGCATGGGCATGGCATGACGTGGGGTCATCCTGTTTGCCCCAGCATCGGGGGCAATTCATGCCTCCAAGGTGAAGCCATCCCATCCCTTAACTGATCCAGGGGTTCCTGCGGTGAAGTCGCCGTGGTTACATCTTTGGCTTCCCCTTTCTTTTTTCTTATATTCGCACCCTGTGGCAGTGAAGCAACAGGTCAGGAGGCAGGATCGGGATCTGCTTGTGGAGATTCACCTCCATGTGCTCATCCCGTGGCCCAGCCTGGCTTTCCTGCCCGATGCCGTGGTGGGAACGACTGATTCCCTGCTTGGGTTTTCCACCCTGAGCACCTTGGCAAAAATGTGCTTCGGCCAAACCAGCTCAGACTGCTTCAGGGTTGCCCTGGAGAGAGGAGAGATGCTAAACATAGCTCTTCAAAAGCTGAGCGGTAGATAAGGTAGCAGCAGTTATTAGACACCACTTTTGATCTCTTGAGAGCATTTTCTTCTCCATTTGCAGTGAGGTTTGAGCTTTCTCCTGGGGATCAATTTATGCACTTTCATGTTACGTGGCTTAAGTGTTAGAGGAGGAGTAGATGGGTGAACTCTGAAGGTGTTGCTGTTTTTCCCTGTATCAGGTCCTTGCTGAGGTTGTGGATGCCCAAGATCGCCTCCTTCCCCACGTTTCTGCCTCCCATCTCCCAGGACTATCCTGCTGGCATTTAGTCTTGGAGCGTTGTGACAAAGAAACAGCGTTTGTCTTGCTTTGTCTTCTCTTCCCCTTGGCTGTGTCATGCTGAAGGCGATGCGTGATACTTTTTGGAGAGAGCCAGTGCATCCCTACAACCTCCCAAGCTAGCCCACTGCCAATACTGCCTGATGCAGAGGATTTCTTGCCAAGTGAAGGCTGGTTTTGTAGGAAGGTGGCTCCAGGTCCCAGTGTCACAAGGGGTCTTGCCGTTGCGTGGTGGGAGGCAGCTGAGAGGAGGCCAGGCTTAGAGCTGTGGCTTGGGGATGGAGTTGCTACGTTTAATGCTTCATATTAGGCCCCATCTGGAGTTCTGGGTCCAGTTGGACTAGGTGATCTCCAGGGGTCCCTTCCAACCCCATATGATTCTATATGATGGTGCAGAGGGAGAGTAAAGGACAGGAGGAGGAGTGAAGTTGGCTGAGATACCCAGGGTAGGAGCAAGCTCCTTACAAAGAGCATGAGTAGACCTTGCAGAGTGCCCGGTGGCCTGGGAGAGGGCGAGATGGTGGCTTTGCCAACGGTGCAGCTGAGTGCTGGCTTTGGACCAGCCGTCTTTCCCCCCAGGCACCCAGAGACTGCTGCAGCCCACCTTCCCTCGCTGAGCTCTCTAATCTCCCTGATTTGTAAACAACTCCGTTTGGTGGAGCGTGGCCTCCCCAGGCAGGTGGGAGCAGGTTAAAACCATCCAAGTGTTTATTTTTATTTTTTTTTTCTTGCCCTTACCTCCCTCCCTGGCGTGGGCTACCTACGGGCTGCCATCCCATCTGGGCATGCTGTTTGTGTGCGCTGAGCTTTGGGTGTTTTGGCGTGGTGTGGCTCCTGGGGGCAGATTCCTGCTTTTGGCGAGGCTTGATGGGGGGGGTCTGGGTGCTCTGGGGTGGGCAGGCAGGGTGGCGTCCTGGGCCGCATCAAAAGAAGCGTGGCCAGCAGGTCATGGGAGGTGATTCTGCCCCTCTACTCTGCACTTGTGAGACCCCCACCTGCACCACTGTGTCCAGCTTTGGAGTCCTCAGCACAGGAAGGACATGGACCTGTTCGAACAGGTCCAGAGGATGGCCACGAAGATGATCAGAGGGATGGAGCACCTCCCCTATGAGGACAGGCTGAGAGAGCTGGGGTTGTTCAGCCTGGAGAAGAGAAGGCTCCAGGGAGACCTTAGAGCCCCTTCCAATATCTGCAGGGAGCTCCAGGAGAGCTGGGGAGGAGTCAGGGACTCTGTCAGGGAGTGCAGGGACAGGACAAGGGGTAATGGTTTTAAATTGGAAGAGGGGAGATTTAGATTAGATACCAGAAAGAAATAGTTTGCTGTGAGGGTGGTGAGACACTGGAACAGGTTGCCCAGGGAAGCTGTGGCTGCCCCATCCCTGAAGGGGTTCAAGGCCAGGCTGGATGGGGCTTGGAGCAACCTGGTGTGGTGGGAGGTGACCCTGCCCAGGGCAGGGGGGTTGGAACTGGATGATCTTTAAGGTCCCTTCCAACTCTAACCATTTTATGATCCTCACTCCCATCCCTTGTGAGCACAGTTCCAAACTTCTCCTCTCTCTGAATGAGGCTGATGAATTCCTGCAGTGATTAGGAGCCATGGCAATCTGCTCAGAGCCGCTCTCGCGGGGCGGGGGGAGGCTTGTGACAGATTAATGAGAGAGTCTTTTAAGATGATGTTTGATTTGCAAGAGTGACTTTGATGTTTTAGACCCAAGAACACAGATCCTTTCAACTCCTCCCCGCTCCACCCTGCCCTGCCCGCCCCCGGCGCTGCCTTCGCTTTGCTCACTGCCATCTCCCTGCCTTCCAGCACATGATTTTGCTTTGCTTTTAGATCTTCCAACTGATCAACTTTTTCCCTTGCTGCCTGCCCCTCCTAACCCCTAATTATGGACCAGGTAGTCAGCTGTCCTCCTATTCCTCCTTGGTCTGCCCTGGCCTGTGGTGCCCCCATCACCAGTGTTATCCCTGCTGCTTGTGGGTTAGATTTCAGTCATGGTGGATTTTAGAAGGGAGAACTTTTTTTCAGGCAGCTGGGCTTTTAAGGATGTGGCTGGTGATGCCCACGTTCCTGGACTTCTTCTGTGACACAAGGAGCACAGGGTGTGTTTGTGCGGCTGAGCTACTGCACCGTGGTCTGAGGAGAATCGTAGTAGAATTGTCTGGGTTGGAAGGGACCTTCAAAAGATCATCTAGTCCAACGATTAACCTAACTCTGATAAAAAAAAATCACTAAACCATTTCTCTAAGCAATTAGTCAACCCTGGGCAGCCCATTCCAGTGCTCAATAACCCTTATATAAGGGTTAATAAGCATAAGTCAAATTAATAGATGTCGGATTGTGTCAAAATCAACAGAGGGCTATTTCTATTGCATGTTTAAAGTACTTTTGTTCGGACAGGGTGCTCAATGAGAAGATGCTTGGTTTCCTGGGCATCACGTGTTGAAATGGGCAAGTAAGACCTTTGGAGAGCTGAGAGCATCACAGAGGCTCCTGAACTAGATGGTGGACCGTTCTATCGGTTTTCTTAAGGACCTTCCATCCTCAGAATGCGTCATCCAAACTGGATGGCAGACTGTTCTCTCAGTTTTCTTAAGGACCTTCCATCCTCAGAACGTGTCATCCAAACTGGGTGGTGGGTACCTGCTGTCCACCCTCCGTCTGTTTGGTGTTCAGCCAGGGTTGTGAGGAGGACGTTGCCGGTGGCCAAGTGTGGCTCTCCCAGCCCCACGGCCGAGGCCTTTGAGCGGGATGAGGCGGCTCCTTCTCCCTCACCGAGCAGGCCCTGGCTGATGCAATTAATATTGATGGCAGGGAGGGTGGGCCTGGCTGGAGCGCCGGCCGAGCCGGTCTCCATGGCAACGGGCACCTCATGCAGAATTAATGCCGGGCCTGACACAGGCGCTCGGCTCCGTCCCCGGGCCTGGCATTTCCCTCTGCCCTCTCGGAACAAGGGAGCCCCTAAAGCAGCTCAGCTCTCCCCTTCCCCTCTTTCCCCTGCCTTTTTGTGCCAGCGGTGGTCTTCTGTCTTGGATGGCAGCAGGGCAGGCTTGCTTAGGGTGTCGTGGAGGCGCTTTGCCCCTTCTCCAGAAAGAAGACTTGACCACATGGAATTATAGACCAGTTTGGGTTGGAAGGGACCTTTAAAGACTGTATAGCCCACCCCCCTGCAATAAGCAGGGACATAAAATCATAGAGTTGTCTAGCTTGAAGGGACCTTCAAGATCATCTAGTCCAACCATCAACCTAATTCTGATAAACAACCATCACTAAACCATGTCCCCCACCACTATGTCAACCCGTCTTTTGAACATCTCCAGGGATGGTGCCTCAACCACTCCCCTGAGCAGCACATTACAATGCTTAATAACCCTTTCCATGTAAAAATTTTCCCTGATACCCAGCTTGAACCTCCCCTGGTGCAACTTGAGGCTGTTTCCTCTTGTCCTATCTCCTGTGACTTGGGAGAAGAGCCCAACCCCTGAAACATCTTCAACTCGATCAGGTTCCTCAGAGCCCTATCCAACCTCACCTTGAATGTTTCCAGGAATGGGGCATCTAACACCAGGGTATCAGTGGGGCATCAGCCCCTGGGGTTTATTGTGCTCATGTCCTTGTCCTTTGCTGTTACATGTGCTTGCTACTACCTCACTTGAGCTTTGTCTTCTGGCTGAGGAACTGTCCATGCCGCTAGTCCCTAGGTGCTGTTGAGCAATTTTGGTGGCTTCTTGCCTTCTCCACGATGGTGGCTTCTCTCTGACATAGATATTTACCCAGAGAAGTTATGGCTGCCCCATCCCTGGAGGTGTTCAAGGCCACGCTGGATGGGGATTTGAGCAACCTGGAAGGTGTCATTCTTGGTGGCCTGGCTGGGCACTGTCGGGGAACGCAGGGCAGGCAGGCATGTGCTGCGGAGGGCCTGGCAGGGTGCAATAAGTCGTCAGCAAGCAGCTCCAGTAGCATTTTTTTTTCTTTTCTGTATGGTGGAAAAGAGCAATTTTGACACTACATTTATGATGATTGTTATTAAGCTGGAGAAACATGTTAATGTGAATGCTTGGGGCTTATTATATAGAGCTCTTCACTTCAAGATCTCAAAGCACTTGAGGAAGCCAGCTTGTTATTAATCCCTGTAAGTATATGTTGAGCTATTTACCTACTGACATCGGGGGTTTGGTGATTATTATTATCTGCATTTTTTGTAAATGGGAGAACCAAGGTGCAGAACTGGGGGGGGGGGTGGGGTGTGAAACTGCTCTCCATCCTCCCTGCCTGCAGCTGGCTGCTGTCTCCCTGCTGCCTGTCCTCACTGCTCCGGTCCAGGAGGCTCAGAAGGCGGCTGGGATGGATTGAGAACCTCACTTAAGTGTACTTGGCAGAATAGTCTTGCCAGCTCTGGCCCAGGAGTGCTCCAGGATCACAGAATGGTTAGAGTTGAAAGGGACCGTAAAAATCATCTAGTTCCAACCCCCCTGCCCTGGGCAAGGACACCTCCCACTAGACCAGGTTGCTCAAAGCCCCGTACAACCTGGCCTTGAACCCCTCCAGGGATGGGGAACTGAATGTGGGCATGCTGTACAGCATCTTCATTTAGCCTGGTCTCTCGGATCCAGCTCAAGTGGGACTTTTACTACAACATCAGTCTTCTCCTGAGCTGCCTGCAACCTCACACCAACTCCTGCATCTCTCTGTGTGGTGAGAGCCTCAGGTGCTTCTAGCCATTCTTTTGGTGGCTCTGGCCCTCCCTGTTGGCCACAGCAGAGCCATCCTATTCTCAGCTGTCCTTCCAGCCGTTTTGGGCATCTGCAGGCGCTGTTGGATGCGAGGAGGTGGAGCTGGTGCCATCTGCCCTGGCAGCTACTCATGAAGTACCAGCCACCTGTGCCCGCACAGCCTGCTCGGGGAAGTGCTGAGCTGAACCTTGGCAGGGGCTTTCCTGGTAATGAAGCATCCTGCTCCCTTCCTGGTGCTAATTAGGGGCTGCCTGAGGAAGTGTCACTGATGGGGTGGAAGGCTTGGATCTGAACCGGTTCCACCTGGTGCAATGGGTAGTTATAGAATCACAAAATGGCTAGAGTTGGAAGTGAGTTCTAGTTCCAACCCCACCTCCCACTAGACCAAGTTGCTCACACCCCATCCAACCCCCCCATCTTTCCTGTAGCCCTGCTGCAGGGGGGTTCTCCCAAAGGTGGAAGAGAGGGGCAAAATCCCCCCCCCCCCTGCTGGCCATGCCACTGGGGATGCAGCCTGGGATGTGGTTGGTTTTCTGGGCTGCAAGCACAAATTGCTGGGTCGTGTCATTCTTCTTTGTGCCCAGACCCCAGTAAGAAGCTCTCTGCAGCCCTGACTCTCCCTCTTCCCACCCCAGTGTAGATATGCTCCCAGAGGCTCCTCTCAGCTCATCATCTCCTTTCCCCTTTTCTTCTCTGTGGCTCACTGATGGAGGCATCCCGCTCTGCCCTCCCGTGCATCAGTCCAGAGAAGGGTGTTTTTTCTGTAGGTGGCTTCTTGTCACTTGGTTGCCATGCCTGCTCCTCTGCCCCAGTGTTTTTTCATGAACGCCCCACGCTGTGAGCCCCCAGGCCAGGTGAGGTCCACTCTGCTGGTGGTTGTGCAGTAAAGGGCCACCATAGTGGCATGGTTCACTGCCCCATCTGCTCATCTCTGGGGTCAGGAGGCAGCTGGCAGGCAAAGAGAGGCCAGCCATGGCTCCAGCTGCTGCGGGGTGGGAGCTCCCCTGGCTTGTTGGAGAATGCAGCCGCGTGTTCTCCAGGCTGTGGCAGTGCCCTGACCTTCCTCCACTCTGGGCTCTTCGGAGGAGAGGCCACAGCACTTTGGTGTGGCCCTCACCTTCCCCAATTAGCCAGAGGACAGGAACCCCTCGTTAGCATTCCCTGAACCAGACTCACAGACTGGTAGGAGCTGGAAGGGACCATTGGAGATACCTAGTTCAGCCCTGAAGGTCGAGGTGGTCACGGCAGGACACAAGGTGGAGCCTCAGAACATAGCAGAGCAGAGCTGGAGCAAGTCTCTTGAGCCCGGTCAGGGCTTTTCCTTAGTCTTGATCTCTTCTAAAAGCCTTTCTTGCTTTTTCAGGCTCAGGCTGGGGCTGCTGAGGGTGAGGAGACTGCTCTGGCTGCCCATGGAGTCATGCTGACTCTGTTGTGGTGGGAAGCACGGTACCGTGAATTATTTGTAGCAACACCTTTTGCTTTCCCTCTCTTCTCCAGCAAGCGCAATCTTTTTTATTTTATTTATTTTATTTTATTATTATCCTTGTTGTTGTTATTGTTATTTATTGTCCTATTTCTGCTCCGGTGCTGCCAAGAGACATGGAGAGGCTTGGCTGGTATTCAGCGCGGTTACAATAAGCCCAAGCCCTCCCTTTTGTTCGGAGCAGCTTGCTGGAGCGTTGTATAAGATACCTCGCTTTAGCTGTTCCTCTCCCTCATCCTCGGCGGCTCGGGAGCTTTGGGAAAGGTCAGCTCCTGGCTGTAGCTTTTTTTTTTTTCTGCTCCAGACAAGTGGAGCTCTCATTGTTTGCCAGATGCCTTGCTGCGCCCGGTTCTCTGCTGCGCGGGGATGATTTAACCGGAGCCGTGCTTTGCTTTAGATCCAGCCCGCTCTCTGACCTTGCTGCCCAGCCTCGCCGTGGGCTTTGTAGACGGTTTCGAAGCGCAGTCTTGAAACCGTGAGAGAGATCCCACTGAGAGATCCCACCTCCCCTCTGCCACCAGGGAACCGGCACAAGAGGCTACAGCCTCCAGCATCCCAAGCAGGGACTCCATCCGTTTCAAGCTCACGCCGACTCTGGTTCACCACTGCCTTCCAGTGGTTCCAGAGCCTCCAGGTGCAGTCTTGCTGTGGATAAGGCAGGCTTTGGGCTTGGTCTCTACCAAGCCCTGCCTTGGTGTGTCTGTCGGGTGATGTAGAAGGCGCGCTGGTAGGAAAGTGTGTGGTTCCCTATCCTGGTGATGTTGTACAGATGATGGCAGGAGGCTGGCAGAGCCCTGGTCCCTCTGTTTGCCCCTCGTCTCTGGTGCTTGTCCCAGTTGGGTGGGCAAGTAGATGATTCCTTGCCAGAGAACCATCTCTACACTCCTGTCTGCACCAGCTCTTCTTGAGTGTGAAGGTGAAGCTGGTCCCTTTGTTGTATCTTGGCCTGACATCCCGCAGAGCATGGCCCAGCCCTGGGCACCTGAGATAAGGGATGGTGAGCAACCTGAAGCCCCTCGCTTGTGGGCTGTTTTTGGTAGCACTGTCTTCACCAGCGGCTTCAGGGAATCACATTTAAGAGGTCCTTGCACTTCAGTAGGGTTATCTGCTGCCTGGGGTTTATTCAGGCTGTCCTGTGCAAGCGTTAGGACGAGACAAGATCTTTTTGTGCCTCATTTCTTGCCACCTTCTGCCTGTCTGGGGTGGCTCTGTGAAGGCTTGGTCCATGCTGGCTACCCTGGGACTGGGCTGGTGGCCTCTTCGTTTTGCTTCTAACTTCCCAGCTTTTCTTCCTCCTGCTTCTTGCATCCTCCCAGGTAAAAAATAGAAAGAGAGATTGAGAGAGATGTTGGGGAAGAAGGAAGCTCCCTCTGAATTTCATCCTTTGCAGAGCTTTGGGTTGAGTCATCTTAGCAGGCGTAATAAACCTGTTTCATCTCCTGGGTCTGGCAGGGGAATTAAGGCATTTTGTTTTATTCCTGTCGGTGTTCTGAGCTTGCATCATCCAGCTGCAGCGCGGCATTGGATGGGTGAGTTTTGAAAATCATCTGCTGTGAACAAATAGGCTTCTTCACCAGCAGCACCACCGATGATCAGAAGTGAAAGAAACTTAAACAACCAATTTGCTTGTCACAATTTGTTTCTAGTTTGAAGCAGTTTTCTTTCTCCCTTTTTCTCCCTCTCAGCCTGATCGCTGAAAGCTGGGTCCTCATCCATAGGAAGGACCCAAGGAGGGGGTGTTTGGGGGGTCACACTCTGCCATAACCCCACTCTGTGTCCTGCCTGGGTATCCGTGGGGCAGCTGGACTGTCCCCTTGAGTTGAGATGAGCTCCAAAGCACTGTGGTTTCCAAGCTTCTCTCCTGGGGATGGAGCTTGTTGACAGGGAGTGGGAAGGTGTCTGTCAAACACCGGTGCTGTAAAAGCTCACTTTGACAACATCGGGTTGATGCAGAACAGGAGGTAAATAAATACCATTTATAGCATCTCTTTTGCTCATATATTGGCCTATTATGTCCCTAACGTGTTTATGAAACATGATTCTGGGGGCAAGGATAGACTGAAACTTCAATTCTGATAAAATGTCCGTTTTCTTTGTGTGGTTTGACCCAATTAATTTATAACATTTTTGTGACCTTTTTGTTATTTAACATTGCTTTTACCACTTTGGATTAAGAGATTCTTAAATGTGTGCGGGCAAAACAGTTACAGGGAGGATCACTGAAAAGGTGACAAGACCCAGTTCGGCGCCAAATCTGAATGAACAATTTTTAAAGTTTCTTTGAAGGAGAGCACAAACAATGAGCAATGTTTGAATTTCTTCAGAAGTCTCGTCTAGTGCTGGAAAGTTTTATTTTCCCTGCCAGGTTTGCAGGCTGGCAGGAGGAATGGATGGCAAGGGACTGAAGGCAGAAGTACTGTTGATGTATGAGCTGGGTGGGAAGGAAATGCACCCAAAAATAGCAACCAGGATCCTAGGATGGGGTTTTTGAAGTACTCAGTGCTGCCTGGAATTGGGTCCCACTCAAAACCCTCCGTTTGGGTGGGACTAGACCTGGGGTGGCCGTTTGCTTCAGAAGCCTTGGATGCATGAGGCTCCTTTGCCGTACCCTGAGGCAAAAGACAGGACCAGAAGAGGTCAAGAAAAGGGAGAGCCATCCCTGTCACCTCCTTTGGTGATGTGGACATGCTTCCCACCTTGGTTTCCTTTCCTATCTGCAAAAGTGCTGCTGAACCTGGGCTGGCGTGTCCCAAAGGCATGTGCCTGCAGATGGGGACCTCTTGCCCCTTTGAGCAGGCACCTGACTGAACTCCAGGCTGGTGCTGCATCCTGAATCTGCTGCTTACCAGCTCCTTTCCTTTTTTTTTTTTTTTTCCCCCTTTTCCTTTTTTTTTTTTTTCCCCGTTCTTTTTTTCCCCAGTCTCTAAGACAGCTCCATCTCTGCCTCCCCGGTGACTGGCAGCTGATTATGCACTCCACAGTTATATTTCTGCTCCTCAGACCTGCGCCTCGGGGTGGGGAGGACGGGAGAAACCCCAAATTTTCCTGCATTTCACATTCCTCACTTGCACACCTCCCCTGCACCTTCTAAACTGAGAGCTCAACGGGCTTATCTGCATTTAAGAAAAAAAAAAAAAAAAAGGAGAGAGAGAAAAAGAGCAGGAGAGACTATCCAGAGCGCTTCATAAAAATGATGAATTGCTTTTAGATATTGGGCAGGAGAGAAAGAGAGTTCCTTTTTATGTGACGATATTAGTCTCTTAGCGGCGCATTGTTGCTGTGCGTACGAGCTCAAAAATCTCAAGGCAGTCAAAAGGCAAACGCTGGGGAATTGAAGTGTAAATGAGCCGCTGTCGGAGCATTTTATTTTGCCTTTTATGATTTCTCTTTCTCTCATTATGTAGGTCAGTCTCCGTTTCTAACGTGCGCGGTGTGCATAGGAGAGCGCGGGGTGGCGTGGGGGTGGCAGGAGGTGCCCCCAGGGACAGGGACGGGGTCCTGGCTGGACGTATGGACGTGCCAGACAGCGCGTGGTTGGAGTGGAGGGCCGTGACCGTGGGCAGAAAGCTCCAGCATCTCTCCCTGTCTCACCTGCAGACCACTGGCTCTGGAGTCACCTGTCCTCCCCCTTCCTCCCTTCAAACCCAAGAATTACGTTTCCTCCCGCATTAGCAATTCAGATGCTGAACTGGTCTGTGCTGGCTGCTCTGATTAGTGAGTGCGATAAAGAGATTTGTGCATCTCCTTTCGAGAGGCACCGGCCACGTGATTCGGCCGCTTTGAATAAATGGCAATGAATAAAGCGGTGGGTGTGAGCCTGTGGGACCATCTGTCCCACCCTGGGACAGGTTGAGGATGCTTGTCTTGCCATTCCTTGACTTTCCTTTCTCTTGTTGGTTAGCAGAAAACACGTTGCATTGGGGAGGAATCACAAAGGCTTAAGGAGAAGGCAGAGCAAATGCTTTCCATAGAATCATATGGGGTGGGAAGGGACCTCTGGAGATCATCCAGTCCAAACCCCCCACCAGAGCGGGTCTACCTAGAGCAGGTTGCACAGGAACATGTCCAGGCAGGGTTTGAATGTCCCCAGAGAAGGAGACTCCACCACCTCCCTGGGCAGCCTCTGCCAGGGCTCTGCCACCCTCAAAGTCAAGAAGTTCCTC
>JAOTQQ010000008.1:5650865-5661868 GCA_026546715.1 Gallinago undulata
AAGGAGGCTGAGGGGAGACCTTCCCGCTCTCTCCAACTCCCTGAAAGGAGGGTGTAGCCAGGGGGGGTCGGTCACTTCTCCCAAGGAACAGGTGACAGGACTAGAGGAAACAACCTCAAGTTGCACCAGGGGAGGTTCAGGTTGGATATTAGGAAAAATTTTGACACTGAAAAGCCTTGGGATGGGCTGCCCAGGGAAGTGGTTGAGGCACCATCTCTGGAGGTATTCAAAAGCCGGGTTGATGTGGTGCTGGGGGACATAGTTTGGTGATGGTTTTTTATCAGTTAGGTTGATGGTTGGACTAGATGATCCTGAAGGTCCCTTCCAACCCAGATGTGGTCCCCATCTCCTTAACAATACTGCATCCCTGTTCCACCCACAGCTCCCCGGGCCCCTGCAAGATGTTCTCATGATTTTTGTGGGGGTTTGTAGAGCCCTCCAAGGAGGTACCGCATCCCTAGCAGTCTGCTGGTGTGACTGCAGGGCAGCAGTGAGCACGGGCAGCTCTCGCCGGAGGGGGAATGGGAGATAGATTGGGTAGGTCCCATGGGAGCTCCTTCGTCTGCTTCATTTCCATGATTCCTGCACATGCTAAAACAGACAAAGAAGAAGACTTCAGCCCTTACCCTGTCCTAGGCCAGCCTTCTCCAAGGGATGTGCAGGTGTGAGAAGGTGAGGAAATGGGGATACCCTATCGTTTCCTCCCCTTGTCAGCCTGGGACTGTGTTCAACACCGGGATTTCAGACTGGTAGGATTAAAGGGTGGAGACATTCGATGATGTTTCCATGATTGCAGAAAATGAATCAGCACTCTCTGGGTACCTGCTTGACAAGGAAGAGGGAAACGCAGGGCTAGAGCAGGGATTAGCCAGCAGTTGGCACCTGCTTTGCCCATCTTTTCAGGGTGATAATGTGAGCTCAGCTCATCAGAGATCCAGATAAGCGGAGATTGGAGCAGTGGGGTAAAGTAGCGTGTGGTTCTGGCTGCCCTCGGGGCTCTTCCAGCACTTTGGAAAGATGGGGAGGGAGAGTAGGAGGAGTGGGATGGAAGTACCAAGCATTTTGTGAACCCAGCAAATGTCCCTTGGACTTGGGATGTTCGCCTGGGTCAGGGGAGAGAGCCCTGTTCCCCAAAGAGAAGGGAGTGAAGGCAGCTCAGGATGGGGAAAAAGGCAGGGTTCATCCCATTTGATGGTCACTTTAGAAAGGTTGTGTGTCCTCGGTGTGTGCAGCTCAGTGAAAAATGAGTCCTAATGTGTGCAGAGCCCTATAGATGTCCAGTCCCAAGGAGATGAGCACACATTGGATGCTCCTGGGGGAGGTTGGAGGCTCTTGGTGCCAGCTGGGAGGGAGGAGGGAGGCCAGGAGGCATCTCTCTGGGCAGGCTGTGAGTGTGCCTGACTCTCTGCTTCTGCTCCCTGCGCAGACCCTTGTAAAGGCGTCCTCAACGACATGAATCGTGTTTGCCGGGTGAACCCCCGCACCCGAAAGGCAGAGCTGCTCCCCCGCCCCGAGAACTGTCCCCAAAAGAGGGAGCTTGTGTGCGGCGACGACGGGGTGACTTACGACAACGAGTGCGTGCTGGGGCGCTCGGGGGCCATCCGAGGACTGGAGATCCAGAAGGTGCGTTCAGGGCAGTGCCAGCATCAGGGTAAGTACCTCTCTGCTTCCCGGGGAGCGGGAGCATTTGGGTTCCTGACCTTCCCCATCTCTCTGTGCCATCCTCCTGGCAACTTTACCCCCTTCCCCCTGTCCTCGGGGTGGGTGTGAGCGCTGCTGTCCTCTCTTCTCCCCCCACCACAACCCCAGACAAATGCAAGGAGGAGTGCAAGTTCAACGCTGTCTGCCTGAACCGCCGGGGCACCACGCGATGCTCCTGTGACCGCATCACCTGCGACGGTGCCTACCGGCCTCTCTGTGCCCGCGACAGCCGCACCTACAGCAACGACTGCGAGCGCCAGAAGGCCGAGTGCCACCAGAAGGCTGCCATCCCAGTAAAACACAGCGGACCCTGTGGTAAGCACTGGTGGCCCGCGGGACCGCTGGTAGCCCCACACCTCTCATTTCCCAGCCCCAGCAGCCACTTTAAGCCCAGCCTGCATCAGTCCCTTCCCTGCAGGTGATGCTGGGAAGCTGCAGGTAAGTTGTGACTTGGGTGCCCACCATCTGAGCAAGCCACAGGCTCTCTTGCGGCCGTTGAAGCCCCAAATATCCGTTCCTCCCTGTTCTTTTTCCTTCCAGCAGCCTCCTCGTGTGTGTGTGTGTGTCTATGTGCATGTTGTCCTCCTTGGTCTCATCTCTTGTCTGCTCAGTGACACGGGGAAGAATCATTTGTGTTGAAACAGTACCAAGGTGTCGGTGTCCAGCTGGTTTCTCTCATTCATGGCCAGGTGGACATTCACCACCCCGCAGCTCCCAAGCAGCCCACGCCATTCATTTCTCCTCCCAGGGTAGTGCCAGTTCCCCAAGCTCCTTCCATGCTTCCCCCTCCATGCCCACCTGCTTCTCTCAGCTCCAGGTACTCTCCGTAAGGAACTCTTCCCAGCGTTCCCGCTCTCTGGAGGCCTCGCCGTGTCTTTGTCTCGTCTCTGGGAAAAGCTCTTGACCTTGCCATGTGGACGCTTTTTTCAGGCTTATGTGATAGGATGGGGCTTCAGGTCTCGAGGATGTTGGGAACCTTCAATTTTAAAATTATGGCACAGAAAATCGGGGAGGTTAAACGCAGTCACTGGATTGATTGGTATGAGTTGGAAGGACTTGTTCATTTCAGCTCAAAATTGTTTCTTACTAGATCTAGGACTGTGTCCTATTATTTTAGGCTGGTGTTTTCTACGGTATCAGATGTATCGAACCTTCTGAAGTACTTGGAAATGAAGCCCCGTGTTGTGGGTCTGTTTTGTTGGCTTTGTGCTCCTGCAGTAGGATTTTTTTTAATGCTGCCAGGCCCAGCTGCTTGAAAGCTGTTTGTCAGGCTCCCAAAATCACACTCAAGATAATCACAACTGTTAGTTTTAATCACCCATTTCCCTGTGTTTCTGGTGGCTGAATGTTTAGGAGTCAGTTCCCCGAGTTCTCCCTACGGGGAGGGCAACAGAGGCACCTTCCAGTCCTCTGTCTCCCGGGGCCACGGGGAGGTGGTGCTGGATGGCAACCAGAAGCCTTGCCAGGAAGCCACACGCTCTGGCAACCCTGGTGCTCCTTTTCCTGGCCATGTTGTGCCTCTGTGGAGCTTTGCTGGAGGTGTGACCAGCCTCTGGGGCTGGCATGGGGCACAGAGGGGATGAGGGTGAAGTGAGGTCCATAGCTGGGCTCCTCTGGGCTCTGGGGCAGTGGGGCCAGGAGGTGGTGGTTTGCAGCTGGGTGGCCAATCCCTGGTGCCCTGTGCCCTCTACAAACCCTCCACTTGGACATTCTTTAGGGTCAGGCCCTTGCTAAGGCTTCCCAAATTTCTAGGGCGAGCAGAGAACTCACACTGCTAATTACCCCGCTGTCAGACACGCGTTATTTCCACCACGTTCAGTGGAGGGGGGCTGGTGGACAGTAGGATATGGTCTGTGTGCATCTGCTGTTCCTCTCTCCATCTTACTCGCTCTTATTTTAGCTTCCCCCTGACTTCTCTTCCCCCAGGCGAGGACAGCAGATGCACACGTCCGCTTTCAGGAGCTACCTCCTCGTGGGGCGGGAGCAAACAAAAAGCCTGTCATGTGGGGGAAGTAAAATCAAAGCTGGGGTTCTGCCAAAGCCTGGTATCTCAAAGTCCACATGACGGCTCCAGGCTGCCCTGTAGCAAGCCACCGTGAGGTGTGGGCAAGCCTTTGGCCTCCCCATCAGCTGTGGAAAGCGTCTTCTCTCTGAGCTCAGCGAGAAGAAAGCACATCCTCCTCTATGTCAGCAGTTCAGACTCAGTGTGGGATGGGAAACGGGTTCAGAAATGGGAACGGGGGGTGGTGGTGCTGGTGGTGCTTTCCAGCCTGAGTGTCGAGACGGGTCTTCTCAGCATGAGCGCAGCTGGTGCTGCTGACTGCTCTCCTCCTTGGGATGCAGGGACAGGACTCGTGGGACACTCGGCAGTGGGTGAGAGCAGAGTGAGGGGACTGCAGGCTGTGCCTGCACCCAGCACCCAGGGTGGGAGCGTGGGGAGCTCATCCACCGCTCTGTGCTGTGAGGATGCAGGAGATACAGGGAGCTGGGGAAGGGGAGGAGAAGAAAG
The DNA here is from genome assembly GCA_026546715.1 of Gallinago undulata. Lineage (NCBI taxonomy): Eukaryota > Metazoa > Chordata > Aves > Charadriiformes > Scolopacidae > Gallinago > Gallinago undulata. Next base: position 5,655,076 of record JAOTQQ010000008.1, read on the forward strand.
ACAGTGAGTCTTTAAACCATTCGTGTGGTCACAGTGTTTTCATGTCTCACACGTACCTGTCTTAAGGAACCTTGAGTTCTGCTGCTGTTTTTTTCCAGCAGCGAGGCAAAGCCAAACAAAACAGTCCAGGCCTTGTGTTTAATCCTTCTCTGCTTTTACACCGTGATGGGGCAGTTGAGAAAGAAGGGATGGCACGAGACGGATGTGGACAGAGGTGGAGGGAAGGTGTCTGTAGTTGCATCTGTCTTTTCCTCCTGCCTCTCTCTGCTCTCTCCCCTCCCCGCTCTCTTTCTCCCTCCGCTCTCTCTCTCTTTCTTTCCTTTTTCGTCTGTGTCTTGTGTTTTACAGTGTTGCCTGTTTGGAGGAAGGAATTGTGTCCTCGCAGCACCCTTCTGCTCCCTGCCCGGACATCTCTGCTAGGAGGTCGGCTTCCTCCCCTTCTCCATAGCCAGTGACAGTCCTGGCCTCTTCTCACTGCTCCCCTCCTCTCTAGTTTGGCTTGAGAGCCCCTGGGATGGAGAGATTGCCCTGGTTTTGCTCCCATCCCTCGCCCCAAACACTTCCAGCTGGAATGGAAATGCCTGGCAGCGCAGTGGGCTCTTGTCCGGTGCTTGCTGTGGCTTCACCCTTCGAGGCAAATGAGAGTGGGAGCAGAGGTGGGTGCTGTGAGCCCCCCAATCCTTTATCTTCGGCTCATACATCAGTCTGGACTGCTCCTGGTTGATCTTACCTCTCCTTCTGCCCCCAACTAACACCCCCCCCCCCTTTCTTCCCCACCTCCTCTTCCCCGGAGACTTCTGCCTGCCTGGGACTGCCATGCTTCTCCCTTTGCTCTCCCTAGTGTGTGTCCTGCTTCTCTGTGCAAGTCCAGTGGGTAGGAGCTCTGCAGGGACCGCAGCTCCTCCTCCCCAGTGTCCAGCAAAACACTTTGTGCCTTTTGGAAGCACTGAGGAGCTGTCTGTGCTCAGATGTGGTTCTTCTCGAAGAACTATTCCCCTGTGTCCCCATGGAGCTGGTGCTGGAGCCCACTGGGTGTCGTGGGCACAGATCGATGGGGCGTGATGGGTTACGAAGCCTTCAGAGCCCCATAGCCACCCACAGGCAAGGCTTGGAGGAGACCTCAGTGTCCCCAGGGTTGGTTAGGTTCCTGCACAGCTTGGCAGCAGGTGGTGGACCCTGCCCTTGAATCGGTGGGGGTGCAGAAGGAGCGTTTTTGCTCTGTGCCTCGGTTTCCCTGCCTACAAAGATGGAGAAGGGCCAAGAACCAAAGCAGGTCTCGATTCTAGCGCAGCCTCGGGTCCTCGCTCAGTAGGTCCTCATTATATCCGCCTACATCAAAACTGGTGCCAGCGCTCCCGTTGACACCTGGGGGTGCCCAGGGCTGTGTGGGAAATTTCACAGGCTGAGGTTCAGGCTGTGAAGGAACTTCATGTGCCGCATCTCGGCAGGTTTGCGTGCTGAAGAAGGGTGAGAAATGTCAGGGCAGCGTTCTCCATCGGGCCTGGCGCCTCCCTGCACTCTCACTCGCTGCTCACTTGCCTCCCAAGACGAGAGTGCGATTTTTTTTGGATTTCAAATGAGCAAATGCATTTGTTTCATGCCTAGCTCGTTACAGCCTTACTGCCTAATTATGTCCCGCAGAGGCGCTTCCTCCATGCGAGCCGGTGTCTCTGCGTCTGGGAGATGTGATTGTGGCACAGATGTTGTTTTTTTAAAAAAAGTAAAACACGAGCAGGAGATGTAGATGGTAGATAGCACACTTTTATGTGCCAGCAGTGTGCCCTTGTGGCCAAGAGGGCCAATGGGATCCTGGGCTGCGTAGGGAAGAGTGTGGCCAGTAGGACGAGGGAGGTCATTCTCCCCCTCTGCTTTGCACTGGTGAGGCCACAACTGGAATCCTGCGTCCAGTTCTGGGCCCCCCAGTTCAAGAGGGACAGGGAACTACTGGAGAGAGTCCAGCGAAGGGCAACGAAGATGATTCAAGGATTGGAGCATCTCCCTTATGAGGAAAGGCTCAAGGAGCTGGGACTCTTTAGCCTGGAGAAGCGAAGGCTGAGGGGAGACCTTATTTATAAGTATCTGAAGGGTGGGTTGAAGGATGATGGAGCTGGACTCTTTTCAGTGGTTTCCAGCAATAGGGCAAAGGACAACAGGCTCAAGCTGGAACATGGGAAGTTCCATTCAAATATGAGGAGGAACTTCTTTACAGTGAGGGTGCCAGAGCCCTGGAACAGGCTGCCCAAGGAGTGGAGTGGAGTGGAGTCCCCTTCTCTGGAGATCTTCAGGGGACACCTGGATGCCGTCCTGAGTGATGCGCTCTGGGCAGCCCTGCTTTGGCAGGGGAGTTGGACTGGATGATCTCTAGAGGTCCCTTCCAACTCTGACAATTCCATGATTCTATGTGAGCAGTGTCACAGGGAACGTTTCCTTGTCCTCGGGAACTGCTCATAAGCTTTTCAGCTGCAGAGAAGTTGGGGATACAGTTGAAATGCTGGGTTGGTGTAGTGGCTGTGTGCCTGAACTGTCCCCCTGGTCCTTTGCAGACCGTTGGCTCTAAGTTTTGGACTTGGTAGTTGTTTCCCAAAGAGCCAGGTCCAAAATTGAGACTTACCTGTGCCCACGCTCTGGGCCATTTTCTCCCTGGTTGACATCACGCAGCCAGGCTCCTGAGGGCTCAAGCCTTGCTCTTGCTCTATAGATACACCACCGTGGTCCTACCAGGGAGGGTGGGAAATGGAGCTGTTTTGCCCCTGTGCAATCTCCATGCCATGCCAGCAGGCTCTGGAGGGCTTTCTCCTTCCCACTGCGCCCCAGCTCTGTGCTTGCCTCGCTGGTTGGTGGTGGTGGGGCTGCGCTGTGTCTGCCTGTTGCATCCATCTCGCCCGCATTGTCTGTTCCCCACATCCCTGTTGTTGTGTGTCCTTGTCGGTGTCCAGCACGGATTAAATCTGTGTCCTTTCCTTGCCCCAGGTCCTCGGGGCTTTTCTTTTGAGTCACAAGAAGGGGTCGCTGGGCGGTGCTCAGTCCGTTCCCAGCAGCACGGACCAGTCCTACCTTTCAGCTGCCTGGCTTGGCTTCTGGGTGGTGGAGGACATTGCTGGTGGGGCATGTCTGCCTTCAGCAAGCAGGCTGGGAACCGGGTGGAACCACAGGGCTCTACCAGGGAGTGGGACACAGCCTTTTCTCTTTGCTGTCACCATCGGGGTTGGCTGCTCACCTCATCGCTGCTGGGCATCTTGCAGGGAAGGTGCCACCACGGCTGGCTTTAATTAAGCAGCTCCAGCGGGTGAGCAGAGGGGACTGCTGCCTCTCAGCATCCAAGCCACGCTGTGGGGCATCACCCATCCCCAGGGAGCCTCAGGGCTCTCCTCCTAGAGCCAGATGCCTGAGGAGCGGGCTGAAGCAGGGACACCAGGTCTCTTCATCCATTCCAAGGATGGCCTTTCCAAGCCCAGCTCACAAGAGGAGGGGAAGGGAGCTGAGCTGCTGGAGAGAGGAGAGAGGGAGGCTGTGTTGTGAAGCCATATCATAGAATATCTCAAGTCAGAAGGGACCCATAAGGATCACTGAGTCCAACTCCCTGCTCTTTGCAGGAGTTGGACTCAATGACTAAAAGCGTTGTCCATGCAGGTGTCCTCTCCAGCCAGATATTCCTGGGTAGGGCCACCAGGGATGAGCTGTATTAGGATTATCCAGCACTCATTAAGATGAGCTGTTCAGGGAACAGTGTGATTCTGAGGATGTGGGACCTCAGTGGAGAGAACCATCCCTGTGTGAGCTTTATGGCTGTGAGGATATGGCGTGACGATGTAGTGAATGTCCTGGAGCCACCAGGACACACACTAAGGAGTGCTGCCACGGAGCTGGTCGTTCAGATCTGACTTCATGGACAGGCTTGTGGCACCATTGCTGCCCGGGAAGAGAAGTGCCAGCTCCCCTCCTGGCACCGAGGGACCTCACTCTGTGTTGTCCTCCCTCAGCACACGATGCTCGTTCTTGATATTGGCTGGGAGCAGCTGGGGAGACCCAGACATGGGGGGATTTGGAGCAGAAACCCACAGGGCTGATCCCACCTGCGGCTGGGATGGAGGAGACGAGGTGGAAGTCCCGTTCACGGGTGTGCAGGGAGAAGATTTTGTGCCTGCTTCCCATCCCTAACCTCTGCCAAGCATGGGGACGATGCTGAGCTGGGCATGTCGGGGTGGCATGGAGGGTGCAGGGGCTGGGTTGGTGCCAAAGCCAAGAGCTCTGTGCATTTGCCATGGCTTTGGGGGGGAGGCGGTTGGGGGCCTGAGGCGGGGGATGCTGGCATGCCTTGCTGTGCACAGTGCCCCGGGGGAGCTGGGAAAACAGCGGACTGAGAACCGGCTGCCTTTCTCTCCTGTCCCCTCTGCAGACCTGGGGACACCCAGCCCCTGCCTGAGCGTGGAGTGCACCTTCGGGGCCACCTGCGTGGTGAAGAACCAGGAGGCGGTGTGCGAGTGCCAGCAGGTCTGCCAGGGCCGCTACGACCCCGTCTGCGGCAGCGACAACCGCACCTACGGCAACCCCTGCGAGCTGGACTCCATGGCTTGTGTCCTCAAGAGGGAGATCAAAGTGAAACACAAGGGGCCCTGCGGTAAGAACCGATCTCGGGGGGGGGGTCCTCTTCCTCCTCTGGGTTTGCTTGCAACCGGGCGCGTGGCCTTGGGGACATGGGGCTGTTGGGGTGTCTTTGTGCTTTGGTTGCCACCACGTAGCGTGGGCATCTTGGAGCCATAGGCAGCGGTCCCATCTGCAAGGTCTCTTTTTGTGCCAGCACGGCTTTGCCGGTTGGAAGGCGTTTGTGGACAGGCACAGCCTGAGCTGGCCGGGTGCTCCCCGGACAAAATCTGCAAGGATGGTCAGTGTTATGGTTTGAGGAACCTACAAGGATTTAATGTCATTTAAACAGCTATTCTATCACCTGATGACCCCTCCCCACCCTGGAAGTTGAAATATAAACAGATTTAATAGAATAAGACTAGATAATTAACATAATAATACTAAAGAACCAATTTTGATCTCAATACCATTATAAAATCCATCAGGATCATCCCCATCCCATCCCAGGGAGCCGTGCACTCCCAGCAGGGACAGCCCATGGGGGACCCTGCAAGTGCTGGGGCTTCGGGAGGAAGGGAAGGGCTCAGGGCTCCAGCACCGGGGTGAGGAGTTCTCAGGATGGCAGCCATCATGGGAGAGAGAGAGAGAACTCCTCAATAAACTTTCTAACTTATATTAAATGTGACATTCAAGGTATGAAATAACCCCGTTGGCAGCTTGGGTCAAGTGCTTGGGTCTCGCTCCTCCTCGTCTCTGCACCTGGTGAGCTCAAAACCACTGAGACCTTGAAACCCGCACCCCAGAGCTGGCTATAAAGTCAGTATTATCCCAAATCCAGACACACTAGAGTTTTGTAGAAGTGCAGTTTTCCCAAGCGTCGGAAGAGACCTTGCTGAAAAGTAAAAATTACTGAAAGAGAAATGAATCCTGTGTCCCTCAAAGCAGGTCAGAGGCTCTGGAGTGCCCCGTAGGAAGGACAACACAGATTGCCCTGGGCAGCCCCTCTCCCGACCGGCACAGCCTGGGATGGCTGCAAGCTCCAGGCTCTAGATAGAAACCTCCCGGCCAACAGCCTGCACCAACCGAGCAGGGGGTTGTCGCATCTTCCCTCCCCCATGCAAAGGCAGCAGCTGCTGTGTGAAAGAAAAAAGGAGAAAACCCATCTTTGAGCCAAGTTCTGGGTGAATTGAATGGCGGGGAGGGAACGAGGGGCGTTAGTCTTGGAGGAGAAAACCAAGCCGTGAATCACTAAGGAGTCAGGAGAGGGGAGATGCGCTGGCCGGTCGCTCCTGCAAGGAGTGATAGCTCTTTTGCAAGTGAGTTATTAAGAAGATAAATGTCTTCTCTGCCCCGACCCTGCGCTCACACGTGTGCCGGGGGGGGTGGTGCGTCTGCAGGTTGGGGACATCAGGGATGCTCTGAATCGGGGCAGTGTTATACCTGCCCCTGGCACTGCTGGCACCCTGACAAACCAGGGGGGGAACAGGATCCCCCCCCTTCCCAGCCCACCACCTCTTCCCCACTTGCTGTGTGTGAATCCCACCACCCCTCTCCCCTGGGAGACGGGCTGCCTGGGATGCTGCGCTGCTCCTCCCAAGGCTGGGGGTGATTTATCACTCCTTGTAATTGCTCTCAGCCGGTGCTCTCCCTCCCACCTCCTATTTAGCCGTAAGAGGCGTACAGCTCCGGTGACATTTCATCACCGTTACTCCTGGCCCTGATGGCTTTAACGAGCAGTTACTGCCTTTCTGCCTCTGAGCTCTCCTCTCCCCCCTCCTGCAGCCCTCACCTCACCCTGCGCCCTGGGGCTCCTGCTCCTGGCAAGGCTGGTGGCATCTAGAGGGGCTCAGCCTGGTGGAGAACATCACCATGGGGTTTGATTTCATAGAATCATAGGATGGTTAGAGTTGGAAGTGACCTTAAAGATCATCGAGTTTCAACCCCCCTGCCCTGGGCAGGGACACCTCCCACCACACCAGGTTGCTCAAAGCTCCCTCCAACCTGGCCTTCAACCCCTCCAGGGATGGGGCAGCCACAGCTTCTCTGGGCAACCTGTTCCAGCGTCATCACAGCAAAGAATTTCTTTCTGGTATCTCATCTAAATCTCCCCTCTTTCAGTTTAAAACCATTGTCCCTTGTCCTGTCCCTGCACTCCCTGACAGAGAGTCCCTCCCCAGCTCTCCTGGAGCTCCCTGCAGATATTGGAAGG
>JAOTQQ010000008.1:5680698-5697797 GCA_026546715.1 Gallinago undulata
AGTGGTCAGGCACTGGAACAGCCTGCCCAGGGAGGTGGTGGAGTCACCATCCCTGGAGGTATTTAAGAAACGTGTAGCCATGGCACTTCAGGGCATGCTCTAGTGCCCGAGATTGTTGGGTTGTCTCTGTTTGTGGTTTGTTTGTGTGGGTTTTGGGGGTTTTTGGCAGGGGAGGGATGTTGGACTTGACCTCGAAGGTCCCTTCCAACCGGACTTGATGTTCTCGAAGGTCCCTTCCAACCATGAGGATTCTGTGATGACCCTGTGACGCAGATGCTTGGAAGGACTCTGTATTTTTTTTTTCTTGTCCTCGGGGACAAAACCCCTGTCCCACTGGGTCCTCTCGTCCCCTCAGGGTGGCAGATCGTACTGCGGCTACGACCGGCCTGAAGGGCTGCATCCGCCTCCTGGACGTGAACAACCAGATGTACGACCTGCGGGAGAAAGGCAGCGAAGTGCTGTACGGCAGCGGGGTGGGCGAGTGCGGCAACGACCCCTGCCACCCCAACCCCTGCCACCATGGGGGCATCTGCCACGTCAAGGAGGCGGAGATGTTCCACTGCGAGTGTCTCTACAACTACACCGGTACGGGGGGGGGGCAGGGGGCTGCAGACAGCAGGTTGCTGGGGGGTCCCACTAGATGGTCTTGAGGGATCCCAGAGCTTCTGGGACTCGGGCTGGGAGCTGTGGTGGGGGGAGATGTGGTGTGGAGTGTCAGAAGTGGGGTTAAAGGGAGAAACGTAGGATGAAGCCTCGTCCAGTGAAGACCATAAATTGCTAGGATGTAGACCTGTACCCACGTGAGATGAGGGCTGGGATCTGTCAGTTCTCATGCAGAAAAAAATCTCCCCTTTGCATTTTAGGGGCAGCACAAAGTCTGGCAAGGGTCTGCTGTGGGGGGGCTTCTTGGGCTGCGGGAACCCAGCCTGAGACAGGGGAAGGTGGCTGGGCAGGGCCATCAGGAGGCATCGCAGACCTTTGGCTCTGGCTCTGGTGGTGGTTGGTTTGAGATGCTGACGTGACAAGATGCCTCTTCTGCTGCAGGCCCAACGTGCGCCGACGAGAAGAATCCCTGTGACCCGTCGCCCTGCCACGTCTCGGCCACCTGCCTGGTGCTGCCAGAGGGAGGTGCCTTGTGCGCCTGTCCCATGGGCCGGGAAGGAGACCTCTGCGAGCTAGGTGGGACGGGAGCTGGCAGAGGAGCGGGTCTGGGGAAGGGGGTGGAACTGAAGGTGCTGATTTTCCCCAGCCTGGGAAGGGGGCCTTGCCTTGCTGTGGCTCTGGCTGAAGCTGCTCTGCCTCCTCTTCCTCACCATTCCCTCGTTTGTGCCCAGTGACAGAGCAGGACCACACCATGCCCTTCCTCCCGGAGTTCAATGGCTTCTCCTACCTGGAGCTGAATGGGCTGCAGACCTTCGTTCCTGACCTGCAGTAAGTGCCAGGGAATGGGAGATGGGCAGGGGAACACACCATCTGCGTGGCTGATTTGGGGAGAGAGCTTGGGCTCCGATCCTCACTGGCTCTTCCTAGAGGTCTTCCCTTTAACAGGTTTTGGAGGTTTCGTCCAGAGGGACTGGCATCACCAGAATCCCCACAGCCAGCCTGAGCCAGCCATGCTCCCCGGGGGCTTGGCGTTGGGATGGGCTGTGTGAATAGGTCCCACGGGGCAGTATCCTGAACGTGGCAGATGTATCTCTTACCTGGCAAAGGTGGCTTACAGGGGTGGCATCTCTGCCATACCTATCTCTATGCCCCATCCCTGGAGGGGTTCAAGGCCAAGTTGGACAAGGGCGTTGAGCAACCTGGTCTGGTGGGAGGTGTCCCTGCCCAGGGCAGAGAGTTGGAACTGGATGATCTTCAAGGTCGTTTCCAACTCTTAACTGTTCTTTTGATTCTATGACTGTAGTCCCAGGCGGGCAGAGGTCTTCCAAGGGCTTGGCACATGGGGATGAAGGAAGAGAGCGCGTGGGCAACTGGATTAGAGGGTATCCATAATCCTTCTCTCCTCAGGGACAAAATGACCATGGAAGTTGTATTCCTGGCCAAGAACCCCAGCGGCATGATCTTCTACAATGGGCAGAAGACAGATGGCAAAGGGGACTTTGTCTCTCTGGCCTTACACGATGGCTACCTGGAGTACAGATACGACCTGGGCAAAGGGGCGGCTGTCCTCAGGTAGGGTGGGCTGGGGACCTGCTTTTCAGGGGGTGGTGGTGACAGAAGCAGGAGGAGGGACAATAGTGGCTTTCTGTGTCTTCATACTGGCCTCAGCTCTTTGCACTAATGGCTCTTGGTTGGCTGTCCCAGTGTGGGCCAGGGCAGAGTTGGGCTTATACCTCTCCCCCAGGCTAATGCCAGGCTCTGCGTGGCTACGAGCTGGGACAACCCAAGCTGGTGAAGCTGCGGTGGCCTGGGCAGCCCAAGCTGGTTAGAGGAGGTTTCCAGCGCTGTGTTTGCAGGTGGTGACAGCAGAGCTTTTGTCCATGTGTCTTCTCCTCCCTTCTCACCACCAGGAGCAAAGAGACAGTTCCCCTCAACACCTGGATAAGCGTCTTGTTGGAGAGGAATGGGCGCAAAGGGGTAATGAGGATCAACAACGGCGAGAGGGTGATGGGGGAGTCACCGGTAAGTTGATGGGCCAGGGAGAGCTCTCTGGGCTCCCAGCCCCGCTCCTCTCATGTGTGAAATGAAGTTCCCAGGCTCATGGGCTTTTCATCTCTGAGGGGCATGGCTTTAAGGGTGGAGGAGGAGCAGGAAAGAGCTGGGGAAGAAAGGATGCTGCGGGGCAGAGCTTGCCTGCCCCTCTTGGACAGCAATACACCCCTCTTCCAGCTCTTCCTCCCTCCTTGTCCCCAACCACACAGAGCTGCAGCCCCCATTGCCACCAACACTCATGCCCTGATTGTTGGGTCCTTGGTTTCAGAGATGATTGACTGAGCTCCCCTCACACACATGCACGCACCCCCATTTTTTTGCAGGTCCCCAAGTGTCCCTATAGTGGGACAGGTTCGTGAGGCACCCTTGTGGCCAAGGGAAGTGGTACCCACTGTGTTGGGCCCGTGTGGGTTTCAGCCTGTGCCATGGTGCTGGGCTCTAGAGGAGGTCAGGGAGTCAAAAAACCCCTTTGCACTGTTGCTGCTGAACCCATCAGGGCCTCCTCTCCTCTGTTTCCAAGCTGGCAGTTTACTTCTCTGACTTCTCCCGTGTCCTGTCCCCTCTGCACTTCTGTGTCCACATTAACAGCCGCTCCCCAGGGTTTCATGGGGAAAAATCCTGCCTTTCATCCACCTTTCCAGTGGGGGAGCTGATAATGCAGGGAGAAGCCCCAAGTGCTGCTGAACTCATCCTTGAACTCCGTATTAGAGCAGCATCAAGATTGTGCAGCATTCCTGCAAAAAGAAGGGATGTCTTCCTCCCCTCCCTCTTGTCTTTTCAAGCTTCTCTCCAAGCAAGGGATGCCCCTGGTTGGCAGGGTGGCAGCAAGCCCCTCCTGTTGTCTTCTGCAGCTCCCCTGCCCCTTCCCTGGCTACCCCGGGCGCTGGTTCAGCAGTGGTCTTGCAGCCCTTCCTGTTGTTATATTACCCACTGATCTCCCTTTTCTCTTTCTCTCCTCTCTCCCTTTGATTTTCATTTGTATTTTTCCCTCCCCTGCTGTCTGGATCCCAGAAATCCCGTAAGGTAAAGATAAGTATGACCCACTGCACCTCCATCTCATCTGCCATTGGCACCTTGTTCCTCTTTGTTTTCCATTTGGATCTCAGTGTTTCACCCACTCCCCTTCCCATCTGACCGAGCAGCTTTAGGATCTCTGTAGATTAGAGACACTCGTTTCCTCTTCCATCATTAATTTCCAGCCAGTCGTTACATTTAGTATTTTTTTTGTTGTTGTTTCAGAAGCATTTCAATTAATCTGGTCATGTTTCTCACGTTAACTCCACAAAGCATTAGCTAGTGATCCATGTAACTGCATCCTTGCCTCACTGCGGTGCCTCAGGCTCCATCCCAGGGGCACAGGAGGGGACATTGCTTCTCTCGTGTGCCCCCTGAACCCTGGGGCTGAAGGCTCCACCTGGGACTCGCCGTGCTGGACAGTTAGGGCTACAGGGTGACAGTGTGGGGGGTCTTTCTCCTCCAAACTCACGGCCAACGTGAGATACAGGAGAACCTCCTCTAGCCATTTGCTGTAGAATCATAGAATGGTTTGGGTTGGAAGGGACCTTAAAGATCATCAAGTTCCAACCCCCCTGCCCTGGGCAGGGACACCTCCCACCAGAGCAGGTTGCTCAAAGCCCCATCCAGCCTGGCCTTGAACCCCTCCAGGGATGGGGCATCCTGCAGCAGGACCTGTAGCAGCCAGATGAACCCAAACTGAATCCCTCTGGTATGGGTTTGGGTTGAAATATTAGCCTTGGCAAGGCTGAAACAGAACTTGGAGAGCAGGGGGGGCTGCAGGGTGTATGGGGTGGCCAGAATGGGGCAGAGGAGAAGGTGGGCACCTGGTCCCAAGCAGGATGCCAAGCCCTGCCTGCCCCTGGCATGCTTTCCAAGGGGTTCTCCTGCTCTGGCCTCTTCAGAGATGGCTAGCAGTGGCCACCTCTGCCCCAGGACACAGTCCATGCCCTGAGGGAGAAGGAGCACAGGGGACAGGCAGGTGTTGCTTTCCTTCCCACCAGCCCAGCTTCTGGTCGTGCCAGGGTGGCTGCTCTGCCTGCAGTGCCCTGCTCGCAGCTCGGGGATAGCCTGTGACATCTTCTCCATCTCATCATCTTCTCCCCTCTCCTCCCCAGGTCCCTCACACCTTCCTGAACCTGAAGGAGCCGTTTTATGTGGGGGGAGCCCCTGATTTCAGCAAGTTAGCTCGAGCAGCCGCCATCTCCACCAGCTTCAGTGGAGCTGTGCAGAGGGTAAGGCCTTGCTGGGCAGCCTGGGGCAGGTGTCTGGCTGGGGGACATGCCATCTGCACTGGCATCACTGGAGGAGAGCGAGGATGAGCCTGGGAGCGGGCTGTCCCAGCAGCATCCAGTTTAAAGGGGGGAGATGGGGGCCTGTCACGGGAACATATGGGGCTTGGGGCTGCGTTCCCATCTCCTCCTTTCCCCCCCCCGAGGGTGCTGGTATCTGTCCCCCCACCAGCCTCGCAGAGAGGTGGGATGGTGAGTTACTCTTACCCTTCCTCCTGCCAGATCTCCGTCAAGGGGGTGCCTGTGCTGAAGGAGCAGAACATCCGCAGCGCCATCGAGATCTCCCCCTTCCGAGGCCACCCCTGTACCCGAAAACCCAACCCTTGCCAGAACGGAGGCACTTGCAGCCCCCGGCTAGAGAGCTACGAGTGTGCCTGCCAGCGGGGCTTCTCCGGGGCTCACTGCGAGAAAGGTGAGGTGGCCAGGGCTGGGCTGGACATGGACCCTCACCCAGTGGCCAGAGGTGGCAATGAAACAGCTTTGATGACTAGCTGGTGGCAGCAGGACAGTGCGACCACCTGAGGTCCTCTGCTTGTTGTGGCTGCTCTGAGGGATCCAGGGGAAAGAAGCTGTGGCATTCTCAGGCTGGCACTGCAGCGGGGATGTCAGGGCTGTGCCATCTCTCAGAAACGCGGGCATTGCACTGCATGGGGCAGGGGAGATGCTGCTGCCCACGGGTAGATCACCCAGCCTTGTCCCCTCCTCTCCCCCTGTCTTGTGTTGCTCTCCTCACTTGAAGCAAGCCCAGGGCGGGGAAAACGTGGTTTGGTGCCCTACCAGATTCAGCTGGAGGGGTTGAGCAATGCCAAGCCATCTCCAGAGCAGGGTGTCTTCCCTGCTACCTTCTGAGATTAGCACTTGGGCCGTCACCAAGCCCACGTTCCTTCCCTTCAGCCAGAAAACCAACGAGGCTGCAGATTTCCTGACAGTTGGCTGCAAAACAGGGAGATGATCCAAATTCACAGGCTCTAAAGCCACACCAAAACCTTCCCAGTGCCATAGAGCTGACAAGGGATGGCAAGTTTGTGTGTGCCCCCGTCCTGTTACCAATCCTCAGTGTAAAGGGGGATTTTCCTAGTCTCCAAGGACACCTGGACAAGCAAAGGCTGAGGGGAGACCTGATTTATGTTTATAAGTGTCTAAAGGGTGGGTTGAAGGATGTTGGAACCAGGCTCTTTTCAGTGGTTTCCAGCAATAGGACAAGGGGCAACGGGCTCAAGCTGGAACATGGGAAGTTCCACTCAAATATGAGGAAGGACTTCTTTACGGTGAGGGTGGCAGAGCACTGGAACAGGCTGCCCAGGGAGGATGTGGAGTCCCCTTCTCTGGAGATCTTCAAGACCTGCCTGGATGCTGTCCTGAGTAACATGCTCTAACATGCTCTAGGCAACCCTGCTTTGGCAGTGGAGTTGGACTAGATGATCTCTAGAAGGTCCCTTCCAACTCTGACAATTCCATGATTCCATGACAGCCAGGTCATGCTACCTTTCCTGACAGCTCTTCTTTTTCCCACCTCCAGTGATCATTGAGAAGGCTGCTGGAGATGCAGAGGCCATCGCTTTTGATGGTAGGACATTCATGGAGTACCACAATGCCGTGACAAAGAGGTAACTTGGCTGCTGAGCTGAACCGAGGTTGAAACAAGGAGTTGGGGCTTTTAGCAGGAGGAAGAGCTAGGGCTGAGGAAGTCCAAAGAGAGAAGTCAAAGAGGGGCAAGCCAAACTGGGGCTGTGGGCACTCACTTCCAGCCCTTCCCTCTAAGGCTGCCTTGTTGGCAGAGGGCTTTCCCCACCACGGCCGTGCCTGGCCAACTTCAGGTCTGGAGACTCTCGTTCTGCAGCATGGGGACCACCTTCTGGACCATAGTCTGGTTTGGGAGTGGGGTGAAGCTGACTGAGTGCACCCCGTGAAGATGGTTAGTGTGGCCTGGTGGGTGCCTTTCTTTGCCCACGTGCTGAGGAATGGGTTGTGGGCTGGGTGAGGTGGGCTAAGGGGAGAGGTAGCTCTGCTTGGGGTTTAATTCACACCTGCCTGCCAGCTCCTTCATCAATCTGGCTGTTTGCACATCAAGGGTTGGTTCTGCCAGCAGGGATGGGCTGTCACTGCTGTGGGACCTGGCTAAGTCTTCTCCAGCATCTGCTCAACCCTGACCCCATGGGCTAGGGGTTAGTATTTGGACCCAGGGGTCTCTGTGGCTCTACTGGTCCCTGGGGCTTCTCTCTCAAGACAAGCAGAGCCCTGTATAGAGCTGGGTCCTGAGGTCCTCTTCAGCCTCTGGGCTGGGTATTTCTCCTGCAGGACACGCTTGGTAGTGTCTCCTTCCTCAACACTGTGCTCCTACAGCCCCTGTGGCCAATTCCCAGCTCCACGGCGCTGGGACAGGGCACGGGATGAGGCTCTGTCCTTCTGTCTCTTCCACCCTCAGCTTCCCCGCTGTCCCAACACCCTGCCCGGGGAGGGCGTCTGTGTCGGAGCTGTGGTTTGTCAGTCTCTGTCTGTCCGTCTGTCTCTTCTCAATGTCCTTGTTTCTTTGTTTTCAAGCCACCTGACCAATGAGATCCCCGCGTAAGTACAGTCCTCCCTGCAGCCATCTGCCCCCAACCACCACCTCTCCCATCGCCACCCTGGACCACCAGCCCACCCACAGGGGAGCGCAGGGCAGGGGTGGGAGGGAGGAACACGGACGCTCTCCCTGGGGTCTGCCACGGGCAGGCATCCCCATTCCAGGGGGAGGAGGACACAGGTGCTGACCACAGCTCAGGACTCAGCAGGAGCGGGCAGTGGTCCCAGCAGAATGCTGTGGTTTAGCCTTAATTTAACTGGATGAGCACAGAGGAAGGAAAGTTCCTCTGATTTACCTCTTCCATCAGTGGCAAAGGCATTGGAGATGGAATTAAGGGATGCTAACCCTGCCCTGTTTTTTCCAGCATGAATGTGGTGTTGCTGCCATAGCCAGGAGGCCAGGCTGGGTGCTAGGAGAGTGTTCCCCAGTTAGGGACGTGTGCCCTGGGCAACCCCTCACAACATGCAGTGTGGCCAGCAGGGCAGAAGAAGGGGCTGGGCAGGCGGATGGGGAGATGTTCTTCCCTACAACAGCCTTGACAGCTGTCAGTCTGCTGTCTGTCTGTCCTCCTGAACAGCGGGAGTGGAAGAGAAGGGCTGGTTCACGCAGCTGTGTTCCCCCCACGGCGTGGGGGAGAGTTTTGAGCGATACCTGCCTGTCACATCCCCATCCCACCTCATTTTATGTGAGCTGGGGACAGAGAGAAGCTCGGGGGGGGGATGAGTTGCGTGCACGCATGCATGTCAACACCTAGAGAGCCACAGAGCCCCTCAGCTGCATGTCCACAGCCCTTTGGGAGGTGCTCTGGGGGGCTCTGGTCTTTTGGGAAGGGCTTTCTAGGAGCCAAGCATCCTCCTAAGAAGCTGGATGGTGTCCTACAGCAACGAGAGGCATGTAGTGACCTGCAGGACACCTCTGCCACGTGGCAAAGAGCCCAGCTGTCCCTCTGCATGGCCATGAGCCACATCCCTGCGGACGAGCAGAAGGCTGCTACGTCCGTGTCCCACCTCTCCCAGCGCTCTGCAAAGGGGGAGTTCTCCATTCCCAGCCTCTTCTGGCTGTGCATGCCCCATCCTGCGCGGGAGCTTAGCGCTTCTCCCTGGATCCCTCTGCTGGGATTTGGCAGCAGCCCCACTAGCCCAGCCAGAGCTGGAGGACCCATCGGGCTGCCCATAAAAAGTAGTATCTTCTGCCTCTGGGCAGACACCGGGGTGTGCCTTGGGCAGGACTTTGCTTCTCTGGGCTCTGCTGGCCAGGACATGCCCGGACATTTGGGGATTTTTTTTTCTGAGTGTACATTTTTATATATACATCTAGTTAGAGCTGACTGTAATGCTGGGTGCCAGCAGGACAGCTGGACTCCTGGGTTTCCCCTTCTCCACGCACACCCAAGTGCCCCAAGGTTGACTCAGAGCCCTGAGGTGTGGATTCGCCTTTCTGCCCAGATGGGAGCCCATCCTGCAGCATCCCAAAGAACCAGCCTGAGATCTACCTGCAGGGTAGGGTCCTCACGGACCAAAAAGCTCCCTTCCACCAGCTCTGCCACCCTCTGTCCTGACCTGGGATGCACATCCCAGGTGTGTGTCCTGGGATGCCCATCCCAGGTGGGTGATCGATGGTGATGGTGCCATCGTTGCCTTGGGTGATCGATAGGAACACTAATAGTCCTGACCCAGGAGAACATTGCAGAGCCCTGCACTGCTGGGACGGGGCTGTTTATTCCCTTTTTGGCATTATTATGCTCACCTTGGCTAAGCAATAACTGGCAAACTTGTCTCGCTGGCTTGAGGAAACTCATCCCTGAGGGCCAACGGCTTGAGGCTTTTCTGCTCTTGTTGGGTGGTTTGCTCCAGCTTGGACACCAGGGTGTAGGGTGGGAAGATGTCGCTGTCGAGCTGGGGTGGGAGGGAAGGGAAAGGTCTCCTCCGCTCTCCTGCGCTTATCGCATGCTCCCCTTTCTTCCCCCCTCTAAGTCCCGAAGCGCTGGACTACCCTGCGGAGCCCAGGTGAGTCTCTACCAGGCTTTCTGCTCTCGTGTCCTGCTCTTGCTGCCTCGGCATGTCCCCGTCTCTGTGCCTGTTCTCTGTGTTCGTGCCCTCGGCTTTTTATTGATAAGGGATACGGCTCTGCAGACGCTGAGAGTAAACCCAAAGGAAGCCCTGTCCCTCCAGCATAGGAACAGCAGCTCCAGCTCTGGCCCTTGCTCCTGGGGGACCTAGAAAGCAAATAGCTCCAAGCAAAGGGAGAGGTTGAGTTACCTTGGAAGTAGAGCGGGCTTCATACAGAGACCTCATCCGGCCCTTCGGATGCGGTGTCCCTTGGGAATAAAAAGCTGTCTGTGTTGTCCATGTTGTCTGGTCTGTGTGTGCACATTGTCTCGGAGCATCCCTGGAGAGTGGATGGCAGCTCTGGATGGCAACCTCACCTGTTGCCAAGAGTCTTCTGCCTGTTCCAAAAGGGACCGAGCAAAGATGGGGATGCCAATGTGGGGGAAAACCCTCTCTTTCCTCCATTCCTGCCTTGGGAAAAGACATCTTGTCTAGGAGAAAGGCTTTCTGCCTCTGTGGGCAGTCTCCATCTTCATCAAATGGCAGGGTGCTCATCCCTTCACAGTCCCCAGCCTCAGGTTTCTGTTGGGCTTTGGTCAAGCAGAGGGAACGGTGTAGAGCAAATGCCCCCGAGGCTGATGACTGTGTGGTGACGGCGTGGGGAGCGGTGGTCCCCAGGCACCCCAGCTCTGCTTGAACCTTGGACACCAGCAGGTGTTGAAATGGTGTCCACCCCAGCTAAGCTGCTGCCCGCAGCCCTCCCGATCTGGCCAACAGAGCCCTTTTTGTTCTGACCTCTCCCAAATCAAAGGCTAGCCCTTGCAACAGACCTCTTCCTTCAGCTCCTGCATATGAGGAGGCAAAACCAAGACTTGGGTCACAGCTTGCAGGGGTTGGTCTGTCTGAACCTTATGCTCCATAGAAGGCAAAACCAAGGGACAGTAGCCCCAGTCTTTGGAGGTTCAAGCTGGATGTTGGGGATAGCACTTCATCCCCAGGAGAACCATGCATCCTCTGCTCAGGTCAGCAGGAAGATGGAGAAGCTCCATTCTTGGTGTTCCCAAGCTCAGCCACAGCTGCCCACATCTAGCAGTGACACTGGTCCTCCTCCGGGTGGGAGCTGGGTTAGAGACCTCCAGAGGGCCATTTCTTTGATCCTATGGCCTGGTTCAGAGCTTTCCATCTTCTCCCCCCACCACGTACCAGGCCTTCTGAGCAGCCCTGGGTTCCTTCAAAGGCTGTGACCCCTCAAGTGCAGCGGGTTGGGACCGAGACCCCCCTGGTGCCAAAGGCTGGTTGAGGGTTGTCCTCAGCAGGTGGGCTAGTTGGCTGGGATCGGAGCAGGCTTCTCCGAGGAGCCGACTGGCTGCCTGTTGCTTTTGTAGCCACGGTTTTTAACTCTGCCCTCTCTTCTCCCCACGCAGCGAGAAGGCCTTGCAGTCCAACCACTTTGAGCTGAGCATCAAAACAGAAGCCACGCAGGGGCTGATCCTGTGGAGCGGGAAAGGGCTGGAGAGATCGGACTACATCGCCCTCGCCGTCGTGGATGGCTTCGTGCAAATGACCTACGATCTGGGCTCCAAGCCGGTCGTCCTACGATCCACCGTCCCGGTCAACACCAACCAGTGGATTCATATCAAAGCCTACAGGTGGGAAGGGAGGGGAGAGCCTGGACCGTGGCGGGTTGCTCTGGGATGGTCAAGCTGGGGGCAAGGGAGCCTGAGTCACGGCCGTGGCTCCGTGCCCTGTGATCCCCCAAGGGTCACTCCTCTTCTTGGGTGATAATAATAGAGGAGAGGCATGTGGGCAGTGCCGCGTCGGAGGGGGTGCGTGTTGTGACACGCCGGGAAATGTCAAAGGGGCAGGCTCAAGGAGGTACGAAAGGTTTCGTGCCTTTTATTTTAGCTGGCTGAGGGCTTGACATTCTGTTCGGGTTGAGTCCGAGCTGTCCTTTTTTATTTTTATTGGTGGTGGGAGTGGTGAGCGGATCATGCGGCTGGCATGCCGGGGATTTCTGCTGGTGGGGCTGGAGGAAGCTGTGGCCGCTGGCAGGGCTGTGGGATGCCCTCTGCTCCCCGCTCCTCTCCAGGTGGAGAAGGGCTTGATGGTGCCCAGTGCCTGGGTTCAGCTCTAAGGCTGGGTGGTTGTTTTCCTGGGTTTTTCCTCTAAGGTTGCTAATCATCTTCTGCTTCTTCTTGCCTCCCTCCGGGAGCAGGGTACAGAGAGATGGTTCCCTTCAAGTCGGCAACGAAGCCCCCATTGCTGGCTCTTCCCCGCTTGGTGCGACACAGCTGGATACAGACGGGGCCCTGTGGCTGGGTAAGTTGGTGTGGAAATGGTGAACCTGCTCCGTGCCCTTCACCGAGAGGCTCGGAGTTGGAGCTGGGACCTTCAGGCTCCCTCACTCGTTTCAATGGGACACCTTTGCCACTCAGGTGGCATTGACAAGCTTGACCCAAAAGGTCCCCTGCTGGTTCTCTACCTACTAGGGCAGGATACCTGGTGACAGCTGAGGGACAGAGGGTTGGTGTTGCCAAATGCCAGTCCTTTCCATGTCCCCATGGCTGCTGTAGCAGCCTTTGCGTGCAGGATTGTGAAGGGGCACAAGGGCCACAGAAATCCATGGACAGAAACGTTCACCTGAGGGTTTTGAGCATCTCTATAAAGAAACGGCGAATTAGATCCTGTTCATGCTTTTCGGAAGCATCTCTTCTTTCCTTCCTAGTCTGAGCCTGTAGTTTCAGGTCTAACCACTTACAAAGAGTTCATGTTCAAAAAAAAGTAGCCTTACCTCTGAAAAGGCAGTATCCCAGATGCCATTTCTCATTCTGAAATCAACCCAAAAGCTATGAGAAAAGCAGAATTTTTTCCATGAGAAGTTTTTTGCTTGGCTTCCCCGCTGGCTCTTCCAAAGGCTTTGTTTGCAGTCAACCTTTCATAACTTCGGGGCCTGGAAAGAGCCATAGTTGATGTTTCAGGAAATGAAATAAAATTTAGTTTGAATTTGGGAGCAGCCTCCAAGGAAATGAAGTATCTGAAAATGAATTGGTATTTTAGAATGCAAGTGACTGTCTTCAGTGTCTTCAGGAAACCTGTAGGTATTGGTTGGAAGTGGCATTTCCCTGATTTAAATAAAAATAAATGCTGGCCAGGAGAGAGGTTTTGCCCCCCCACACCCCCACTGTTGAGGATGGCATTCACGGGTGTCCTTTCTCCTCCCACACGACCTTCTGGGACTGTTTAGTTTGAGGAAGAGGAGGCTGAGGGGAGACCTCATCACTCTCTACAACTACTTGAAAGGACACTGTGGAGAGGTTGGTGCTGGTCTCTTCTCCCAGGTAATTAGTGATTGAACAAGAACAAGAGGGAATGGCTTCAGGCTGCAACAGGGTAGGTTTAGACTGGACATTAGGAGAAAAATCTTCACAGAAAGAGTGGTCAGACACTGGAACAGGCTGCCCAGGGAGGTGGATGGGTCACTATCCCTGAATGTGTTTAAGAGTCATTTAGATGTGCTGTTGTGGGTAAGGTGTAGGGGAGAACACTGTAGAGTAGGGTAGATGGTTGGACTCGAAGATCCCAATGGTCTTTTCCAACCTAAATGATTCTATGATTCTATAATTTGGGATGCCTAAGGCAGGCTCTGATGCTCAATTCCCCTCCAGCAGTGACCATCTCTCAACATATTACCTGTGTAGGAACCTGTTGTGCAAGATCCCATCAGCTGGGTTTCCCCAGATGGCAAATCCCTCTTGACCAGGCTGGCACTAGCTCCCAGTCTTACCGCGCTGACCCATCTTGCAAATGTTCTTACTCCCTAAAATCACTGCATGGATTTATATTTTAATTTAACCTAGACATTAAATTAGAAACGGGGCTTTGGTGTGTGTACAAGGAAAGAGAAAGCCCCAGCCAGGCCTCATAGCACACGTTGTTTAGTTCAAGTGCTCCATCTTGACAAATCGTGCACAATTGCGAAATGCCATGATACTGCCGCCTGCATACCATGGCACCTCATCTGGGTTCTTCAGCAATTCAGAGCTCAGCCTAAATGGAGGGAGTAGCTTACATCAATAAAATCTTTCAGGATCGTTTAGGAAGGGAACAGCACTGAAAGCTGCAGGCTATTTTGCTTTCTGCATAGCCCACAATAACTCTTTCAAATAAGGATATTGAGCCGAACCAGATTGAGTTGTGTCCTGTACCCTGCTCGATACGCTGCTTTCCTGCCTGGCATTTAAATGGAAATATATCTATTCTGCAGCACGGCACGAAGGCTGAACATGGCGGTGTGCTCACTGACTGCTTATATTCAAGTCACCCACCTGGATGACGTTGCTGGTGAGTGTTAAAATGTAGACAATCCCAGCAGTAATTCCCAATCCTGTGGCTCACTGGTGATTATCGAGGCCACGGTAAATGGTCCATGAATCATATGGGCCCCGTGTTCAGGGGAGGACAGTGCCTGCAGAACCATGTGGCTGCCTCTCCACCGCCACAGGGACCCAGGTGGCCAGCCAGGGCCACCAACCCTGCAGAATAGGCCCTGAAAAACAAATAACTGAGGACAATGAGCTTCTCTAGTATATACAGACCTGGCACCAGGGCTAATTGCAAAAGAAGGAGGTAGCCGAGGCACAGTACCATCCCAGCCCGCAACATCACTGCCCCTAGGTACACGACTAAGTTTTGCTCTTTCTTCCAGACATGAGAGCTCAGATTTGCTTTTGGATCTGATTCATCCAAAATAGCTGACAAGAGCAGTAAATCCTGGATTTGGTTCTTTCTGATGTATTCCCAATGCTGCTGAGTAATTCCCTTTTATAGAGCTCTCTTGTTGAGATATGTGTCTCACTCTTAATTTCCACTTCTTCCCACTTGCCCATCTAAATATTTTCTTGCAGAACATACAAGTGAAGAAGAGAAGAAGAAAGGTGTCTGGGGACATGGCACAGGCACAGGTTCATTGCAAAACCCTCCCTTACTTGTTCTAACTGAAAATAACTGGAAGAAAAGACATAAAGCTGAATTTTACACAGTATTTCTCAAATGTTGTTAAACTCCCACTTGTTACAGTTTATGGCTGCATTCTTTCTCCTGCTCTGAGTTTAAACAGTTTTCACTGGGTGTCCTTTACAGTGGATGCTTCAGAGCTGTTGGCATTGATTTTGCTGTCTTTTATATTTTACTTTCATATGTATGGGAAAACACCATGTCCTCAAAAAATGCCTGTGCTGATCTAGAAATCTCTAATTTTGACATAAATTAGTATCATATTTGCATCTCCTTTTCTTCTGTATTATTTTCAGTGCTTTGTTTCTGAGATCTGAGCCTTGCCAGACCCTAACCTGAAGTTAGGCATAGGAATAACTCCATGGAAATGTTAATGCTCACAGACCTCAGCCCTTGCTTTTTGAATTAATTAAAGTTTAAGTGATCTTTCTGTTTGTGAGCCTTGTAAGACATTCTCTTTGGTGATCTTAGTTATTACATCTGGGGCTGTAACGTCATTGTAACTTGCTATATCTATAATAGGCATGACACAAGCCAGCCTAACAGCCCAACATGTTACGAGCAGGACAGGGATTGCATCTCAGCATCAGAAAGCAAAGTTTAGCTGCCTGAGGCCACCCTTAGTATGATAATTGTGTTACCACATGTTGATGACTCAAAACCACGAAGAGAACCATGGGGCAATTCAAATCCCTGCATCTGGGAGGGTCTCTGTGTCCAGCTGCCTCCCAAAACCCTACTCCATTTGCAATAATTTTTTCTCAGTGAAAATGTCCCGAGGCCATTTTACAAGTGGATTTATAGCTCAGAGTAGAATAGTAATGCTTTGGGGGCTGAATCCCATGGAAACCAGTCAAGCAAGTAGTATTAATCCACAAGTTAGTACTAGCATCTTCATCAATTTTTTTTTTCCTTCTGAGCTTGTCCATTTGGTGCCTTTTTAGCTTTACTCTGTGTTTTGAACACCAATAATCAGGTATTAGTGGTCTATGGCCCTGTGCACCAAAGGCAGGTTTCAGATCATTTTCTACCCTTCCCTCAGAGGACAAAGAGTTGTGATAAGCACAATAAGTGTGGTCAGTAGCCAAAACTTAAGAGAAAATGTGGGACATGAGAGAAAAAAAGCACAAAGTCTACCAAGGACTGACACTGAGCCCATCCTTGCTAAGTATGGGTGCCTCCCAGAAATGTAAATCCACATCCCTCCCCACCCAGCCTTTCCAGGTGATGTTAGAAAAGGTCTAATAATGCGTTCCTGTTTTAGTTAATCATTCCTTCAAGCTCTCCCAGCCAAGCTGAGTTGCAGTCCATGAGGTCAGCATGCTCCTTGTACTCACAGCCAATGTTCCCTTTTTTTATTAGTGTATCGGCAGCACAGTTTACTCCAGTAACGCAACAGCATCAGGGCCTCATTTTCCATGGCATGAAATTATTCCCCCTTCACCTGCTAGCAAATGGAGCTCTGCTTTTTTTCGAAGTAGACAGACTGTTCCTACCTCGTATGTCTTGACTTTGTCTTGAAAAGCTTCTTCAGACAATGTACAAGCCAATTTGTGAGTTATTACTCCATCCCTCAAAGTAGCTTAATGTCTTTCCCACGGTGAAGAAGGTAATTTAGAAAAAATGTTCTCAAAGCCATTTTGCTTGTGACTGATTTATTATCTACAGTCCTTATTACTAGCTTGTCATGTGTGGGCACTGTAAAGCTAACAGCAAATTGGGAGGCATGAGTTTAAAATACATATTACCAGTGTCTAATGGCTTCTAAAATATCAGAATTATTTTGATACTTTTGCGACTCTCTCTGGCTGGCAGACGTGCTAATTAAGAAATCCAAAGGAACTGGAGATTCAGAGAAGCCCCCAAGGTGAGAGGAGCAATCCTGCTCTCCCCAGCTCTCAGTGCAGGAAGAAACTCCAAAAACAAGAAGGGATTTGAAGAGTAAAACAAAGAACCACGGCAAAGGAGTTCCACCTTTAGCAGTGGAAGGGAAAGGATAAAAAAACCTCAGATGCTCTAAGTAACTCTGGAAATTGTAGGGGAAAGGAGAGGTTTGAGCCTATCCTCTGCAAGCTAAATAAAGCACCAGCGCACCTAAGGAGGATGCTTAAACAGGATTTGTAAACACATTTTCTTACTTGATGCTTTTGTTTTTCAACAATGCTTGCAATTGCAAGGACTAAAACATCAGTCTTAGCTTCTTGATGCAGAATAAAACATGTTAATTTCTCCTGAAACTCATCCAGCATTAAAAGCAGCCCCAAAGAAATCTGATGCACACAAAGGTTCCTGGAGATGATGTACCTAAAATACCAGCTTTAGCAGCACTCGCAAACCAAGACACATTTGAGGCTCCCCAGCCTGCAGCATGCTGGGTAATGAGGAATTAGAAAGCAGCCCTGAAGAAAGGGACTTGGGGGTGCTGATGGATGAGAAACTGGACATGAGCAGGCAGTGGGCACTTGCAGCCCAGAAGGCCCATCGCATCCTGGGCTGCATCCAAAGAAGTGTTGC
>JAOTQQ010000008.1:5726012-5739036 GCA_026546715.1 Gallinago undulata
CACTGCCTGCTCATGGCCAGCTTCTCCTCCATCAGCACCCCCAAGCCCCTTTCCTCAGGGCTGCTTTCTAACCCCTCGTCGCCCGGTCTGTATTGATACCCAGGGTTGTTCTGGCCCAGGTGCAGAACCTTGCACTTGCTCCTGTTGAACTTCATGAGGTTTCCTTGAGCCCACCTCTCCAGCCTGGCCAGGTCCCTCTGGATGACATCCTATACACCACACAGCTTGGTGTCATCTGCAAACTTGCTGGAGGGTCTGCTGGAGCAGGGGTGGGAAGGCGAACGGGTCCCTTTGCCAGGTTGGGAAGCGCAGCGGGAGAGTGGATGTGTGAAGAAGAAAAGCAATCCTGTCCTCTGGGAAGGCAGGGAACGTTCCCAGGGCAGGAACGGGGCTGTGGCTGAGGTTGTTGAAATGCAATGGGATCGCTGTGCAAGTGGCCATGGCTCTTTGCCACGGTGTGTAACGTGGAGCGTGCCTCGGGTTTTCTTCCTTCCTTCCTTCCTTCCTTCCCTGGGCGTGCAGAGCCCGTGGGCTGCTCTGCAGAGCTCCGCAGGGATTCAGATGATGAAAGTCACCACAGCCTGTTGGTGTTCCCATTCCCTGCTATCTCGGGAGCATCCCCGGGCTTTGGCACCACCCTCATCTCAATGCTCTTCTCTCGGGGGCTGCAGAAGCACCGGGTTTCTCAGTTTCTGCTCTCTTCACCCCAAAGGGTGCGTTCTGCTTCGCTGGATCGTAGCGAAGCAGCTCAACAAAGGCTTTTTCTGCTCCAGGAGGAAGCCTGTCAGTCAGACAGCAGCTGGGCTAGTTTCGGTGCTGCCTGGTGATATGTATTTTTAATGCCCCAACTGTCTGGCAGGTGGGCCTGCAGTTTAATTTTAACTTGCTTTATGAGAACAAAACCATCTTTAATATACAGGCCGGTAAACCTCCACGAATGGAGGGGGTTCAAAAGAGATTTCTCCTGCTATTAGACCTTTTGAGACGAGTAGGTAAAGCCTCCTCTGGCTGAGGTTAAAGTGTAGCTCGGTGTTTACGGTGGCCCTAACAGGGGAATATCCTTTGAGTAGAAAAGGCTGATTGAAATATAAGTTTTATTCAGGGAATTAATCCAGAAAATTTGAAAACTGCAGCTGAAAATAATAACCTCGCACACCTTTGGGGCTGATGTGTTCCAAACAGCTTGAGGGACTCAGCTACACCTTTTTTTTTAATTAAGAGAACATGGGTGTAAATCCTCTGGGCGACTTGGAAGGGCCCCAGCTGCCAGTTTCCTGCTGGTGCAGGTGAGTATAACTGGGTGTTGAAACACACCTTGGCCTGATCCAGCTGGGTCTGCTTCTCCCACGTGCTGCAGACTGAGAATTATCAGGGAAAATTTGTGTCTTCTTTCCCCAGCACTTTTGGTCTTGTGCTGTGCTTCCCATCCTCAGCCGGAGCATCACCCTGCTAACCGAGGACAGGCTGGAGAGGGGTCCCATCCAACCTGGCCTTGAACCCCTCCAGGGATGGGGCAGCCACAGCTTCTCTGGGCAACCTGTTCCAGGCTCTCACCACCCTCACAGCAAAGGATTTCTTCCTGAGATCTCATCTAACATGTTTTTTTACCTGTTATGGCTCATATGCCAGTGTTTCTTCAGTCTTCTTTCTGATGTGACTCCTCTGACCTGGTTCTGTTGATAACACGGGTAAATTGGTGGGGATCCCCTTTGTGGGATAGGTAGCCGTGTGATGCTCTGAAGAAGGAACCCTTGCATCCAAGCAAAAGCATGTAATGGTTTATTTTGGAGGTGAAAAATGTCAGAGTGCACTTGTGGTGGGAGGCCAAGCTCTCTAACAACTCCTCCTTCCTTCCTGCCTTCAGTTCTTAGTTTGAAGCATCTCTTCCTGTGGCGAGAGAGAGGACCAGCTGGAGCCCCATGTTTGACAGTGTCCTTCCGTGGCTATGGCTAGGCATCCTGCAGATGGTAGCCACAAGGCCATGTGGGTGCAGGAATAGCCAAGCATAAAGGCAAACAGGTTTCCCATTGACCTGCAGCAGGGTGGAATGATCAGTTAGGCTTTTCCCTCATGCATGGTAGATGTCCCCTATGCCACCACTGAGTCCTAATGCTCCCTCTGCACCCTCTGGATAGACTCTCCTGGATGGATGAGTGGGGTGAAGAGAAACCCAGGGCTTCTGCTGGATGAAAGCAAACACGCTGGGTATCGGGATGTTGTTGAAGGAACTCTTTTTAGCAAGGGCAGAGCTCGAGCCAACACATGCTTGAGCTTTAACAGGTTCTGGGGACCAGACCTGTTAGACCGTGTTTGCAAAATGATGGACCACGAGTGATGGTAGACCTTCACGATGACATAATCCCTCTCATTTTTTCTACGTCTGCACAAGCCCCTCGTTTACGGCAGCCTCCCGGAGGGCTGCAGGACCTGCTCGTGAGATGATGTGAGGAGGAGACAGCAAAAAAGGCAGGCAGGTGCCAGTCTCTTTCACATCCTTTACTTGCACCCTTGGGTATAACACAGCAGTTGAAGGCCAGGTCATGCACTCGTGCTCCGGTGCCTCGCTGTTTGCTCTGCTCCTGCGCAGCACGTTTTGTCTGCAGGCAATGTATTTTTGTGTCCTGCATCTTAATTTTGTCTGGGGCTTCTTTTCCTTGTTGTGACTGTAGGGGTCTTTATCTGGGGAGTGCAGGATGTGCTGGTGAGAGAGGTTGTCCATATCAGCAGTGCGGGACGGGCTGCAAGGAAGTCCCGACGATAGGCAGAGACCTTCAACACTCAGTTTTGGGGGTTGGAAAATCAGGCTCTTTGCAGCCACTTCAGCTTGGATATAGCCTAAACTGAGCTCTTCTGCTGGAGGGACCACCGGGGACAGGTAGCTGTGAAATCAGCATCTCCCTTTCCAAGCTGCTGATCTTCCTCCCAGGTGAGCCCCGTCTCTAAAACCAGAGCTCAAGGATCTGGATAGAAATGCCGTTGAAACATGATGAAATGAGCATCAGGGGAAAAAAAGGGCCAAAAGCCCTTGCTGAACTGTCAGCACGACTTCATCCTAGTTTTCCTGTGCTTTCCTTAGCTCATTCCGCTCTGGCCAGGGTAGAGCAGAGCTTCTTCCACCGAGCGGGCAGTCAGGGATGGAGACCGGGCTGAGGGAGCCGTGGCCAACCACAAAGGTCACTAGGTGCCACTTCCCTCAATGGAAAAATGGAATTCCTTAATGGAAATGCAGCTTGGAGGCCGCATTTAATGGGAGTGTGAAGCACCACTGCCAGCCCTGGTCTCACTGGGTGAACTTCGGCAAGTTCAAGCCACTTCTGGCCTCTCCCAAGCTCTTCTTCTTGGGCTTCAGGTGGTGAGATCCAGTTGCAGGGACCAGCCTTTGGGCTCTTTCTGCAGTATCAGTGGCAGTGGGGCTTTGCTCCTGATGGTGACAGTGCTATGAAGGGAGGTTAGATGTCAAAAAGTACTACCTCAACGTGCTTGAATGAAGGGCTTCAGTGCCCACACTTGTCCTTCCAGGCTCTGAACCTGAAGGCAGCTCAGAAGAGGACTTGGCTACAGCTTTATGGGTCCAGACTGTGTCTTGTTGGGGACAAGTTAGTTGTTGGGGACGTTGTTGGTAGTGTGGCTGCTATATCTCCCTGGTTTGGTGGCCACTCGCGGGTTGCAGGGATGAAGGAGGGCACGCTGCAGCTGTCTGCTCCGGGTCCTGTTAGTGAGAGACGAGAAAAGAGCAGGATCTATTTCTGAAGTGGAAAGAGCATCAGTCAAAAATGCTAATTTTAACAGTTTCGCATTAAAGCAGAGCGAACCCTTGCTGACTTTGCAAAGCAGAGAGCCTGGGACCACCGAGAGATGCCAGGCCCTCTGGAGGATGTATTTGCCTGTCCATCCCAGCCTTAACGGGCTGCTATTTATGCAACAGGAGGTTTGTATTATTATTTTTTTTTGGTGGTGTTTGTCCTTGGAGTGATTTCTCTCTGTTCTGATGTCAGCCAGCTATCTAGTTTCTTAGGCAAAACCATTGCTTTAGACACCTTGAAACCCTCTGCTGAGAGACTGTGAGAGACCACGAGGGTGTCGCTGCTTTTGGGTGGTGGGGGGAGATGGGGTGGATGGCTCAGAAGGTGAACCCACGGGACAGCGCGTGGAAAAAAGGGAAGAGGTGCCTGTGGCAGGCGTGGACCAGAATAATTTAGATAAAGGGGCTGAATCACAGGGAGACGATGAGCAGCAGGATCTTGCCTGCGTCAGGGAGATAGGACAGATGTGAATTTATATTAATTAACAATTAATGCCAGCTGAGGCTCCAGAGCTGGTAAATGGAAACTGTCTGCACCAGCTCCCTGCCAGGAGGGTGTTGCCTGCTCCTGTTGCTGGGAGGGCTGGAGAGAAGAGCTCCTGGAGGGCTTTTTACTGCTGTCTCTGGGTTTTGTCTCTGTGCCCTGCTCTTCCTGCTCCAGCGAAAGCCACCCCCCCGTCCCCCAGGATGACAGCTCTGGTCTGTCCAGCCACCTTCCCCCCAGGGGACAGGACCAAAACTGGAATGAAACGACAGAGTCACGAAGCTGATACTACACACGCAGTCGGAGGCTGCTGATGATGATCTTTAGCCAAAACCAGTTTATTTGACCGAAACGGCTGTGGCCAGCGCGCTGCCTTGCAAGTGACATTTATGGAGAAGCTCTTCTGAGGAGCTGTGTGTGAAACCGCCTCTGAACCGTGGTATTCGAGTTTCAGACCAAAACGTGGGTGGTGAGTTAAAACCCCTCTTTGAACGTGACACGGCAGAGCGTCGGGTACAGCTCCAAGCTGCTCTGCTCTGCCTTTCCTGAAGGTCATCATCTAATGGGCAGAGGCGTGGGCTGAGGTTTCCATTGCTGCAAGCATCACTGGCACATCCTGCAGGAGGGCAGTGGGCTGGGGATGGTTTCAGGGAAGGATTCTGTGGAATGGAAAAGTTTTCTTTGCCTTGATACCGAGCTCTGACGTGCTAGCTGGCTTGAAAAGCTGCTGAGAAGACAGCGGGTGATGGGAAGGGAACGTGGCTCTCCAGGGCCATGGAGGTTAGGGCTTGGTGTCTAAGCTGCCCGGGGGCTGTGAGAAGTTCTTGCAGCCATTTCAGCTGGTGAAGACTGGGCAGTGCTGGTTGTCCTCCATGGAAGTGTTGGTAGCTGTTGAGAACAGCTTCATACAGGGCTTCATTGGGGCTTGCTGAGACCTTCCCTGACCTGAGCCTGGCAGAAGGGTTCTGCAGGACCCAGCCGTGCCTAATGATGACAGTAAGGCTGATTGGCACTCCAACGCTGTCTGTGCCTGCTGCTGTCACCTCACGGAGCCTCTGCTGAGCTGCTTTGTCTTGTCTCTTCTCTCCAACATAGTGTTCTGGTTGTGTTTGCTCTGGGCAAGTCCCTCTGGGCACACACGTTCACTAACCTTGAAATCGAACAGCTTAAAAAAAACAAACAACAAAAACAAATAAAACCCAAACCAAACTGCTGAGCAAAACCCCAGCTCTTTTTCACGGGGTGTCAGTGGAAACCTGGCCTTTCTCAAGGAGGTGGGGCTGGTGGTTGGAAACGTGTGTGTGTGTGTCCTCAGCCTGAGCTGGCTGTTGCTCACATCTGCTTTTTCTTGTGGTCCCCATATCCAAGGGGGCACATCAGTTGTTTGAAAGAAGCATCTACAAACCCCTGTGAGTAGCTGCAGAGCTTGCCCGCAAAAACTGCCAACCTGCCCCTCCTGAAACGAGAGCTGGACTTCTGCTCTGCAGGAGAAAAAAGGTCTCTGGCCTCTTCCAACCCCACCAAAAGTGTGGCAGGGCTTTATCCTGCTTACCTGCTCTTGCATGGTTCCCCTGTATTACTTTTATTGAAGGGTTCCTCAAGAACCAGAGGACCTCGATGATATCAGGTGAAGTGTGGGTTGTGCTGCATGACCCAGACTTCTGTGCCTCTGTGTCCCAGATTTACCGTAGACTCATAGAATACCAAGATGGAAGGGACCTCAAGGATCATCCAATCCATCCTTTAATCACTGGAGCCTTTTTTTGGGTTGACGAAGGGGCATGGGGTGGTTTGAAGGCACTCTGCCCTGCCCCAGTGCTTGAGGGAGGTTTGGGAAGGCTGGAGGCACCATCCTTCTCTCTGAGGCAACCTGAGAAGTTGGGTGAAGGCTGTGAATCTGCTCATTGGGAGCAATCCCACCAACCTCTGTTCGGGGTCAGGGTCTCAGCAACCAGTCCATCTGCTCGTCGCTGTTGCTTGTGGTGTTCCTTGTCTTCAAGAGTTGGAGTCCCCAGCACCATGTGTGGAAACAGGCTGGGCTTTCTACATAAAAAACTCGTTTGCTTTGAGTGGGCTGTTTGTGCTACTGCTGAGAACTTGGTTTGGGCAGAAATTTGGACTCTAAATGAGCTAAAGGATGTTGGACATCAAGATTCTACCAGAGTTTGGTGAAAACAAGGTGCGTACCTTCTCAGGGAAAGTGATTAACCATTCTCACCATTTGAGATCCATTAGGGAGATGCTTTGTAAAATATATAGGGAAGGAACCAAGGTGGTTTCTATAGAAGTGACTGTTGCCCCCCGGGAGAATGCAACACAGACTTGGGTTCCTGCTCGGGAAATGGATGTGCTGATTTAGAAATGTAGTAAAGAATTTTGTTTGTTTGTTTTAAAGTTGTTTACAGAAGTCTTGGGGGATATTAGATGATGCACGCTGGCACGGTTAGCTGTCATAATGCTAATTACTTTAGGAAAATGAACACATTTACCTGTGTGTCGAGCTGACTAGATTTGCAGGGCATATTTATTTAATGTGCTCCCTGGAGGCTAGGCTTGGTATAATGAGTCTTCTGGTGGGATTTGAATTGAACCAGGCTAGAACCAACAAAGGAGGCTGTTGCGGCTCTGTCAGGTTTGAGGAATGCTTTGTACGCAGCCATCCCTGTGTAGAGCAGCTTTCTGATGAAGACGTGAACGCTAATAATTCAGTATGGAAACATCCCAAAGCCCGAGAGCAGCCTTGCTGTATGTTAAACACACAGTTTGCTAAATTACGCCTTAATGTCGCGGCACAAGTGTGACCCCCTTCTCAGTAACAGGGAATTGCTTATTTCCATCTCTTTAGGAAAGGCTGTCCTTTTTTTTTTGTCCCCCAGAAGGTGTGGGAAATGCCATTCCATGCCATGCAAGCTGGGGATTTTTGCTGATGGCCAATGTTTTAGCTTCTTGTTTGGTTTTCTACGTCAACATGAAGCTAGCTGGCACTCAGGATGCTCTCTGTTTTGCGTGGGGTCCCCAGCACTTTCTAGAAGCTCTGTCCTTCCCTTTGCATCTTTTGGGGGAGGGAGGGTGTTGTAAACTGAAGAGCTGCTGGCAGCATGTGTCCTGCTGGTGACTTCTCACAGTGTTCAGCTTGACCCCAGGTGGTCTGTGAGGAACCACCAGCCCACGCTATTGCCCTTCATTCTTCCTGGAAACCAGTGGGTGTGATGGATACTGGTCCCTTCAGCAGGTAGTGTTTCCCTGATAAATGGCTCTAAATATTGCCGTTGGGTCTCCTGCTGTAACCTGGTACCTGGTCGAGATGCCAGGCAGCCGAGAGGTCAAATCAGCCTCGTTGGCATGGGCATGATGTTCCCCAGCATCATATATGAGCTGTAGAGGACAAACTGTGTTGTGGGAGCCTTGCTGGTCCCAGAGACAGAAGGGTCGGGGTGAATTTTCCTCCAAAAAAGAGCTGCTTCTCTGTTCTCCAAGCCAGGATCCTTATTCATGGGAGTTCCACCTTCTTACTAGAGAGCTGTGGAAGGAACAGGACAGCAGCATTTGCTCAGCCCAGAAGTTTGCACCTACTAATCCCATTTGGGGGTTGGACTAGATGATCTCCAGAGGTCCCTTCCAACCCCATATGATTCTGTGATTCAATGGATTAATGACTTTTTGGGGAGTGAATTGCTTCTGTGACTGTTCCACCTTCACTTCTGCTCCAGCCACGTTGCGAGAGCTCAGATGGTGTGCACTTGGCTGTTCAGCACTGAAAGGAGTGTCTCTGTGTGCACACACAGACTGATGGGTCTCTATATTAAATGGATAACAAGCATCCAAGTCCTTTGAGCAGCTCTGAAGATATTTTTTTTCCTCTCTGCTGAAGGGGAAACTCGGTCTCACAAAGAGCTGCGTTGCCCCAAGTTACGCCTGCTCTCGCAAGTCAGCCTCCGCGTTCCTCTGCAGGAAGAAGCTTCAGATGTTTATTTGCTTGGCTGCCTCCAAGGGCAGGGTCCACATCCCACCCTTCCCTCGCCGTGGTGGAACTGGGAGGAGACCATCTGCCCCGTATCAACAGCATCTGCTGTGAACACCGACCCTTGTTCCTGGCTGGTGTGGAGGGGCTGTAGTGCAGCAGAAGGGAAGTCTGATGGTGGGTTGGTCCGCTCCTTCCCCCTTTCCCAGTTTCTTGAGCCCCCTCAGCTTGCTGGGCTGGGGTTTGTGTTGAACCAAACAGTGCTAACCACACACGGAGTGCGTAGGTGGTGTCTCTTGAGCCACATTTGCTTTGATCCTCTCCAAGCCTAACAAAAAAGAAGTCTTACCATTACAAATGCTCCAAGTTCTCTGGCTGACGTGGGGCTAAATTGGCCATCAAACCCAGGCACTCGAGGGGCTGCAGTAGACGTGCACCTGGTGCTGGCCTCTCTGGGGATGCCCCAAAATAAGTGCAGTGAAACCCAAGGCAGATGTTGCTCTCAAGCCCTGTGGCAATTTTGCTTTCAGGTCTTTGGTGGTGATGCTGGGCTTGCAACTGTATGAAGTTCTGGGGTAGACATCCCACCTCTGCTGGTCCAGGAGTCCCAGTGGCCAACGTGTTCTTCACTTGGTGGCTTTCTCTTCTGTGCAAGGTGCACCTTGTGTTGTCTCTGAGCTGCTGAGAGAAGGGAAAAAGAAAAGGTGGCTTAGTGATACAGTTTAGTGATGGTGTTTGCCGTTGTTGGACTTGGGATCTGAAAGGTCCCTTCCAACCCAGACAGCCATTGTCATTGACATCCAGCCCATGATTCTCTCATTTCAGATACAGTGCTTTTTATCTGTGGGAGGTTTGCTGGAGCTGTTTAGAATACCAGGATTCCCAGTCAGGCTTTTAAAAACGCCTTGTTTTATGGATTTTTGAGGGTGTAACGGTGTTGCTCAACTATTTGTTCTGTTTCATCCCAAGACAGGGGCAGAAGGATGCGTTCCAGCAGAAGGAAGCATTCCTGCTCACTTTAGGGAGGAAATGAGTAATACTGTGTGGAAAAGACAACTTTAGCAATTAAAGAGAAATTATTTGATAATTTTTAACACAGAGAAAGGTTCCCTTTTCCAGGGAACCTTTATATATATATGTATTTTTTTTTTCATTTTTTTTTTCATGATTGTCTTTCTGGTGTTCTCCCGGCCACCAGGACCTTTCTGCTCCGGTGCAGAGCTCAGCCTGACCTGAACCCTACCCAGAGCCCAAGTTATTACTGTTGGGGACTTCACACCGCATGGAAGTGTCTCGTATTTTTCCTCTCTCTTTATTTTAATAAATTTCTTCGCGTGGCTTTGGTTCCTGAAAGGCACCTGCGGGTGGCTTTTTAATTTAAGTTCAGCTTTAGATGGATTGACTGATGGAAGGGAAATGCATTTCTCCACGGGAAAGCGGCGTTGCCTGGAGCAGGCAGCGTATATTTACTCGGAGCAGTGGAGATGAAGAGTTGTTAGATCCCCGCTCTCATTTAAAGCAATTCTTCAGGGGTGACTCAGTTCTGCAAAAAGTGCTAACGATGGCGTGGTTGCCTGAACGACCCGCTGCACAATAACGTGTGTCATTTCTGACATCGAAACTGCGTCACGAAATTAATAATGCCTTTTTTTTTTTTTTTATAAATTTTATTTTCATTTCCCGCCCCCAGCTCCTCTGCCGTGGATCTGGTTTGGATCCTCTATTTGCTTTCCTTCTCAGAATATTGGGGATCATAGAATCATATGGGGTTGGAAGGGACCTCTGGAGATCATCTAGTCCAACCCCCCCCCGCTGGAGCGGGTCTACCCAGAGCAGGTTGCACAGGAACGTGTCCAGGTGGGTTTGAATGTCTCCAGAGAAGGAGACTCCACAACCTCCCTGGGCAGCCTCTTCCAGGGCTCTGCCACCCTCACAGGAAACAAGTTCCTTCTCATGTTTAGGAGGAGCTTCTTATACTCAAGTTTGTGCCCATTTCCTCTTGTCCTGTCCCTGGGCACCACTGAGAAAAGACCAGCCCCATCCTCCTGACACCCTCCCTTTAAGTATTTATAAGAATTGATCAGATCCCCCCTCAGTCTTCTCTTCTCCAGACTAAAAAGCCCCAAGTCCCTCAGCCTTTCCTCATAGGAGAGATGCTCCAGGCCCTTCATCATCTTTGTGGCCCTTCCTATAAACAACCTGGGAGTCCAGAAGGTCTGACTCCAAGCCTAGGGTTCTCCTCCAAGCAAGTGGTCCTTGCTCCTGGGATGCAGGGCTGGGGCTGGTGGCCCGTGAGGCCACCAAAGACTGGTTGCAGGTTTTAGCGTTTGCCGCTTAGCAAGAGATGCGTGGGCTGGTGCTTTCCTCTCCTCGGCTCTGTTGTGGGTTGGGTTTTGCTTACCAACAAATGTACTCCAGTCAAAACCATAATGGTAAACAGCTCTAAAGATGCTTTCTGCAAGAAGAGCTGATGCGAGGTCAGGAGATAAACAAGCTGTACTGGGAGAAGTACCTTGGGCCACAGAGTCCTGCCTTTGCTGGATGGAGTGGCAGAGCTTTGGAGCAGGCAGGCTCCTGGTGTATGCCCAGTGAGCAGGATGGGGCAAAGAGCCTTCAGTTCAGTTTTTGGCTGGTTTCGGTGTTGTTTTTTAAACCCCCTGTTTCCAGGGAGGGGGCTGAGACCTGGCAATAGGTGTGAGGAGCACCCTGTGAGAGGGAGAGGTGGGTGGGTTTCGGTCACGGGTAGCTCTCGGAGCTGCACGAGGGGTTGAGGATGCACACTGCAAAAAACCTCCTGGTTTTTCAAGCCCAGCTAGAAAAGCCTCCAGGGAGCAAGGGCTCAATTTCAGGACCAGAATTCCTAAATGGAGATGATCTTGGGTTTGAAAATACACCTTTCATGCCTTCCTCCCTGGCTGAAGAAGGCAGCCTGTGCGAGGCAGTGCCAACCCGTGCCTTCCCATCCTACACAGCCCTCCAAAGACAAGCTGTACAACGAGGTTTTCTCTTTTCTGGGATGGAAGAGATGTCTGTGCTTCTAGAGGGGCTTTCTCCCTTTTTTTTTTTTCCTTCTTTCTTCTTTTTTCTTGCTGGTAAATTTGGAAATTGCCTTCCCTCCCTCTTCTGTTTGTGTGGGCTGCCGAGGTTTTCTCCTCAGCTCCTTGTTTGTGCTTCTCACAAGCTGAAAAACCAGCGGTGTGTGTTTGTGTGGATGAATTGGTTCCTGTCCGAGCGGTGGGAGTCGTTAAGGGAAAGGGTGACGAGCGTTGGGGTTTCTGTTTGGTGAAACAAAGGCAACACCAGAGCTGACAGAGCCCCAAGTTTGTTGCCAATACACTCCTTCCCCCTCTCTCATATACAGTGCTGTCCCTCTCAGGAGTGTTTGCAGGGAGTTTTTAAGTGGCCCCTGCTCTTCCCTCTCAGTATTTCACTGCAAAACGATGCTGAAAAGGGACCGAAGCGAATCGATTTTTGTAGCTGCGGTCGGCAGCTGCTGGGGTGGAAAAGGAAGAAGGTGGTGGTCCTCCCTTCCCAGGCACCCGTCCTTCCACTGGAGGGAGGTTGGACATCAGGTCCTTCTGTTCCTGATGCCTTCTCCCTTGTGGGAGCTCTGGATGCTGGAAGATTTGCAGCCCCAGCACCTCTGCCCTCCTCCTGACACTGGTGACCCCCACAAAGTTGTCCCTTCTCAGCATCGTGAGGGTCTGGCTCCGGCTGCATCCCAGGATGGGAAGCGTTTCCTTGAGTGATGGGGGACGAGGGGATGTGTGATTCCTGCTCTCATGGCAGCCTCTGAGGAGCGTGCACCCTGGGAGGACACTGCTCTCACACTGATATTCTCAGAACTGCTGTGTCCTTGCGGCTGTGGGTTGGTACCTATGAGACCTCTCATCCCACTCTTTTACCAGAGATGTTTCCTTAGGTTTTTTTTCCTATTATGTCCTGGCTAGCAATACTCTGCTGGTTTTATTGCCATTAGGCATTCGGTGGAAACGCGATGTGTGGCCCTTGGCAGCTTTGCCTTGTCCCTGGGCTCCATTAAGCTCCATTAGAGGCGTTCGTTCCCGTGCCAGGAGCAGTTTTGCGGCAGGGTTAAGTGCGGTCGGTGGGATTATGAAAGGGTGTCACTCCTGTGATGTCAGGAATACGAGGCTTGGAGACGCTGGGATTCCTGTTTACCATCTGTTTCCATGGCCCTTCCCTAATAGACCTCTCCTCCTCCAGAATTCAAGGATCTTTAATCAAAACTGTTTGCCTTGCGGTGGGAGGGAGGAAATCCCGAATTGTGGAGGAGATGGTGACATTTCTTGACCTTTTCTGTGTGTACCTCGGAGACAAACACACTCTGATGAGTCTGCGTGTGCTTATGTTTGTAGGTTTAGTCTTTTGGGTGTATTTCCTAACCCGGGCACTCGGGGAGAGACCCCGGGCTACGAATTTCTCTGCCATACTCAGGATAAACTTGCAAAGCCTTTGTGGGGAGGGAGGGGACAGTGCGTCAGCTCATCTGATCCAGGGGCAGCTGCCTATGAGAAACGAGCTTACTAAACGTTTCCGGAGATGAGAACCTGCATCTCACCCTGCTTGGAAAACGAAGCGTTGGGGTTTTGAGTCGTTTGGTTGAGAGCGGTGCCGCTGACCCGTCCCCCTGGGCAGGAGCCCTTCCAGCATCACACTTCCCTCTGATGGGAGTTTCGGGTGTGCAGCGGGGGGGGGGGGGGGGGGGGGGGGGGGGGGGGGGGGGGGGGGGGGGGGGGGGGGGGGGGGGGGGGGGGGG
>JAOTQQ010000008.1:5739309-5752743 GCA_026546715.1 Gallinago undulata
CCGCCCCCCCCCCCCCCCCCCCCCGCCCAGAAACACTCAATAAGCACATTTTGCTATCACACAGTGTTATTTGTGGTTCATCTTCTCCTCTTTGCTCATGAAAAATAAGACAGAGGTCCCGTGCAGAGGTGTCTGCTGGGGGACACCATCTGCCTGGGCAGGAGCTCTTACAGGATCATCCTTTGCTCTGGTGGGAGTTTTGGGTGTGCAGCCTCCCCTCCTGCCCAGAAACACTCAATAAGCACGTTTTGCTCTCACACAGTGTTATTTGTGGCTCATCTTCTCCTCTCTGCTCATGAAAAATTAAGACAGCAGTCCTGTGCAGAGGTGTCTGCTGGGGGACACCATCTGCCTGGGCAGGAGCTCTTACACAGCAGCATCCTTTGCTCTGGTGGGAGTTTTGGGTGTGCAGCCTCCCCTCCTGCCCAGAAACACTCAATAAGCATGTTTTGCTCTCACACAGTGTTATTTGTGGCTCATCTTCTCCTCTTTCCTCATGAAAAATAAGACAGCGGTCCCAGGCAGAAGTGTCTGCTGGAGCACGATGGAAAACTGAGCAGTATTTTCAGAATTGGCTGACTCTCGGTTTGGGGTGCTCTCTGTGGGACTCATGAGATTACTCAAAAAGAGCCTGGCATTTAGAAAGTGGATTTTCAGTGGCTTCTGAAAAATCGAGCCATAAAACTGGTGCCACGTGGGAAATCCCTGGTCTGGTGTGCACGCATTTAGTACACATTAAAGCCGGGGGAAACACCAGTTCTTGTGATTCCATCAAGACCGATAGCATCAGAACTGAGGTCAGTAGGTGGGTTTGATGACACTCAAAATACAAAGATTACATTAAAGTAACGTAAAACGCGATGAATCTGTTTTTCCCTTCGGGTGAGCTGTCTCTCCTTCCCTTTTCTACAACGTCCTGTTACCCGTGGACACCAGCCCCACCATTGCTTTCCCACAGTGTTCCCTTTGCCGCTGCTTCCCTGGCTGTGCGTTGGTCCTGGGCAGGGGAATTTGCTGGTGTTGGGCGGGTGGGCTCCTGCTAGAGATTAGAGTCAAAAAGCAGCTGCTTCCCCATAAATGGAGGAGTCAAAGGTGCTTTAGCTGGGGCTGGAGCAGACTTGGAGTTTTCTGTGGACTGGGCAAACGGGGAGACCCTGGAACATGCGTTTCCCATCAGGTTTGCCCCAAACTTTTAAGAAATCCGCTCGTAGCATAAGGGCTCGTCACTGTCACAGACCAGAGCGTGCCTTGCCTTCCCCGACAGAGTCTCAGGAAAGATTTTCTTCTCTCCAGCTCCCAGCATCCCCTCTTCATAACAGATTTTAAATGGGAGAGACCAAAAGCCTGAGGCTTGTGCTCTTGCTGGGGAGAACAAGAGGTTTAGTGCCTTGATATTGGAGCTTTTTGTGTTTTTTCATGCTGGGAAACCCTTGAAGTGCCTTTAAGTGCCCTCAGGGATGCAGGTCTTTCCTTAGGGCTCAGTTTGTTTGCCATCAGTGTGACAGTTCGGAGGGTATGAGGTGCTGGGTGGGAGATGTCCAGCCAGGACCAGACCTACAGCCAAAACTCTTTTCTCAGCAGTGATTTCCTCCAGAGAGGGAATCTCCCGTCTGTCCTGTGAAAACCTTGAATGGCTCCTGCTTTTGCCTGAGGTGAGGGAGAGGAGGACAAAGCCCTTTGGGAGAGAGACCTCTCCTGATGGAGGTGTGAGAAGACTTTCTCCACGGTCATATCCTAAGAGAGGGCTTCTCTGAGTGAGAGCTGTTACTGGGAAGTGGTGGGAAGGAAGGAGGGTGTGCTGCTAATAGGAGCAGGCAGATGATGTCTGGAAGGGTGGACAGTCAGGGCAGGCTCAGGCTGACTACCCTTTCTCATCTCATATTTGCATTTCACAGGTGGTTTCATCCCAACATCAGCGGAATCGAGGCAGAGAAGCTGCTCCTGACCAGGGGTGTCCATGGCAGCTTTCTGGCTCGCCCCAGTAAGAGCAACCCAGGAGACTTCACGCTCTCGGTCAGGTAAGCAGAGAGCAGCAGGGGAGGGATGGAGGAAGGGGTCTCTTCCAGCACACCCCGCTCCCATCAGTGGGTGTCCAAGGGAGAGGAGCTGCACAGGTCTCCCTGGAGCCTTCTCTTCTCCAGGCTGAACATCCCCAACTCATCTAAGGGGACATGAGCCCCTCTCTCCCCAGAGCTGTGGGAGGTGCTGGCAGGTCAGAGCGCTGGCGATGCTGGCACCGATGGGGCTTCACCTTCTCCTTGTTGTCTCAACCTCTCAGATGAAACCCTTCTTGGCCTTTTTTCTTCCGTCCCTTCAATTGCCACCAGATTGAGCCTACGCTCCTCTCTGCCAAGTGCAGCCATTTCTTAGCTTGGCAAGAGGGAGGCTTGGCAGCTGCCTTATTTTTATTTTTTTTTTAAATGCTTCCTTTTGTGTTGGGGAATAGAACCTGGCCCTCTGAGCCTTTGCCTCTCAGGCAGCTCTGACCCATCGGAGCTCCTCACGCTACGGAGAAACCCAGGGGAAGGGAAAAAGCCCATCTTTCCCCCCGCATTGCCTGGGCGGGGAGCGCTTCGATGTGACTCCCCCAGCTCCCCCCTAATCTCACCATCAGAAGTGGCTGTGACTTAATGAGAGAGGCAGGAAGTGCTTCTAATTGGAATGGAAAATAAACGTACAAAGAGCTGCCTTGAGCAAGCTATGACGGGGAGGGAATATGTGTAAGAGGCGGGGGGG
This sequence comes from Gallinago undulata, assembly GCA_026546715.1. Classification (NCBI taxonomy): domain Eukaryota; kingdom Metazoa; phylum Chordata; class Aves; order Charadriiformes; family Scolopacidae; genus Gallinago; species Gallinago undulata. The sequence continues at coordinate 5,742,046 of JAOTQQ010000008.1, forward strand.
GATTTATCTTCATGTGAGCTTAGTGCCTCTTTTTGTGTAATTTTGTGAGTCAGGGTGTCATCTGAGGGTAAAGCGAAGCGCCGACAGCCCTGCTCCACCAGCCCATGTGCAAGGAGGTGCAGGTTATGGCTGGGCAAGTGTCCTGCTGTGGGAAGATACCCAGGGAGCAGCGTAATTACCCTGGAACAGCAGGGAAAATTGCTTTGCTGGGGAGGGGGAGCCAGTTCCCACATTGGTATTACTGCTCTCCTGCCTCCTGCCGTGGAGTCAAGCCACGGGTTTGCACTGGTTTCTTCCCTTTCTTCCCTTTCCCTTCTTTCCTTCGCACTGGTTTCTGTCCCGGTGCCTCAGCCGGTGGGTTTCTGCCATTGGGGCTTGTTGCCTTTCTCCTGTGCTGGTCCACTGCCTCCGTTCATCCAGCTGCGGCACGTGGAGAAAAGCTTGGCCTCGTGGAACATCTGTGGCCGGTTACAGAGTCCCAGAGTGGTTTTATTATTGTGATCATTTCTCTCCTCCTTTCTGCTTTCTCTGCGGCAGAAAGCAGAGGGGGGGGAGGAAGCGAGTGTCAGGAGGGGGTTTGTACCACTTCCTACTGCAGGGAGACCTCCGTGCTGCAGTAAACGTTGAATATCAGGATGGTTTTGGCCATAAGAGGGAGGCAATTAACGCCCGATGGGTGCCCTGCAGGAATGAGCTGCAGGTGAAGAGCAGAGGGATAGGGGATGCTTTACTGTGGTAGCACTGGAGGATGCCACTGCAGCCCGCTGGCAGGTCCTAACTCGGTGGAAAGTCTGACCAGTTCTCTCAGTTCTGACTAAGCCAGAGCTGTGACACCCACCGTGTTTCCAGGAAAGCTCAACGTGACACAAAAGGGACGTGTCAAGTTTTGAGGCATCACAAATTGGAGGCAAGGAAATAACTCTTTCATTGACTGCTTGTCCGTGCAAGTCCTTGCCCCTTCCTGGCTCATCCCATCTCTCCTCCATGACTGGAGGCAAGGGTTGTCCTATAATCTCAGGGATGGAAAATCTGCACGAGAATGGTCACTGTTTAGGTACAACAGCCTTGCTTACACTTCATCTGAGCGATAATGCTCTTTCCCCAGTGATGATGGCCCCAAAACACGTGCACAAATGCCCTTGGGAATTACAACACCCAACAGAGCGTAGAAGGAGTAGCTTTATCTGCTGTGAAAGCTGAAAACTGGGGAGATTGTCTCCCCCCTATGTTTTTCCCCTTTCCCTGTTACATTAGACAGGCAGACACAGAGCAATGTGTTATTATTCTCACCTAGACTTGTATCCTGACAGAGCTGCTATTATTATTATTATTACTATTATTATTAATTTATCTCTGAACTGGACAGGTCTATATTTTTTCCCCCCTTTCTGAGAAACAAAAGGTTTTCAAAGGAAACAATACAGATACCTTTGAAAAAGTACCTACAATAGAGGTGGCAGGAGGAGAAAGTACCTTTAGGAAAACAATCAGAACCTCTTCCTCCTCCTTTCAAACACACCCTCCCTCCCCCTTCAGCTTCTTCAAGGCTTTTTGAAAGCCAGTGTGGGGAAATGCAGCTCCTTTAATTACAGAGAGGATGTGGGTTGGAAAAAAAGCAGGCGATGAAGTTTTGGCTGACCAGACCACACACCAAGTGACCGTGTGCTGGTGTCTGTCCAGATACATGTCCCTCAAGAGAGGGTAGGAAATAATATTGCAGAAGTTATGAGAAGGTTTCCATGAAACTCTGTGGCTGCTTTCCCTTTCTTTTTCTTTACCTCTGTGCACTCTTTCAGCCCTTACCATTACAGCAACAAGTCTTCACAGGGCTTGGTTTTTTCAGCTCTTAAGAGACAGAGGCAAGCCATAGGGAGAGGACATGATACCATGATATGGTTAAATGAAGGGATGATGTCTGTCCTGGCCTTAAAATAATAGAAAAAAAAAACCAACAACAAACCAAACCTCTTCAAAAAACATTCAGTGCTTAGTCCAAACTGCTGGCAGCTTGTAATTGGCCAAACCTGGCTCTTTCCATTATTCCTCCCTCTTCTGAAACATGGGACGTCTCTGCAGATAAGTTCAAGAGCTTGTTCCACCCGGAGGATCGGACGCACCTGCCCTAGTCCAGTGTCAGGAGGGCTGTGTTCCTGAGGAGCCTTTGCTTGGAGTGCTGGTGGAACGTCAGCGTGGGTACCGAATTTGAATTTATTGGCTCAGCTTGTTCTCTGGGCAAATATGTGGAGCACATCAACAGGGAGGAAAATGGTCTGGCAACTGCAGCCGAAGCGTAATGATGACGGAGAGTCATCTGAACTGCTTCTTCCTGGGAACTGGGTATGAAGAATTTGAAACCCACACCTAATCTCTAGAATACACTTGGCTGCGTCTCTGAAATTGCACGTAAACATCAGTTGGGTTGTGTTGGTGGACATTGAATTTTCTCCAAGAGCCCGAGCTCTCAGTTTAATTGAAAGCAAACATTCAGCAAAGTTTCTAAACCCCACAGGGAGAGTCTTCTTAGTTTTTTCCGTAGAGAATCTTTGCGGGGGGTGGGGGGGGGGTGGGGGGGTTGGTTTGCTTTTTGCAGCCTGTCGGAGGGGTCCTATTTGCATGCTGTGAAGCTCTAGGCTTTCTCAGTCTGACACAGGCAGGAAAAGCACATGACCGAAAAAGACTTCTGGGGATGCAATAGGCCAAGCTATTTCTGATGTTTAAAGTGGTTCTTTTTCCATCAGTGACAAAAAAAGAGTCTGTTGGGTTTTTTTTCTCTCGCACGTCCTCTTCGTATGGACTGCGCTCCGTTGCGAAGAAGAGCGGACTGTGCCTACGCTGGAGGTCACTGCAGTATGGACACACGTATTCCCAAGCTGGAATATTTTTGGATCGAGAGAACCCTCCGGGATATGTAGTGAAGGAAGAGTGCTGGTGGTGCACAGAAGCTTAGCTCGGAACGGAGGCAGCTCTCCCTCTTCTGATGGCTGACTCTGAAGCTGCCAGAGAAGCTGGCATCTGCTGTGAAATGGTGCTCCGTCCCCGCGTGATTGCCCAGTCTCTGTTAGAAGTGGCCATGCCCTCCAGCACGGGGCAGCTGAGGAACTTTGGGCATCTCCTTTGTGCTTTATTTCACCAGCCAGCACGTCGAGGGCTGGGATTAATGGATGCTGCCGCTGCGCCGGTCCCCGTCCTGCTGCCCAGCTTGGAGGTGACGCAAGCTTTAGGAGAAGAAAATGGGAAGGAAATGGGCGTCCATCAATGCCCTTTGTGTGGACCGTGACCCTTGAGGTCTCATGGGATAAATGACCCTGATTATCTCTCTGCTTTTCATCCCTGAAGTGCTCAGAGGCCTTGGGGGGGGGGGGGGGTGTGTGTGTCTATGAACTGAGCCTTTGTAGGTCTGTAATGGGGTGGGGATGTGGGGATGGAGAGAGAAGGGAGCTTTTGAGCCTCGGGCCAAGTGGCAAAGCCACAGTTTGGTCTGCTGCCTCCTGTGCAGCACAAAGGCTCTTCACGTCCAGCTGCTGGCCTGAATGGCCAAAGCACTTCTTGTGCCAGCTCCTCTCGGAGAGGAGGCATTGTCATCGGGGCGCTGGCTGGGATCCGAATGTCACAGCCAGTCCTCCTTTCCATCTAGTGAGCTCTGCTCCTGCCCGAGACGCAAACATTGCCAAACTTTGAAGTCCCTGCCCGCAGGACAGCTGGAGTTGGCATGGCAGGCCAGGCTGGAGACTTTGGGGAAAAATTACTTCACTGAAAGGGTTGTCAGCCGTTGGGATGGGCTGCCCAGGGCAGTGGTGGAGCTGCCATCCCTGGAGGTGTTTAAAAGACGGGCAGACGTGGTGCTGAGGGACATGGGTGGGTGGTAACTTGGCAGTTCTGGGTTATCGGTTGAACTTGATGATTTTAAAGGGCTCTTCCAACCAAAATGATTCTATGAAACTGGGATTAGATGTACCAGGAAGAGTTAATCGTGTCTCTAAACACCCAGGAGCGCCGCTCACCAGCTCCCTGTATTACAGATGGCTGGGTTCTGTCTCCAAGACCTTGTTGTCAAGGTGTGATGTGGCCGTTCGGGATCCAGACGCGGGTTTTCGCACCTCAGGCCTGTCTGTCAGTTCTTCTGCTGGTTGTGTTCTGGTTTTTAATTTGGGACGACAGCGATACTGTGGCCGCTGTCTCTGGCTATTCGCGCTCGGCTGATGGTTGCTCCTGAATTGGCCCTTACTGGAAGTCACCTCGGTGCCAGAGGAAGCACCCAAGAAGGGCTGTGTTGGGCACAAACTGGAATTGCTGATTCTACACTGACAAAGTCCTCTTTAGCAACCGGGATGGAGTAAATGGGAATATGGCCATTTCTCAGGGTGGTGTTTTGGGGAGAACCACAGGACGTGTGGCAACCGGGGCTTGAGTGTGGCTTAGGAGCGTTGCCATCTAACCGTAACTCAGGTCTCTCCAATGAAGGCAGGTCTGGAGGACAGGCAGGCAGTTCATATTTCTGTGGGCTCTTCGAGGCTTAGGACACAGAGATCTCACTGCCAGGTTCCAGCCTAGCCCCATCTCAGTGCCAGGCTGCTGTGTGCCCCAGTCAGCCGTATGAGAAGGGGGAATGGCTTTAAGCTCAAAGAGGGGAGATTTAGATGAGATATTAGGAAGAAATTCTTTGCTGTGAGGGTGGTGAGACACTGGAACAGGTTGCCCAGAGAAGCTGTGGCTGCCCCATCCCCGGAGGAGTCCAAGGCCAGGTTGGAGCAACCTGGTGTGGTGGGAGGTGTCCCTGCCCAGGGCAGGGAGTTGGAACTCGATGGTCTTTAAGGTCCCTTCCAACTCTGTCATTCTGTGACCTGACCTCTCACTGCACTGCTCCGCGTGCAGAAGGACAGCAGAAATGAGAGCAGTTCCTCTACTGAGAGCCCCAGAGCCCCTGCCACGGCCCAGCTCTCCCATTTAACCTCATGCACAGACCAGTGTCGCTTTTCTAGTTGCCCACTCCATGAAACGGGCTTTTCTGTCTGACCTGGCGTGCTGCTGATACCACCTTGAGTCCCCTGCATCTCTCTGTCACGGTTGCTTTGGCAACAAATTGAGAGAGGCTGGGAGCAGCTCCGCACGGTAAAGAAGGAGAAATTTGCCCAGATTTACGAATATCTCTCTCTCTCTCTCACCCAGCTCGGCTGTCAACCACTGGGCTTCCAGCCACGTCTCCCTGGCTTGGGGTAGGGGGGGGCTGCTGCTAAGTGCATTTAAAATGCAATTAAACCTGCCTCTCAGAGGGTAGTGTGGTCTGCTGAGGAAGGAGGATGGGCTTTGCTGGGGTGAGGGGGCTGCTGAAGGCCCCCAGCCATGTTCCCCTTGAGGGCACCACTGGAGAGGGGGAAGGCATTAACCCTTTCAGGCCAGTTTTTATATTATTTTGGGTGGGTTTTTTTTCTTTCCCCTGTTTGTTTTTTTTTTTTTTTTAAACTAATTAGATGATAGCGAGTATCCAGATGCATGGAAAGCTGTTCACAATAAACCAGAGTGAGCTCTGAGCCTCGTCCAGCCGGGAGGGTGAGTAGTGTAGGAAGCAGAAGGGATGGCAGAGGAGGGGTTATTCACCTCCTTGTTGGGTTGTGTGGGAAGCAGAGAAGGCTGGGAGCTCGTGAGGTGCAGAGTCAGTTCTTGGCTGAGTACCCATGGCCAAGGAGCATCCACCCCTTCCCCTGCTGTAGGTCAGCACGAGCAGGTCCATGGAGAGCACGGGGTGCGGCTTGAAGAAGTAGAGGTGGCGTTCAGGAGGACTCCGAAGGCCAGTGCTGGGTTTCCATTCTCTCTAACGGTCTCCTTTGCCTTCCTTCCTCAGAAGAAACGATGAGGTGACGCACATTAAGATCCAGAACACGGGGGATTACTATGACCTGTATGGAGGGGAGAAGTTTGCCACCCTTGCCGAGCTGGTGCAGTACTACACCGAGCAGCAGGGGCTCCTGCGGGAGAAGAACAGCAACGTCATCGAGCTCAAGTACCCCCTCAACTGCCAGGACCCCACCTCGGAGAGGTAAGCCCAGCCCTCCCACAGCATCTCCTGGTGATGGTGCCAACCATCTTCAGATCCTGCAGCTGCGCCTGGCCCAGGTTTGGAAAGGAGCCTGAAACAGAGCGTGTTTGGGTGTGATTTAACTTTCCTGACCCAAAAGCTGCACCTTTGTGGGATGTGGTTCCTTGGCAGCTCTGTGTGCAGAAGCTGGCTAGATAACATGAGTGAGACCCAGAAGCTGAGAAGGTTCCTCCAGCTTGGAGGCAACGGGGAACCTAAGCAGTGTGAGTCCATCTGCAAAGGGTCCTGCAGCTGTATCGCAGGAGCCCTGCAGCTTTGGTTTTAAAAGAAACAGAAGACATTTAAGTGACTTGTGCCTGTAAAAAGTCCATCCTCATCCCATCCCAGCCTGTCACCACTGCTCATCCTGGTAGGAACACACTGTTGTCCCGCAGGGATGGGGATGGCCACCTCGCTGTGAGAAGCCATCCCTCGGGCTACTTCAGGATGTTTCCACCAGCCGATGAGTGACCTTCTTGTGAAGGTCTTGTTGCCCGTGATGCTCCAGTGACCCCCTTTTTCCCCCTTTTCCTCCCCCTCAGTTTCCCCAGTGTCATATGCCGTGGCTGATGGGGTGGGTGGGAAGGGGGACGCCTGGCCAGGCCGTGCCAGAGGCTCCTGAGGGCTCTAACTTTAGCAGCCAGGGTGAAGCCGAGGCCATGGCTGGTCTCGGTTCCTGAAATGGAGCGGAGGCGCTCTCCTCCACGCCGTCAGCTGAGGCCCTGGGAAGTCCCTCCAGCTCATGTGCTCCCCGGTTGCCAGGGAGGTTTTTCTTTCCTCCTTCCAGACGGCAGGGCGAAGGGCGGCCGCTGGCATTTAGCAGAAGCTGTGGAAAAGTGGAAAGCCCCCCCACCGCCGGCCTTCGGCTGGATTTCCCCTTCTTCTCCCGCCAAGGAGAGTCTGGCTTGGCAAGGAAGCTCCATAAATGCTTTCTGCTCCAGACCACGCATCTGCTGGCACCGGGGGGAAGGGAGGGGAAAATGGTGCAAGGCCTCTAAATATACGAAATGACGCCAGTGTCAGAATATAGAATCATAGAATCATCTGGGCCGGAAGGGACCTCCAAAGGCCATCTAGTCCGACCCCCCCCCACAGTCAGCTGGGACACCAACTAGACCTGGTTGCCCAGGGCCTCCTCGAGCCTCCCCTTGAATGTCCCCTTGAATATAGCGGGGTGCCTCAGGGTTTCCAAGCGTTTCCAAGACTTGGGCCTTGAATGTCTGTGGTGCTGCAAGGAGGAACACTTCACTAGTGGTGGGTCACCCTCTGCAGCAGTACCACCGGGGCAGCCCCACCATCCTCATGTCTCCTGAAGCCTGCAGGAAGAGAGACACCTGCTCTTTGGAGGTCTTCCCTTCCAGGCTCAAGGCTCTTTGGAGGTCTTCCCATCCAGGCTGGAGGCGGCAGCCCTTGCAGCATGAGGAACCGGGAGGTGACTGCTCTCAGCATCACCAACCGCTCTCCTGTAGACTTCGTCCTCCGGGACAGAGTTGCTGGGACGTGAGGTGATGCCGTTGCATCGCCCTTGTTGGAAGTTTATTTTTGAGCCCCTCTGAATTCCTGGCAGCTTGGCTGGCGGGCTGGGGGCCAGCATCTTCAAAGTGGGACCTGTGGCATCCGCCCGGAGCCACTGCTGAGTGTTGATGGAGTGCGGGGATTGAAGCCTCCCAGGCCAAAAAGAAACCCAAACCCGACTCAGCTTCACCCCAGACTGTGATTTGTCCCCTGGAAGGCTGTAGCAGAGCCTTAGCCCTGAGGCACATCCCAGAGAGCTGCTGGGTGGGTAGGTGGGACACGCTGCCTTGCTGAGCATGGAGCTAGGACAACAGTGCTGCCCTTTGGGGAACAGAGGACACAGCCAGGGACGGGCAGATCATTGTGTGCTGAACCTCCAAGGCGTTGTGGCAAGGCTCCTGACCCAGCCAGTTCAAAGAGAGCCTGGGTTTCACCAGGGCTGCAGAGGGAGTGTGTCAGCAGACCAAGAGAAAAGATTATGAGAGATTAGATGGAGAAACCAGGGGCACGTGCGTGCCAGAGGTACACGGGCGGAGAGATGGAGCAACTCGTGCCTACATGGCGAGGCTTGGGAATTGCTGAGCACAAACCTCAGCACGTTGTAGTCACCACTGGCTGGAGACGTGGCCACAGACAGGGCTGGAGGAGGAGAAGCCTCCTGGACACAAAGTGGGGAACCCAGTTTTGCCACACCAGGAGAGCCTCTTCTCCCTGAGCTGAGGCTGGTGACCGGGGAGGGGAGCAGCAGTAACTACAGCCAGGAGGACCCTTCTGAAAATCCTTCCCAAACCTTGGTAAAGCATCATGTTCCCGGTCAAGTGTTGTCCATGTTCTGTGCCTGATACTGTCTGACTACAGCCTGCTGACTCCAAGGGTTCTTTTTCTTCCATATTAAAAAGAAAAAGAGGAAAATGTGGCCACCTTCAAGTAAGAACTGCCAGAATGGTGTTTCTCATAGCTGAGTCAGAGCCCTATCCCTAGGTGACAGCACTTGTCCTACATCACGTGGCAGTGTAATACGCTGATGCCACCTCGCATTTGGCTGGAGGGTTGAGCAAAGTCCTGACGCTTCCAGCCTCGGACTAAGGTCTTGATGTGGCACCATGCAGTGTTGGAGGAGAGTCACTTGGGGGCTGTTTCTAAAATAACTCCAAGCCGGTGTCGTGCCGGTGGGGAGAGCGGTCAGACTGGGAGCCTGGAAGTGGGTTTCCCACCAACGCCATCCCCAGCAGCCAGCGAGGTTCTTGGCTAAAGGCGATGCTCTGCACATTTCTGAGCTGACCTTGCTCTCCATCGCTGCTCCCCAGGTGGTACCATGGGCACCTCACTGGCAAGGAGGCAGAGAAGCTTCTGACAGAGAAGGGGAAACCGGGTAGCTTTCTGGTGCGGGAGAGCCAGAGCAAACCAGGAGACTTTGTATTGTCGGTGCTGACAAATGAGGATAAGATGGAGACTGGGGACCGAAAACCGCATGTGACCCACGTGATGATCCACTACCAGGTGGGAAATGGGCTGTCCCCGCTCACCCCACCGCAGGGGCTGGGCGGGTGACCCAGCTGGGAGCTGTGCATTCGAATGTCCCTATGGCTTTGTCATTCTCTCCTGCAGCCAGACGGGAAGTACGACGTGGGAGGAGGAGAGAGGTTCGACACCCTCACGGACCTGGTGGAGCACTATAAGAAAAACCCCATGGTGGAGAAATCGGGAGCTGTGGTTCATCTGAAGCAGGTGCCTATTTGTTGGTTCTGGGCTTGCCCAAACTCCTGGGGGAGTGCACAGATCTGCCCCTGCTCTTTGGGAACTCCCTGCCCCCAGAACATCCCACTGGCTGCTCCTCCTGCTTGTCCAGGAGACAAACCAGACAGGTCCATGGCTCCACACTCAAGGCCTCTGGAATGGACCCAGCTCCTACCAAGGTGCCCAGGGATCAGGGAACTTTTTTTTTTTTTTTTTTTTTTTTCCAAGGGGAAAGTTTATGTGTGTTTATGTTACTGAAAGTGATTTCTATTCTGTCTTCATCTGTCTTTCAGCCATTCAACGCCACGCGCATCAATGCAGCTAACATTGAGAACAGGGTGAAAGAGCTGAACAAAATGGCAGATCACAGTGAGAAGGCCAAGCAAGGGTTCTGGGAAGAGTTTGAGGTACAGAATCCTCCTGTTCTCTGTCCCACATGCGCCTCTGGGTGAAGAACATCAGATTTGTGTGGGAGTGTTGTGGTTTTTCCAGCACTGAAGTCTTCTTCTCAACACTGTTTCTCCTTTCCCTGTTTTCCACGTTCAACTGAGTTGCTTCCTGGTCCTTTATTTCATTGTTTTTTCCCGTGTCCAAGGCAGTTTCTTTTTCCTCCTCCTAGAATGTGTGCCTTTTGTCCCCCGCGGGGATTTGTCTTCTCCCCCCATCAACTCTCTCATCAACCTACTTCTTGGCTCCCCTTCCCATCCTGCCAGCCCTCCCTCCGCTCTTCTCAGAGTTAGCCCTTCCTTTGCCTCTGATTCCCCTTGTCTGCCCAGAACAGCTTGTTCTTTTGTGTTCTGCTCCACAGATGCTGCAGCAGCAAGAGTGCAAGCTCCTCTACCCCAGGAAGGAGGGACAGCGACCAGAGAACAAGGCGAAGAACCGCTACAAGAACATCCTTCCCTGTAAGGAGACACTCAACACTGGTTTGGGTTTTTCACCATCATTTCCGCAGTCTTCTCTGGGGCTGGTTAACCCTGCAGAGCTTTCTGATCATAGCTGAGTTGGAAGGAGGTGTGTACTGTCCTAGGGGAGAGGTCCAGTTAGTTCATGGTGTTCTCCATCCCCTGTTCCATCCTTTTTGCATGGGAAACTGGTAAATTGCTCTCCTCTCTTTGTGCTGCGACTCCAAGTATGCTTCAGAGCTCAAGTGTGGTTCAAAAGTCATGTCAAGCTAGAGCTTCCAAAAGAAAGAGTGGACAGCTTGAGCTTAGGTTGGTCTGCAACACTGCATAGCACTAATGTCCATCAGAGTTACTAGATGGCAACACGGCTGTGAGGCAGGTCATGGGGAGTATGAGCCAGCAGTGTGCCCAGGTGGCCAAAAAGGCCAACAGCATCCTGGCCTGTATCAAGAACAGTGTGGTGAGTAG
>JAOTQQ010000008.1:5754965-5783281 GCA_026546715.1 Gallinago undulata
TCTCTACAGTGTCCTTTCGAGTAGTTGTAGAGAGTGATGAGGTCTCCCCTCAGCCTCCTCTTCCTCAAACTAAACAGCCCCAGCTCCTTCATACAATTTGTTCTCCAGGCCCTTCACCAGCTTCATTGCCTCCTCTGCACCCGCTCCAGCCCCTCGATGTCTCTCTTGAGTTGAGGTGCCCAGAACTGGACACAACACTCCAGGTGTGACCTCCCCAGTGCTGAGTACAGGGGGACAATCACTTCCCTGCTTCTGCTGGTCACACTATTTCTGATAGAAGCCAGGATGCCGTTGGCTTTCTTGGCCACCTGGGCACACTGCCGGCTCACATTCAGCTGCTTGTCAATTAGAACCCCCAGGTCTTTTTCTGCCAGGCAGCTTTCCAACCACACTTCCCCAAGTGTCCTTCATGTAGGAATGGTCCTTTCCAGCACATCCCCAGCTGGAAGGAAAGGCTCTGTGTGCATGGCTCTCCTTTGGACCCCAACGCTGGGGCTGCACACCCTCGGGGTGCAGCAGCATCCCTGAGCAAGACGTTCAGGGGGTTCCTCCTCCAGCTCCCCAGCCTCGACTAACGAGCAGCTCTCTGGTGGCTGTCGAATTCTCTTGCTGCAGAACAAGTGCTTCCGCTACTGGCCGGACAAGGGTTGCACCAAGGAATACGGGTGCATCTCCGTGAGGAACGTGAGCGAGCGCGAGGCCCAGGGCTACTACCTCCGGGAGCTGGAGATCTTGAGGACTGACCGGGTGAGTCCTCTGCTCCTGTCTGCCCACTCTCCTGGGAATGGACTGGTGCTGGAGGAGCTGTGGTTTTGGTGGTTTTTTTTTGTTCATGGGGTTTTATTTTGTGGGGTTTTTTTATCTTAATGGTCCCACTGCTTAAGTTCTGGGTCACTTTGCCCCAGCTTTGCTAAAAGGAAAGGAAGGAGAAGCCTCCTGGAAGGAGGGGGGTTCCTGACAGGGTGGTGGGTCTCTGCTCCCCACAGGACAAGCCTCCTGGAAGGAGGGGGGTTCCTGACAGGGTGGTGGGTCTCTGCTCCCCACAGGACAAGCGCCCGAGACTGGTGAAGCACTACCAGTATTTCAGCTGGCCAGACCACGGGGTGCCCAATGAGCCAGGAGGGGTTCTGAGCTTTCTGGACCAAGTGAATCGGGCACAGCGAAGCATTCCAGGCACGGGGCCCATCATAGTGCACTGCAGGTAGGAACCAGCAGGGATGGGTAATAAAAAGGTGTCTCTTCTTTTTTACTTTTCACTGGGAGCTGGGCCATCACGTGAGCTGCTGGTGGGCAATGGGGGTACAAGTGTTCAGATGGGGGAGATACATCCCTCCTCCAGAGCCTCGCTGGTGGTAGCACAGGGAAGAGCAGACCTGATCTGGAGTTGGTGGCCCTGATGCAGCCGTCTAGACTCTGATCTCCTGTGGGGGAGCATTTGGCTGGGATTGTTTTATAGGACCCATGCCAAATCTGCCTGGGATGGATGAGATGAGAGTGGGAGCTGAGCTGACTAACTCAGGGGAATGTTTCTTCCTGCAATGATTTTTTAATTATTTTTATTGATTTATTTATTTATTTATTTTCTCTCTCCAGTGCTGGAATAGGACGCACGGGCACCATCATAGTGATAGATATTCTGGTGGATATTATTCACAGGCAAGGTATGTCTCCCTGTCTGTCTCGTGGCTTTCACCTTGCTCTGACCAGTTAACCCTGGTTAACTGGGATAACCCTGCTCTTGTGCAAGCAGAGTGGGTTCCTGAGCTCCAAGCAGTGGGTTTGACTTCTCCGGGAACCAGTGAGGTTAGGCTCAGCCTGAACACAGGGCGAGAGGGGCTTTTCTACTGTCCACAGTCCCCCTTTTTCTCTGTGGGCCAAGAAATGAAGCTCTGTCGTAATAAAATGTGAGCTCTCTCCAGATGGACGTGCACATGGACAGTAGTGTAAGACTCAAGAGAATCTTTCAATTGAATCAATCTTCCAGTATCTGAAGGGAGCTCCAGGAGAGCTGGGGAGGGGCTCTCTGTCAGGGAGTGCAGGGACAGGACAAGGGACAATGGTTTTAAGTTGGAAGAGGGGAGATTTAGATTAGACACCAGAAAGAAATTCTTTGCTGTGAGGGTGGTGAGAGCCTGGCCCAGGCTGCCCGGAGAAGCTGTGGCTGCCCCATCCCTGGAGGGGTTCAAGGCCAGGCTGGATGGGGCTTGGAGCAACCTGGTCTGGTGGGAGGTGTCCCTGCCCAGGGCAGGGGGTTTGGAACTGGATGGTCTTTAAGGTCCCTTCCAACCCAAACCTTTCTATGATTCTATGAATCTTTTCCTTGGCATCAATGGGGCCAGGATTTCAAGGTCTCCTGGACAGCCCTCTTTTATTGAGGGTGGGGGGGAAATAGGCTCAGTAAGGGTGTAATTCCAGTAGCCCTTTTAGAAATAAGTGCCCCAAACTCTTCTGTGTGGAAGGGCTGTCACCCTTACCTGACATTTTGAAGCTGTTGTGGATCTCTGTGGTATCTCAGAGGATACCACCTGGACCAGAAGGTCCAGGAGCCTTGAGGCAGGTGGAGCCTCTTCAGCAATGGTTGTGTCTGTTTCCTAAACTGCAAGGGTGGTAAGGCTGGATCTGTAGGAAGTTGTCATGGAACAGATCTAACTCCCTTTCCCTTCCTCCAAGCTCCCTAAACCTCACCTTCTCCCTCCTGAGCAGGGTTGGACTGCGATATCGACATCCCCAAGACCATCCAGATGGTGCGCCGGCAGCGGTCGGGCATGGTGCAGACCGAGGCCCAGTACAAGTTCGTTTACATGGCTGTCCAGCAGTACATCGAGGCTGAGCAGAAGAGGTTGGAAGAAGAACAGGCAAGTCCCGTTCATCTCAATCAGAAAAGCAAGAGCAGGACTCGACCCACCCCACTCGACTTCACCACCCACCACCACCGACACCTTCTCCCTCAAACTCAAATACTGCCCTGAGCACATGGAAATCAACCCCCCATCCACTGCTGCCCTGCTGGGATTTGGGATCTTGTAGGGCTTTTCTTCTGCTTTGAGTGGGATTTTTATTGTCTTGGCTTTCTCTTTCAGAGGAATAAAAGGAAAGAGCGAGACTACCTGAACATTGGCTACTCTCCCGTGGAAAAAGGCAGAGCCAAAGGGCAGCCCCCTTCACCGCGGACCCAGTCTGTGTAAGCTGCATGTCTCCCTGCCGTGGCTAAGGACTTCTGCAGCAGGAGGGAGATCAGCCCGAGCAAAGCCCTGGGATTTATCCTTGGCTGGCCTGACCAGCTGGTGGTTATCATATGAAAATGGCTGAAAATAAGGAGGTGACCCCAGCACACCACCAGCCGTGGTGGGAGCAGCCCACCGTGATTGTGCGCTACGCTTTCGGAAAGGAGGGGAGGGAATAGATCCCAGCCTTCAGCGATTCATGCCCCATATTCTTGGCTGCGGAGAATGTCTCCAAAGAATCCTCTAGAGAGCAAAGCTGTGCTGTTGCCCTTGAGGGATTTTTACAGCAAACTCTGAAGGAAGATGAGAAAGGAGCAGAGGGAGGAGGATTTGCACCCATGTGGAGAGGGAGCATGTGCCAAGGAGCACGAGTTCCTTACATAAGCAGAGATAAAATACCCCAAATTATGTTTTTTCCCCTCTTGCCCTGAGTAGTGGGATACCCGTGGGGGCTGGAGAGGGGGTTATAAGTTGAGGGCAAGTGGGTAGGGACATATGTCAGTTAGACAATATCGGAGCTCCTGGTCACCTTGAGTTGCAGGAGGGGTTTTGAAGGAAAAGCTGGCTGGGCAGGAGCAGAGGGTGTAAAGTGGAGGCAGAAATGGTGTCACTGGGCTCCTAGGGAGCAAAAAATCCAACTGAAGAGAAGAGGGGGGCAAAAGGAGATGTCACACATTGGGATCTTCCCTGCCGGACTCTAGAAACGTTTGTGTCCTGTTTAAAATGCCCAACTTTGAGCTCTGAATAAGTGAGGGTGGGGAGGATTGAATGGGACTGAGCTGAGCAAGACGAGCTCTATGTGGATGGTACTGTTGGCTCCAGAGAGCTCCCGTGAGTTCAGCTTTGGGTGTCAAACCTGCTGTAGAGGTACTTGGGTCTGGTCTTTGGAGCAGCCCCCTCCTTCCATCAGGTTTTGGAAAATCCAGAGGAATTGGGTATGTAGAGAAAATAAAAGTAGGAAAAACCAGGAGCTGTATCCACTGATCCTGCAGAAACTTTGCATCCATGAAAGGCTGGCGTGGAGGAAGGTTCAAGGCTCCATCCCCAAGCTGGGTTTGAACCTGGGAGGGGTGGCCCAAGCCAGAGGGAGAGAAAACAGGGATTTGAGAACTCCTATCCCCAAGGCTGGGGAGGGGGAAAAGGGAGCTTGGCTGGGCCATTACCCGCTTCCCACTGGCCGCCTGCCTCTGGGAAAAGATCCAGAGCAGGGAGGCTGTTAATAACAAGGCTTTGTTTCTTGACAGGGTTGACGATGACTCAGCTTCCGTCTACGAGAACTTTAACATCAAAAGCCCAAAGGTTTCAGGGATGAGTAACGCGGGGCGATAAAGGAGCCGGAGGTGAGCTGTGTGGAGGCTGGACGGGTGGGAATGTTTCCCTTGATTAACCGAGGGTCACCGCAGCCTGTGTACGTCGTGTTTGACCCAGCTCCTCTTCAGATCCCCCTGGCTCTCCCCGCTGCAGGGAAGGCAGCTGGGCTTTGATTAAATTCCACGGAGCTTAAAAGATGTGGCTGCAGGCAGCTGCTGGTGGGAGAACGGGGGGAGGAGGGAAATGGGGTAACGCGACAGGGAGGCACATTTACAGCGATAGCAGGGATGGGGGAGATGCTCTTTGGACTGTTGTGTCAGGCTGAGAGAACCAGACTATGCAAACTAGTGGGAGAGACTTGTTTGGGAGCGTCTCGGCGCTATAAACCTTATCGATGCACTTTTCCTCCCGGTTATCAACCACCCTTCTTCCTTCTTGTTTTGGAATGCAGGATTCACAGTGTTTACGTCCACCCTTTCCAAGTTCTGCAGCCGTGGACAATTATTATTATTTTTTTTTGCCCGTCTTGCCTTCCCCAAGCACCTTGGATTCAGCGAGGAAGTAAGAAGCAGAGTCTGCACCTCAGAACATGCCTTGACCCTAACTTATTCCTGAGAAGGCTCTTCTCCCGCTCTGCCCCGTATCAGTAGGTTGATATTTATGTGGAGGTGCCTCTGGGCATTCATTAGGGCACCGAGGCTCAGTTTTGGGTTTTGTGTTTCTTCTTTTATTTAAGATCCTTATTTTTTACACTCAAGTTGTTAAAAGGAACGGAAATAGCTATTTGCTTAGGAGCTTTCCCAGGGTTGCCCGCTTCGGGCGTTAGTAAAATGTTAGCACACTTTAAGGTTTTCATTAGGTCCATCATTTCCAAAGCGAGGAGTGTTTTTAGACTAAATCCCTGTGGGGGTGAGGAAGAGGGAGAGCTGCCCGGACCCGGGTGTTTGCTGCTCTGCTGGTTGTTTTCCTCCCGCTCCCTTTTTGGCTGGACGGGTTCTGGGTTTCCCTGCAGCCCTGCCGAAACGCACCGAGCAGCCCCCGCACGGCAGAGTGTGATTGTGTGTGATTGTGTGTGATTGTGATTGTGTGTGTGTGTGTGCCTGAGAGTTTCACAGCAGCATTTCAGCCACCCCGAGCGAGTGACAGCTGAGGATAATAATCCGAGCTGAACTCTTTGAGCTGGGACCCTCCAAGCTTGATGCAGCTCTGCCATTACCTTGCTGTGTCACCTCTTTATTTACGACCACCACCACCCCCAGCAACTATACCACAAGGCAAGTGTTGTGCCTGCTGAGTTAGGGGTGTTGTAGGAGCGTTTGTGACTTTTGACCAGTGCCATCGAGATGAGTGTGTCACTGAGTGGAGCGTTCCTGCTCTGCTGATGAGTCTTGACTTGTGACTGCCCAGTGCTTCCTGCTGTTCCAGCCCTAAGGCCTGACAATAGCCCTGCCAAAGAACCCTGTCCTGCAGGATTCATCAGTCTCTGAAAGCATGTTCTGTGGGTACCCTTGGGTCAGAGAACTGGTGCCTGAACCTCCTGCGCTTGTGTGGGGCTGATGCTGAGGTCCTCCTGGGTCTGAGAGACAGTGCCTAAACCTCCAGAGCTTGTGTGGGGCTGATGCTGAGGTCCTCCTGGGTCTGAGAGACAGTGCCTGAACCTCCAGAGTTTGTGTGGGGCTGCTGCTGAGGTCCTCCTGGGTCTGAGGGACAGTGCCTGAACCTCCAGAGCTTGTGTGGGGCTTATGCTGAGGTCCTCCTGGGTCTCTGGGACTGGATGGACTTGCTGTGTGGTTGGGTTATTAGTGCCTGGAGTTGCCAGCTCCAAGTGTTGAGCAGAAGGGGTTGAACAAAAGCACAATGACATACCTTGGCTGTATTTCCTGGCTGGTCTTTCTGATCCCTTGTCACAGGGACAGGAGAACTGTTTATTTTTATTGCACTTTTAATAAATGTTGAATATTCTCGCAGCTTTTTATTTTTTTTCCTCCTTTCTTTTTAAGTAGTTTGATTTTTTGGGGGAAGTGACTGACAGTGTGGAATCCTGAATGTCTCCCATCAGGAGATGCTGCTGTTCAGGGCCCCGTTGTCATTTGATTTGAATCTTCCCTGTGACTGTGTGTAAGTGAGAGGTTCAGCTGCCTCTGAGCTAAACCTTCAACCTTTGTTTCCAAGTGCGTGGTAAGAAGGGGAAATGCAGAGGAACAGTCCCCCTAAGGATGCCCTGAGGAACTAGGAACAGTTGGAACTGTGAGAACCTCTCTGTGGCCCGTTTGCCACCCTAAAAATAGATATATAATTTTTTTTTTATTATTTTTTTTTAATGAGGCTGAAGATATTCTTTCCCTCTCCCCTGCCCTCAGGTCTCATCAGTGAGACTTGAATGGTAACAAAGACACAATGACAAAGCACTTCATCTCCACTGGTGTCTGGGTGCTGGGCTCAGTCCCAAACACACGTCGGGCACGGTGGAGGTGCCTTCTCTGCCTTAAGTCTTGGTGAATCACTTTTTCCAAGAACACACCAGCATTGGTGCTGTGAAGACACCCTTTCGGTGGCTTGCGGGGGCCGGGGGGGGGGGGGAACGGGGCCGGATGATCCAAGCAAGAATCCCTGTCGAGCCCGGTGACTTCGGGGGAAGTTGTGACGGTGCCTGGAGTCGTTTCTGCAGACGCGTGGCTGGCACAGATGATACCAGCCTCCAGCCCGACCACGAAGGTGTTGCAGACACAGCAGATTACAGCACGCTCGCGGCAGCTTCCCGCAGAAGCTCTGCATAGCAACAGACTTTGAGATACTTCTGCCGTAGCTTCAGCCTTTTCCATTTCCAATTAGATTTTTCTGGGAAAGGCAGGCTGGAAGTGTCTTTCAGCCAGGTGGGAGAAAGCACGAGATGAGCAGTCTTTGCAGCTTCTCGTTTTTCAGGTGAAATTAGGTAAAGACAGAGGGAAGCGGCACCTGGGACAACACAGCCGAGATGGTAGTAAGTATGGATTTACAGCCTAAAGCTGTCCCAGGCGTGCGGGATTGTACAGCCCTGGGACAGCTTTTCACAGGCCAGAGGACAGATGTGCCACCTGCTGAGTAGCTACTGTGGTCTGGGAACACAGCTGGACTCGGGGTGGCGAAGTGAACCCCCCTCCAACCCCAAGTGAGAAGGGAAATGGGCAGTAATTGCTACAACTTGACACCTTGCGTTTGTATAAAAGATAATTTAATACGTACACACATGGTACTTGCATACAATACTGTCTTACATCCACGTGTTTGAATAGAAAACATTTAATTTTAAGCCGCCTTCAGCATGAAGACTTTCTTTAATCACTGTCAGAAGATCACTGCATTAAATAAAAATATAGCGTAAGCAACTGGCCTGTGTCTTAATACTGACACATTTTAAGATTAGGAGGGTAAAGATGTCAAAAGCTGGAACTTTTATTTTGGCAACGGTTTGCCTGTGGCAAGGACGAAGGAAGGTCTCTGGTGAGGTGAATTTTAGGGGCAGGGTTATGGTCGCTGTGTCCGTGGGTCTAACAGAACTCACCCCCTGGGTTCAGAATCGCTTTCCGGGTAAGGGATGAGTGATTTTTAAGCACCATCTTAGGTAAAAAAAAAAACAAACGAGTAGAACGGCTATTCTGTTCTGTTCAAAGACCCATCAGGCTGGTAACGGGGCTCAGAAGGGGGGGAGCAGTGGTAGATCCGCGGTCCGTCAGCAGGAGGCAGCATTTGCACCTCCAACATTGACCAACGCCACGGAAAGGTTTCAAGCTTGTGGACCAACAGTAATTTTCATCTCCTTATACGACTTTTTGACATATTTTTACCCTCCCAATCCCAGCTCCTCTTAGGAATCATCATGTAGATCCTTCAGTTTGCAAAAAAAAATAGCCCTTTATTCCCTAAGGGAGTTAGAGGAACTGTACCCACTGTCATCTGGGACCCGGCCCAGCCAGCGCATGGCCGTGTGCCGCTGGAGGCAAACGGTCCTAGAAACCCTGTCTGCAGCTTCCAGAGCTCTGGTTTCCATGGAGAGTCTGGCAGCGGGATGCTGAGGCAGCTCCTTGGAGCACTCCTGGGCTGGAGACAGCTTGGTGGGCAAGTACCTCAGCAGGGCTCCTGGAGGTGGATGCGGGTGTTGGAAGTTGTAGGCAACAGGAGGAGTGTGGGGAGTGGGCCATGGGGGTCTGCCAGCAAACCAAGGAATGTCATCAGGGCAGCAGGTCCTGCTCCTGCCTCCCCCATGTGCCATGGGGAGGGATCCAACAGCCTCACTAGATGGGAGCAAGGGGCTGCCTTGGTGCTACTGGAAAGGGAGTTGTGTCACAGGAGCTGCTGGGGTGGTGGGTTTAGGGGCGAAATACTCCGGCCTGCTCATTGTAACAGTCCTTGTGAAGCAGCGGAGGTTCCCCGTCTTCAGGGCACACTGGACCGGCCACAGGATGATGCAGAACAGGATGATGATCAACGCAGAGAGGAGGACTATGCGTTTCCAGTCATCGCACATGTCGCAGCGGGACAGCCTTCCAGCTAACCCCGTCGGGGGCACCTCCGGACTTTCCGGCTTGCTCATGGCGACATCGATGGAGATACACGAGTCTGGATTCTCAGGGTCATCAGATGACTGGTGGCAGCAGAGCTTGGTCCCTTCCATCCAGAGCACCTTCTCCTGCTGGAGTTCAGGAGGCAGTGTGGCGAGGAGCTCCTTGCTGGTCTGGAGTGCTGGGGCACCTTCCAGGGGGATACTGGTCAGCTGCCTGCAGAAGGGACAGGGGAGCTGGTCCTCTGGGTGGTTTGGGGGCAGCCCCTTGCTCAGGCGGGCCACGCACTCCAGGCAGAAAACATGGGAGCACTGGAGCAGCTTGGGTGTCTTGAAGGTGTTGTCGTAGGTGTTGAAGCAAATGGAACACTCAACAGGGGAGGCTGGTTTTGGAGACGTTGGGTTCGGAGAACCTGGCTTGTCAGTTGGGGATCTTGCCTTCCTCTTGCCATCCCCTGGGGAGGTGACGACAATGGGGCTGATGGGGATGGGGATTTCACTTGGAGAGGCAGGGACTGGGCTGGTGGGAGAGTCTGGCGTGTTGGAGTGCCACAGATGCGTGAAGCACGACATGATGGAGCCCGAGGAAATAAAGAGAGCCCTGGGAGACTCTAGAAGAGAAGAAAACCATGGCCTTCATTTTAGAGAATTTGAAGACACCCATCACCAGACCTGGTTTTAACCCCTTAAAAGGAACAAAGAGCAAGTTCAGGATTTCCACTGCATCCTGAGGCTGGAGTAGGTCCCTGCTAGAGGTGAGAATGACACAGGTAGCCTGTTCAAAGCTGCGTACCAAAGGTGAAGTCCTGCAAAGAAGCAAGCAACCAGCAGAGGTCCACCATCCAGCCAAAGCCTGTTCACCAAACCCACCATGGCATTATAGAGGGGTGCAGTCTCCCCCTACACATGCCTCCCTCTGGGCAGAAAAAACACAACAACAACCTACCCCGGGTGGTGCTCCCCGACACCTGAGCAGGGAGGAGAGCAGAAGACTCCATGAGGTCAAGTAGGGACCTCGCTATGGCAGTCTATTAGTCTGGGAGGCACTCAGATATTATGGTGGCAGCATGGGCAAGGCCTAAGAGACAGATAACACTATTCAGTTGCGGAGGTAGCAGGAGGCAGGGGGTTGAATCTCTTCTCTCTGGTGTGCCTCAGACAGAGCTTTGTGCCTTGAAGCGTGGTTCTGCACGCTGCCTAGCAGGCAAGAGAGGCACCACCCAACGCTGCCGCCTGGTTTTGTCTATCCACAGACAGACATGTCGCAGGAGAAGCCAAGGGAGGTGAGGAAACACTGTTAGCTCCCAAAGTCTGTTCCATCCTCAACCCCAAGCAGCACAAGGAGCAGCTCTGTCTTGTCACCGTGACACAGCAAGAAAAGCAATGTTGGAGGAAATGGCCTTGGTGCCAGAGCAAGGGGAATTCTCCGCTGCTTCCTTGTTGCTCTGCTTTCCCTAGGGAAACGCAGTTCTTCCTTGTCGGCAGCCCTGGAGGAGAACCAGCACGGCCCGAGCCTGGCCGGGTGCTCTCTGCTTTGTTGTGGGGTGCAAGCAGGAGCCTCCAGCTCTTGAATGGCCAATACACCATTCTAGGAAATGAGTTTACAACTTACTCCAGCCTAAGCATCACCCTGAATTCCAGTTATCCTAGGCTAGACATGCAGCTTCGCAGACATTCTCATACTCAGATATGTGACTTTTCAGCTATTGAGTACTTTTACCTGAAAGCAAGTGTTTACCTGGAGGAAATTCCCAGCACCAATGGCCCTGACGCCGTATGCCTGGGGAACATTTTTTTAGGCTGTGTCACTGAACTAGCTGAGCTTGATTCTTTGTGTTGGGAGATTTACCCATGACAAGCCAGAAAAATCAGATTGCTGCTGTAATTATAGGTCTCTGGTCAATCCAGCAATGGCTCACCAGCATGGGCTGGAGACTCAGCATGAAAGCTAATTTAAAGTATCAGAAAGACCACATATTCCTCACATTGCACAAAAAAAAAGTCTCCATTATTTCAGAATGAAGTATTCTCTCCCATCACAGCTAGCATTGCCAGCGCTGAAACAGACTTTAGAGAACCTTCTTTCTTTTTTCTTTTCTCATTCTAAATTAGGACATTTTTGTGAAGCCCCTCCTCAAGTTAAATTTTCAGTCACAGCCTAATCTGCACTTTTCAGCAAGTTGCAATGTTTCTTTAATGTGTTTTTTTTTTTCTGGCTCCAGATCTCCATGCATGTTTTAGCACAATCTGGCAGACACTGATGAATTACAAATCCGAACCCATGTTGGCACAGAGATGAGGGAAACCTCTGTTGGTTTTTGGTTTAATTTCTTTTTTTTACTAAATCTTCTATTTTGCAGAACTCCATCCCCTACGTCCAGTTCTTTGCAGTCCCTCAGCCTGGAGTCTTTGTCAAAAGTTCTGAGCAGCAAAAGCAGAAGGTAACCTCAGAGAGAGAGAGCCTTTGCTTACGCAAACTGTAATTTCACAACCTATGTGTAAAAGCTGTTCTGTTGGGGTTTTTACTAGTTTGCCGTGTGACAGCTGTAACAACAGCAGTATCTTGATAGTAAACTCGAGGAAGTGTACTCACAACAGTTGCTTTTACACGCAGATACAAGCTTTTGCCCGCATTTCCCCGTTGCTAAAGCTGATGCTGACACTATAGATGCTCGTTAGTTTTAATAGATTTAAGTTCTGCTTATTTTTATCAACGTCTTGGTGCTGTGTGGTACCTCGAACAGACATGATGCAGGTAGTTGACTTAAACTGGGAAGATACAAAGAGTAGGGCTCAGGGCCAGGGCACGGGAGAAACAGCTTTAATGCATAATCTGCCACAGCGGCCAGGTCAGCCTCTGCCTGCTTCTTGTGCCTTTTGCTGTGTTGCCGTAGAGCTGATGCTTAGAAAGTTAAATTAGGTTTGGGCAGCATGGACAAGGAGTTCTCCTGAGTATTACTGCTGCACTACTAAATGAGAGCCAGTCACTAAAGCTGGAGAGTCCCAGTGAAGACATGCAGTGTGGAATCTCAACAGAATCAGTTAAAGTTTGAGGGTTTTGTTTGTTTTTTCTGTTACAACTTTTTTTTTTTTTGGACTACACAATCACATGATTTTTATTTTTTTTTAAATACAAGACAAAATCTTCAATTGTTCAGACCTCCACAGTCACACTGCATTTCCTCAGACCCTGCAGCTATTTACCTTACTTCCCCAGCTATTTATCTGGGCTCCCCGGAAACTTTGGGAACATCGGTAAATAACTGAACCATTCAGGAGAGACACATAAACTCAGATCTAAAACTAAGTAGTTAAGTACTTTCTACTTCCCCAACAAGTTCTAGAAAACTTCTTTCCACACCATAAAACCAGACAAAAGAGCACACATCGTTAAGATAGTGGTCCATGCTGTTCTCTAATATGGTTCCCTAATGGTATCTTTAACTCGGAACGACTGAATACACAGCAAGTTAAGAGGTGTACAGCAGATTAAAGTCTATAAATACCTGTTCAGAGTGCTGTTTAGAAGGAGAAAAGCATGTTCTGGGCTCTTGATTTCTACCCCTGAAGAGTCTTCTCTCCAGAGGATAGTCTTAGGCTCGGGGTGGTTTGTATCTATAAGCCGCCTTCTGGTATTCGAGCTCCCCGGTAGCTTCCCGAGTTGTTTCCAAGCACGGTAGGGCTGGCAAAGACAAGTAACCTCTAACAACTCCCTGCGAACAAGTGGCCCTGCCGCTGTAATTCAAGTATCTTTTATACCTTCCTGGCTGGAGGTGACTTACCTGCTCCACCTGCCTTTCCCCATCACCACTGAATCACTCCATTGGCTGCGAGCGCTCCCGCTCCGGCCGGTTTCTATGACAAACAGGACAGGCTGGAATGCTCCTGATAAGGGACAGCGCTGCGAGGACACCCAGCCCCTGCCTGCCCCGAGGAAGCAATGGGAGAAATGTTTATTCCTTCATCTTCTGCGGATTGGGGAAGCCCGCCTGCTTTCTGGTAAATTCTCCTAGTTCTTTGACTAGTTTTGGGGGTTGTATTCTTTTTTTAATCGCTTTTCATAATCTGGTCCAGTTTGTGCAGATGTACTGGGCGCGTTTTCACAGGGCAGCAAATCTTGTGAAAGAAAATTTGAGGACGCTTAAAAATAGCAGTTAGTATTCTCTTGTTTATTCATGAAGGACAAATAATTTGAAAGTGCCTTAGATTAACGGCACAAACAAGATTCTGACAGTCAAATTTCTTGCGGTTGGTTGAGAAAAAAAATGTTGCAATAGGGAAATCTAGTATAAGTTTGAAAGCCCAAAAGCTGTTTATAAATTGATCGAACCGCTCTATACAACCACGTCTGCTCCAAGCCCTTATACAGTTGTTCAAAATAATACTGTATGGATAGTCACAGAGAAGGAATTTAATTCTTTGCAGCTTTTGGTAGTAATTGACATAGAGAAATATTTGACCTGCAAACCTTTTGTGGCTCAAAGGACATCAGTCAATGATCCAGAAAAAAGATCTCATAAATTTACACTCACATGCAGATAAGTAAACAAGTGTGTGTGCGTTGGTGGGTGGAAGCAACAGACAAACATTTGAAATTTAGTCTACTTCTAATTTTTTTGCAAATAGTACTTTTCCTTGTTCAGTTTCTCAAAAAAAAACCAGCATAAGATGGTATGTAGATTTTTTTCAGGATGTCATCAGGAAGTCCCATCTTAAAAAACGGTTGAGAAACTTCACTCTAAAATATATATAGAACTATATACATATATATATATATATATGTATTCATTTCTTGGGACAGAGAAGTGTCTAAACCACATAGACTTTAGGGGGAGTCAGATACAACTTGCTTTGGCTTCCACATTCATCTTCCAGGTCACTCTTCAGTTCTACTGAACTGAAATCCAAACGGGGGCTTTTAAGAATAAGAGCTGCACGTTGAAATTACCAACATCTTAAAGCAGTTTTAGGATTAAAACTAAGGTTACCTGACCCTTCCACAGCTAGAAGGATCTGGTCTAGAGCATCGTTCCTCCAGTGGATTCACCATGAGCTCCGTGGGTGACTCTAGAAGACAAACACCTCAATGGAGAATGCAGGTTAAGACTAAACTTTCCCAGATCTGCCTCTGGGTGGTACAGCACTGTATATATACCATAGGAATAACAATCCATACCCTAGGCTGAGCACGCAATACCAGCACGCTCTACTCCCCCAGCTATTTATGTTGCTGCGCAGGGATGAGTGAGGCTGGGAGCAAACACCGTTCAGGGCTGACAAAGCAGGATGTTTGATGAATGGATGTAAATCATATTTTTAAAAGTCTTGCTCACTTAGTCACTTAAGCACTTTGATAAACTGGGCTCAAAATTAACAACATTTCAGTAACGTATCGGGTTATGTTACATTCAGTAACACACTGAGGAACAAAAGTCTTTGGTTTGGGTCTAGCTGAGACCCTCTCCCCTGGTAGTCAGTGGAACAACCCTGATTTGCTCTTTGATCACATTCTAAAGACAGACACAGGCACACTTTAAGCCCTGTGTCCACTGACAAGACCAGGGTTTCTGACCAGCAGCATGAGCAGGGTAATGCCATTTCAGAGTTTCAGTGTTTCTGAGGGTGGTTTCCCTCAACGTGACTTGAGTCCAACCCAGAAGCTGAAAGCCTGGGGCAAACTGGACCGCCCCATGCGTGCCCGCACACTCCTCCCTCTGCAAGGACACACTGGGCACGCTGGGATGACGGTGAGGGCTTGGCTTCCAAAAGTGAGTGGGAGGCTTGCTGTTATTTTTATCTTCTGCTCGGAGGAATTGACTGAGCATGTCAGGAGCTACAGCTGGTCTTGGGTGGATCCCAGAGGATTGGGAGCAATCTGTTGTGGGAGCACAGACTGGCATGTTGGCACTTAAAGCAGCAGTGGTACCAAGGAGAAACTGTTGCTTTATAATACTGTTATTTCCTTGCACACCTCAGGTGGTTCTCAGAGGTATTCCCTGTGTAGAGGTATGCAAACAGCAGTCTGAAAATACTTGTTTTAAATTGATTTTTGCTAAGCCATGCAGGAACGAAGATGATGTGACTGGAGCACTGGGATGAATTGTAGGAGACACATGTCTCTGGCTACAAGCGCTGTCACCTTGAGCAAAACAATTTCCATGGACTTCTGTGGCTCATTTCCTAAATGAATAAACAATTAGATAAATGAAATAAAATTAAGAAAAGGAATTGTAAGCTTTCCTTTTTGGTCATGGTCCTTGCCTGGCTTGTGTATGCAGATGGAAACCTGGGATGGGTGTTGCCTACCAGACAGGGCTGGTCACAGAGGCTCCAGCCACAGACCTGATGTAGGGTCCCACCTGCAGTGAATAACTGTGATTGAAATATCAAAGCCTTCAATTGTCAGATCCTTCCCACTGTGATCTCTCCTTATTTCACCAGCATTAGCAGCTGCTGCCATCTCATCCAGGACTGTGGGTGAAGTGCTGAACATTCTGAAGGGTATGTATTCTTTTCAGGGGGATTTAGGAAGGTTTGTAGTGAAAAAGGTTATTTCTAACAGCAGCTACCAACTGGTTGAGGACATGACCATTTAAAAACTCACAAGCCAGGCTCCTTAGCGTGAAAAGAAGAAAAGTATACTGCAGAGTAAGAAAAACAGACTGCTGATTATAGCTTTAGGCTGTTTTCTTGGCTTGTCTTTACCTCTACTGCTGCCCAAGTATATAACTCTTCTAATTGTTTGTCTAGTTTATTTCAGTAGGTAAACTAAAACCACTGAATAAAGATGTGTTGGAGAAAAAATCAAAACCTGCCAAGCAATGAGCAACAAGCTTCCTCTGATCTCTCTCCCCCTTCATCCAAGGCTAGCTAGTTTCTCGTTATAATGTACCACTTAGCAGTTCTGGGGGTACTACCTTTTCATTCATGTTTTGGGTGTTGTTTATAGGTATCATTTGTTGGGCTATATCCTGAGGCTGTGTTCTCCGCAGGGTTAAGTGCTTGCAGCAGGGAGATGTTACTTAGACTACAGTTTCTATTAGCTCACACCTTCATGTGCCTGCTCCCAAGCTACTGAATGCCAGTGAAAATACAGATACGCGCAGAGCTTCTGTGATTGTTGGCACGGGTCCAGCTGAGTAGCTGAGCTCTCCACCTTACGCCTTTATCATCTGTTCCTAGGATGGAGAAGAAGTGGTGAGACCCAGCACTGCCTGCGTTTTCCTGGCAGACAATCCTTTGGCCTCAAGCTAGCATCGCTTTTTGATCCCACGGTGTTCCTCAGAGTCAAGAAGGCCTGGTGCTCTATGCAATTAATGCTCCAGGGTGGTAAACAGCACTATTAAGTGCTGTTTCCCATGCTACCTCATGGAGCTCTTTTATTTGTCTGGCTTCACGTGCAGCTAGCTGAAGTCTTATCATTGCTGCAGTAGTTTGCACCTACAGCCAGACTGGGCTATTTAAATTCCAAAGAATATATTATGTACTGTCAGGAAAGAGCCTTGGTGAGTCATCAGATAAGCCACACGAGAACTCACTGTGGGATACTTTTAATATAATTATATTTTATCCTTCTGTAACAGTTTCTACCGGGCAATCTCAAGACACTTCACGGACATGGTGAACTGAGCCTTCCAGTAACTATGTTTATCACGGATGTTATCTCATTTTACAGCTGAGGAAATTTTGCAGTGCACGAGAAGCCCAGACAATGTCGAGAAATGCTGCTGTGACCCCTGGACAAGCTGTGCCCCTTGGCACGGCAGAGTGACCTGCCAGAGCAGAGGGATAAGACTCTATAAACAGGTGGTGGAGTGGGAAACACCATCAAAATTGTGCATTACTGATAAATGCCCTCTCAGGTAGACTGATACAGATTTAGAGAAAAACTGCTTCTGTTAGCTAGAGCCACAGATTGTGTCCCTCAGGTGATTCCTGTCCTCTAAGTGGTGCCCATCTTTATTGACGAGGCCAAACCCAAGTTCTGGAACCATGCACCTCTGTAGTTTAATCTCATTCAAACGCTGGATCCACCTGGCACGTAACTTTGTCCTGCTCTTCATTTCCTGTAGTCACCAGGAAAGCACCACGGTTAGATAATCATTACAAGGTACAGATGCAACATAGCAATTTTCCTGATACTCTATAACTCATGTGACTATTACTCTTGGGTGGCTTGCGGCTGTATGATTCAGCCACTCGCGGGTAGATTCTCAAATAGCAAAGATAGCATCCATTCCCTGGACATAAGGTCAGGTCTTTTTTTCCAGCCCATTATTTCTGAAGGAGTTAAGTGGCTTGGACCGATGGCTAAACCACTATGGCTATAAATCATTGGTGATCCATGACACCACGCCTAGGAGACTGTTGGCTTTCCAAATGTCTGGGCTGATTCTATAGTAGCGGCTTGCAAGGAAAGTTAGATATAAACAGTCATAAACAGTGGCTCAAAGGAAGAGTAAATCCCACCGGAATTAAGGTCCTTGGAAGTATTCAGTGAGTGTGGCAGCCCTTTCAGTTTAGGTGATATCCACAATGTGGCTTGTGAAAGGAGTGGGACTGGTTGAAGGGTTGTTAGATGTTCCCAAGAACTGCAGCACCAGCTCCTTTTGATGCTGTAAGTGGCTCAAGTGTGGCTGGAGTAGAGACATAGCACATGTAAAGTGCATGGGAACCAAAGTAATTACTCTCCTGAAACACAAAGGGGATGCTCTTCCCATGGACCAGTAAGGTAGGTGGTGGTGTTGCCAGCCCTAGAATAAGTTATCTGGAGGCAGCTGAAGTCATAGCCTGTTGCTGCTGAGGGAGACTATCAGCAGGACTAGAGGAGATGGCAGTAGAAGCAAGGTGAAGGGCGATGCTAACAAGCTCTCACCGACACGTTGTTAATTGCTCTCATGACTGTCCCACAGAGGTCATGTTCCGGCAGCGTTACTCACTTCCCGGCCCTGTGATGTGACATAATGAACTTGGGAAACGGCCTGTGATGTCAGAGCTGAGGAGTCAATGTCTGCAGGGACACTTTGCTTCTCCTCTCCGTTGACTTTTCCTTCTGTAACAAGCCACCTGCCCTCTGCTGGTTAAATTCTCCCCTTCCACGCCTGAACTGGGCTCTGCTCGACTTACAGCATCTATACAGCAGAACAGATGCTTCACCCCACGCTGGCGCTTGTTTGCACTCATCAGAGCACACCCAGCCAGGAAGGGGTGTGTTGGGATGCTAATGCATCTGACCAGGGACATTTTCTGGTACACCAGACCTGAATTCCAGTGTGGCTCCCCATCAGATCACTAAAAACAAAAAAAAGAATCTCATGTTGGAGATGATGAGGGACAGGTTTCTCTGTGGTGTCTGTGGTGAGTGCTCACACCCTGAGAGCTCTCTACTAATACTGATCTTTTCAGGTTACAAATAGCACGTTCTGAATTGATCCCTTTTGCTTTCTTCACCCTGCAAGAATCCCCCAACTTGAGAAGGCTCACATGATTGACACACCTTCTCAGCAATCTCCAAGGACAAGCATGACCCTAAGCTCCCTATTTCTGCATCACATTCTCCCCACCCCAAGGACAAACCAGCAATCTTCCTTCTCTTATCCCCACGGATATAATCCCACAGTCCCTATGTACAACCTGAGAATTTTTTTTCACAAAACAAGTGGAATGGTGGATGTGGTAACCTCTGTCATTTCCAGCTGGGGGAAGGACACCATCACACCTTGATCTCAGTGACACTGTATTTCTCCTGCACTGAGCAAGCGCAGGACTCCACCTACTGTCTCCTTCCCTTTTCCATCCCAGAAGTTAATTTTCCCTAAGCCACATCATAGTCCTAAAACTTTGCAGTTAGGGAAGTGCTCCTTATCCTCTCCCTGCCCTGCCCTTCTCTAAAGTCTCAGAGAGCAATTGTTCCTTCTTTGCCCTCTACCCACCAAACCATTTCCATAGAAATGATGGACGTGACAAATAAACTTAGGACATGCCATGGTAGCTGTTCTTTTTAAACTCTGCTCATTTTATATCCGTATTTTACGGATGGTGTCTGTATTTGCTTTGCATTCCTTGAGTTTATAAAGTATTGATAGAGTTGATCTTCTCCAGACGGTGGCTGAATGCTTTTTCAAGTGTGACACTTCAGTTATGGACAATGCATAATAGGTCTAGTTCTTGTAATTATATTTACACTTGGGTATTCATTTGTGTTACTAATGTACAGTTAATCATTCAACTGCTTAAGGGAGTATAGGGTAATATCCCAGATGTGAGACTGGCTAAAAGTACGGTAAGAAAAATATCTTAGTGAGTTGTCCATGCTGAAGAGAGCAATTTATACTTCAATCCTAAAGAATGTGGTGGGACAAGAATGCAAAACATATCCTTATAAGAATTTGTAAATACATTAGAAGATGCAGAGATATAAACTGAGTTCCAGAAAGATAAGGCAAAGTGAAAAGCAGTCAGTGTTGGCACAAGGGTAAAATGTCCTTCTAGGGCATCAGATAATTTATCACCGTTACCCTTATACGGAGATATAAAAAGAACATACGGATGTTCTTTCTGCCTTCATAAATGTTTAATTTATAACTTCATCCCTGGGTCTGGTTCTGTCCCCAAACACTTTCTGACATATGGATCTGAGCTGGAGAGACACTCTTATGCTCGGTGTTCTAGCAAGAGACATCATTTCAGTTAATGATTCAAAGGGAAAGAGCAATCATGAGCAATGTCCTTTTAATATATCTCTACTGTTTTCCATATACATATTTATTATGCTATTTTAGCAAAGTAGGACACTAGAGCCCTTTGCAGCTCTCACCTCAGACTCCAAGTCACTTGGTGTTCACTCAAGGGACTGGTAGAGTTGCAAAAGCTGGTGTTTTGTCTGTTACGTGAGAGAGCAAAGCTAGAGGATAACTCACCAGATCCTCAATGGATCTAAGTGGGTTTTACCCTGGGCCATCCTGGTGATCCCCAGTGTGCTCACAATTGCTGAGGATCTGGAATTCAGAGGAATAAGCAGACTGGCAATTGGGCAGCCTCAGTGTCTCCTGGGGCAGATCTTTTGCCTTCCGTGAGCGTACACGTGCACACACAAGAGATGCACAGGTGAATGCATCATCCTGCCATGGTCTTTGTACACCACATACTCTAAATTATATGCCCTGTATCCTTTGTTCAGTACTTTGCACAGCGCAGAGCGCTGGTGCCTTTCAGTGCTAGCTTAACAGCAATATTCCATGTAATTACCAGACAGGAACTCTGTCCAGACATGGGCTGTCTGTCCCAGCAGAGAGGAAGCAGGAACCTGGAAGAGGGTTGTGGGATTTGGACCTTTGCAAATAATGGGAATGCAGAATCCCTTATGCATGTGAGAAAACACAGAGGAACGTTACAGTATTTGTATTCACAGTGCAAGCCATTTTCCATCTGTTAATACAGACACTAACTCTAGTTTACATATGAAATGCAAATGTTTGTGGTTTTATTTTACACTCACTTCCTTCAAGCCTAATCCTATGCTAAATAACAACTACTTACAGTGAGTTCAGTGGAAAATAAGGATGCTCAGCCGCTTCCGGGAACACACCTTTGGTGCTCAGACAAATTCAGCATCATGCCCTGCCACTCATTCTGAGTAAAAAACTACACTCCAACAGAAGAATGACATTTTTCAAGTAGGAAATATAATTGCTGCATAAACTCCACAGAAATCCTCTGTCTAGTAGCAGGATGAAAGATTAAGTTCCAGATTGTGGATCTGAGGTAGCAAACCCCCAGAGCTCTGATTCTGAATCCAACTTTCAAGGGGGTCATATGGATGGACATGCCTCAAGATACTGCATGAAGTGCAAGCCTTAGAGATTCCTCCTACCACTGTTCCACCTCTGTGAAATACATCAGTGAAGACATTTAAGCTCTCTTGATTAGCTGTGGACCTTTTGTGAAAGGGAAATACCAGAACGGATATACCCACTGAAGTTATGCCTCTAGCCTTCCCACAATAAGTTTGTGTTACAGGCTTCCCATCCCTTTGTCTGGGCCTTCTCCCAGGTATGGAATTGCCCAGGCGACATCCCCCTGGAAGGTCAACACCTGGATTTAATTAGTCCTCAAGTAAATGGTTCTCACTGATCAGAACACGAAGGAAGAGCAGAACTCCTCTGGAGGGACCTTGATGTATTTTTAATGTACCTCATGCAGACAGTGAGAGTTTTAGCAATGGATACGGTATTAAGAGCTAAACTAATTGTGTACCAATTTGCTTTTCCTAAGTGCAATCTTCAATGTTTGTACAGTCAACATGGAATAAATAATTAATTTTCTGTAATCCTTCTTGCCGTTCTTGCTAATGATCAACATTTATGATATAACATGATTTTTTTTGAAGAGCGTCAATCTTCCCTGTGTCTCCTGAGTGCCTTTCTTTTCCATAGCTCGTCTTCATGACCTGTGAACAGCCTAAGCTGGGCTCAACACCATTTCCACAAGGGAAATAAATACTGGCTGTGATGCAGGTGTCAGGAGGGGACAGGTCTCCGTGTTATAAAAGAGTCTTTGATCAAAACTGATATCAGGGAGACAAGAGATGAGGAAAAAAAGCCTGGGAAGATCTCAGTGAATTGTGACAATGGTGACAAAAAAATGGAGAAGGAAACAAGTAAAGCATATGTCTGCTGCTTTGCAGATTTGTGAGATGCACTACAAATTCATCTGTTCTGTATTTCTTCAGTTCCGTGGCATAATAAAAGTGTCTTGGACCTCCATGTTGTATGTAAAGCAGTTCTTGAAAGTATGGCTTCAGTGCTAAAGGGGTTGGTTGATGGACAGTAATGGACATACTGGCCAGGCCAAATGACTGCTTCGTTAGCACTGTTCCATCCATCATATATGTCTTCACACAGATAAGGAGACATTAACATTTAAAAACCTCTAGAACCAGTTGCTGTTCTTTTTCTTCCCTACCTAAAAATGATTGGAATAATATTCAACAGCAACTTTTTGAGTTGCAATTTAGATTAAACCTAATATTTAAAATTAATACCCAAATACAAACTGATACATCAATGACTATTCCTATTAACTTCATTGCACTCTCTTTACAGAAGGAAAGTTAAATACTGACAGGTCTGGCATCTCTGAAGGGAAGTGGGAATCTTGGGACTTCAATTTCTCAGACATAAGGAAGATTTGTCTTTCCATTTCTTGCTTTTTTGCTATTTTCTATAATCGAGACTTCTACAGCAAAATATACTGAAACATTTTTTCTTGCTATATACTTTTTATTTTGTGCATCATTCATATTTATTTCAAACGTTCCTGAGACAGTTCAAATGACATACAGCTGCATTCCTCACCCCACAATACCTACTCCTTTCATGTTTACAATGTAGTGCAACCACAATGCTGAGTTGATGGGAGAATTATAGTCCTGGAAATAGACTGCGATGTCATAAAAATAAGATCCTTTTGCCTGATCAGTGGGATAAATTGTGCTGCACCACTTACAAACAGAGTCACTTTAGATGAAGCATTTATGGAAGAGACAGGTCATCTCCATGGTTTTTCTTTAAACCAGGAAACATCCTACTTAGTCTTATTATTAGTAACAAAGAGAGAGGGCAGTAGTTTTTATTTTTGGAACTGTGGTGCTCACAGGTGGTGAGCTATAAGAACCACAGAAAGTCTTGGCCTGTCTCTGTAGCATTTACAGTGAAAGAAAAAGAAAAAAAAAGCTGTTCAGTGCATAAGCTGAGAGCTCAAACGCGACAGGCTCCCAGCATCTTTTGTTTGGCAATTCCTTTTTGCACAGAGCACTTCTCACAGATTTTGGTCCCATGCTCACCTCCCCAAAGCACCCACCTCCAGGAAACAAAAATACAACTCATTTCATTCTGCTTTTCTGTTTGTAACAAGATGCAGCTGGTTGTAAGAGAGCTTTTTAAAACCTACACTGTCATCTGTGTGCTGAGGCAGTTTCAACTACTACTGCCCTAGAGGAGTCATTCTGAGCGTGGAGCCTCCAGCAAGGGGAGATCACAAGTGCCACATTCTATTGTCCGGTATGGATTTTGCAGCCATGAGTGGGTGTCTGGAAAATTGCTGGTTCCTCACTTCCCCTGTCTGCAAGGATGCACTGTACGTGCTGGCTTTCCCACCCCAGCTAAACACACACTGCCTCATCTCTCCTGTGCCCCCAGGTGATAGGGAAGGAATGCCATGGTAGGAAGGCAGGAGCAGACTGGTTTAGGGACCAGCTCATGACTGGTGCTGTATTGGTGCACCTTGTAGGCTGGAACAAGCAGCTGGCAGGAACTCCACAAAGTGCCAGTGCCCACTAGATGCCCTGAAGCCCCCATGGAGATATGGCCGTGGGCACAGAAGAGCTTGTCAGAGCCATGGTTAGAACATACCTTCCCCATTACTCATCCCATCCTCAGTTCTTGAGAAAAAATGCTAAAAATTACACTAGGGTGAGCATTGCATTTCATTGTCACACACATTTTCATAAACTGGCAGATGAATTCCTTAGATTTTTTATTACATTATATTGATTTGCCATATTCTTGTTAATGCTTTGCCCTGGGCCTAGTTGTTTACTTTTCCTTGTAGAAGCTTTATCAACACTTAGTTACTCATAGAATATCTTTTTTGTTTATTTTACTTATTTATTTTTATTTACTGTGAACAAAGTCGTATTTAAATATAGCTGCATGGGGAGATGACACATAGCTTCTGGACCCAGAAAACTGGAGGCATGAATGAAAGATTTAATAGGTATTAAATAAAAGAGAAGGGGGGGGGAGAGAAAAATAATGGTATCTTTTGCTTAATGTAAGGCAAACATAGGGTTAAGAAAACCTCCAGATTAGAGATCTGATTAGCCAAGCTCCTGCAGGTGTGCCCATTGAGTAGGTGTTAATTTGGGAGGACTGGAGTATAAATAGGAAAGCCCAGTACTAGGAAGGGTTTCCCCCCCCTTCTTTCTTGTGGTTTTTTTTTTTTTTTTTAAATGAACTGAAGATGAGGATAGTGCTAATCAAGTGTTGGAAGATTAATCTGAAGAAAGTGAGTTGTAATTATACCTTTGATGTCCATTAATGTCTTAGCTGACAGGCTGTGAACCGTAGGAGGGAAGCTGGTGGTGAATTCTATTTTATGGAAGCTGTCACTCAGCAGAATCTTAGAGAAGATATCACAAGGTTTTCATCACTGACTCTTCAAAGTGATTTTTCCTTTCTAGTGCGTGTACTGGGTAGTTAAACCTAGCGAGCAGGTTATTTGTTATAACCCTCTCTTACCATAAGCTGAACTAATTTAAATCAGAATATAAGTTTTAAAGCTAGCAATGGATTTCTCCTGTTATTCAAGATGACAGCTTAAAGCTGAATTTGTGGGAGAGCCCGGGAGTGCAAAAGTGAGGTTTTGTAGGAAGAGGTAATAGCTTTTTCTAGACAAATTCTGTTAAGCTTTCAGCTGTGAGAATAGCTGAAAGAAAATTGCCCTGAGCTTTAATGGAGAGATCTGGAGATACGGATCTAAGACTAGGCGTCAGTCACGGGTGCTGCTGTTCTCAAAAACTATGGGAATTACTTGCTTTCACAAAAGCAATAAAAAAAAGACGCCAGACTCCTTCCTTTTTCTGCAGCTCCATGCATGCCTTTTGAAGTATGTTATGAATTTCCTGGATATGAGAAAGATATTTACAAAGCAGCAAATGCTTGCTCAGGAACGGAAAACGTAAGGCCCCAGGGACAGCTTAATAAATGGCAGAAACCTCATACTCCTGTAAGTAGGAGCCATCAAATTACCCAGTTTCAGTGGCTGTGACAGAAGCCTCCTGGCAGGAAATCCTGTTGCGCAAATCTGTTTCCTTGTTGCTTCCTGTGCTGTAATTTTTTTCAGAAACAATCCATCTCTCCAATGTTGTGAAAGGCTGAGGGAGCTGGGTTTTTGCTGTGTCTGGATTTATTCTTTCCTTGACTTTTCTCTCAGGTCATTTTGAGAAATCCTAAAGCCAAGCTTGTTCTCTCCAAGAAGCTTTAGTGCTCTTTCTGCTCACTCTGGAAAATTTCTAAGTATTGAATTGTGAGTTGATTTTTTTCTGTGACTCAGCAATTTAGTCTTCTGTGAACAGAGCACAGATGTGAAAGAAGCGCTGATAAAGGAGGAACACATTGAATTGTGACAATGCAAAAGGCAGTGAGAAAATGCAGGAGTTCACATCAGTCCAGATAGAGTTTTCCAGGGGAGTAGAGCAGATTTTCCTCACAGCTTTTGATGTTGTGCCGCTCTGATAATTGTTCAGATGTGCCTGGGATGCCTGAGACTCCTTTCTTTGGTGTAAAAGGAGAGATTAATGGCTTGACCATATTCTTCACATATTGAAAGGCCTGTGATCTTTTCTGGTTTTATATATTCAGACACATAAGTAAATATATAATATTTATATTAAATATAAATAAAAATTATACTTTTATATATATAT
Organism: Gallinago undulata; assembly: GCA_026546715.1. Classification (NCBI taxonomy): domain Eukaryota; kingdom Metazoa; phylum Chordata; class Aves; order Charadriiformes; family Scolopacidae; genus Gallinago; species Gallinago undulata. Next base: position 5,780,524 of record JAOTQQ010000008.1, read on the forward strand.
ATAAAATAAATTGCTATTTACTGAATCATTGCTCTAAGTAACTGCAGTGAAGATACATGTCACAGATGTAGGTCCACCTTTTTAGATAGTTGTATTCTCCAATAGCCCAACTGGCCTCATGGCCCAAATTCCTGGAAGAGCAGTGCCATGGGTGGTACGCTGTGTGTACTGGTTGTATTTAACAGTACTTCTGGATGCTTTAGCTTCAAATGCAAGTGTTGCTGCTTTGTGAACACATTGCAGAATGTCATGGGGCTTGTAAAATAAAAGCAGATGCTCAGTTTATCCTTTTATGTGGAAAGTGGAAGATGGCTGGACCACAGAGAGAGAGAGAGAGAGAAATAAACACGTGTTTCTCTAATGGACTCAAACTAGTGAAAAAGAGGCCTTTAGAGCAGCAGAGCTACTTTTCTTGTGGAAACTTTCTTGCATGTCTAGGCTTCTAAATACACTTAGACCTTTAGGAAACATCATGAAAAAAATGATTTTACTAGTTTTCTACACCTTCTGCTCCAAAGGTGCATCCATAATCTTGCATTGAGAATGGCTAGTGAAATTGTGAATGTCAGTCTTTCATCTTAAGACCACAGTTTCTCTTTTTAAAAAAGTACTACCCCCCCAAAAAAAAAATCAAACCCAAACTCCAGGGGCTGCAGAAATTGTGACACTACTTTTAAAATGCAGTAGCAATTCTTCTGACTGCTCAAGAATATTAGGCTCTTGCTCCTGCCCTCAGCTTAGTAAGACCCACTGCTGTGCATCTTGCCCAGACACTGCTCAATCATTCACAAACACATTCTAGTTAATTTTATAGCACATGATGCAGCCCAGCACGTATCACATTCTGGGACACCTATGCAATACACTGATCTCTTCAGACTGAGAAGATATGCTTTCACTGACATCGATTTTTGTGCTTATCAAGCCAAATGAAAAATCCTACTGAAACAGAATGCAATTTACTTTCTAATAAAACTTAGAGAGAAGTCAATATATCACTGAAAATCTCTTTTCAATGTGATAGTAATTAAAGCTATATATTACTGGAAGCATTAAAACTTTAATACACTTTCACGTATATTTATATAGCTTATATTTAATCTTTGTACTTGCAGCAAGAGCCTCAAGCATGATTTCCCCCCCTTCCTTGTTCTGCCTCCCTGTGTGAAATATATAGATAATGTTTGCAAAGCCATGGAAATTGAACAAGATTTAAACCCTATTAGCTGCAATTTGTGTAATTATCATATTTGACAAATTTACCTTCAACTAAACATGCAGAAATAAATCTTTCATTAAGAATGATGAATATGGATGTTTATCCACCTCCTACCTTTGCCTGCTTTAGAAATATTTGCATACGAAGACACTGGTTTGGTTTATAACAAAGAACGAACACCTGAGGAGATAAAAAAAGCAAATCTGTAACATCACTTGTACAACTTGCAGACTACAACTTCTCGTATTAGAAAAGTTTAGCTAATAGAGACACCATGAATCTCTTCCATGTCCACAGAGAAATAGTTCAAGTGAAAAGCCAGATTCTCCTCACCTTACAAATCTGCTGATTGTTAGAGGGGGGGGAAATGCAGTGGAATCTACAGAATTTTCAGTAATTAAAATCGGTATTACCTTCATCTACACAAATTGCTTAGTTCTACGGGCTATTTCTGTACCTGAATAATTCTTTTCAATATGTTTTTCCAGGCAAACACTATCTTTAATATTTGGGATGGGAGTATCTGCTTTGGAGGCTGTAGTCCTTTGGTTACACATAGGTGTTTAGACTGATTAAACTACATAATATTTATGGTGTTAAATTTCTAAGCTGAAATTATAGCTCCTTACCAAAGAAAATACAATAGCACCTGTCTGTCATGTATTGACCTGCAACTATTACGGTTTTTTAACGCATTGAAAAGCTGCATTTTATACAGTGTCCATATTTCAAAATTGCATACCAGCACTTATCTCGTCAAAAAGCATATAGGATCATTGTATTGCAATATGAAAGAAAGCTTTTTATAAAATTACTGGAAATACATGCTAACATCTAAGTTTCTATCATTAATCTAAACAAAGCTAATAAATAACATTTTGGTTCAGGAATGACTGGTCCAAGTCATGATCCCAAGGGTCTTTTTGAACCTGAATGATTCTATGATTCTATAATGTAATGACATTCAGGTCCTTCCCAGCCTGGTTCTTGTTGCCCAGGTCAGTCACTGGGCAGTAAGTAGGTAGAGCCTGGTGGCTGTGGTTTGGGTGGAAGAGCAGTCACAAATGCCAGGCAGCAGCTCCTGGGTCTTACCAGAATGCTGCAGGTATAGGGCAAAGGCAAGATAAAGGTGATGAGCAATTCCCAGCATGTCTAACTTCCAGATGAGGCCTTAATGGTTTCTAATTTGCAAGCCACAACTCTGTTGTCAAGCTGCAACTGTTGCCCAATGGTAAAACATCTGATGCAAATAAGTAGTTGACTTAGAAATGCCAAATTAAATATAGAAGTGCTACAAAGTGGTAGGATAGCTCTAGAACTGGGGAGGTTGCTAGTCCTCATATACCTGCAACAGATTAAAGGGGGAAAAAATATAAACCACATTAAAAATCAAGTCATAGTAACGACAGCCCCTTGCCAAATAAATTTTCTGGGCCTGTGGTACCTAATCTGTGCTTTGGTTGGGTTGTTGGCTTTTTTTGAACAGGAACAATTTCAGTTTTGATGCAATATTTTACTAATACTTGATCAAATGTTCTT
>JAOTQQ010000008.1:5796384-5835511 GCA_026546715.1 Gallinago undulata
CCAGAGAAGCTGTGGCTGCCCCATCCCTGGAGGGGTTCAAGGCCAGGCTGGATGGGGCTTGGAGCAACCTGGTCTGGGGCAGGGGGGTTGGAACTCGATGATCTTTACGGTCCCTTCCATCTCTAAACATTTTATGATTCTATGAAGGGCACACTCCTTCTGTAGCATGCTTCACCAAAGAATTTAGCAAGTATATTTCTTAAGCAGTTTTTTGAGACTTTGTCCAATGTCAACAGCAGAGTGTGCATTTGTTCTCAAAGTGTTAGTTTGGGGAGCAGCTGCCAGGTCAAAGCCAGCTTGATAGTGCATCTAGCTTGTTCTCTCCTTGTAAGGTTACTTAATGCAAAAATAAAACGTTACAGCAAATTTTAACAGCAGTTACTGCTTATTCCTCAATGTTCTCTGTAGATTTTTTGTTGTTGAAGCATTTTAGTAAACTCTAGAACTGTGTGAAATGTAATGTAATTTCTTTTCTTAGGTTTCAGAAACAGAATGCTGTGTGGATATGTTGGATTCAAACAGTTCCTGTCCAGTAACCAACCAGTGCAGTCCAGGTAAAGTGTGTCACTGTTTAATAAAATTCCAGATTGTTTTTGACTTTTAACACCAAAATACAGCAGCTGATTAATTTGGGAGTGAAAACAAAATAATTAGTGCATGTACATGTTGAAGTCTTTCTTCCTCTTTATACACAAGATAATGCTTCTTATGACTCACAAATGTTGTTCTTGCATAGTAAGGAGAATAGACAACTATTAATAAGGTTATTCTTTATATTTTTTTGTTTAATGTGCAGTTGGATTATGTAAGAATTACTGTAAATGCTTAAAAGCCTATGTAATGAGCATAAAAACCAAAGATGCTGTAATGCATATCTAAAGGAGCACTATGAATAATTTCCATATTGTCTTGTTAGCAGAGAATGCCTCATTTTTCCTTGTGCCATATATGTAGAATTGTTTTCCTCTAAATGGAATTAAAAACTTTTGTCACTCTCTAGAAGTAGCAAAAGGGTGGTTTTTTGTTTTTTTTTTTTTAATGTCATTTTATTTAAAATCAGAGTAAAAGCAAGAAAATGGCTTCAGATCCTGTAGTAATAAGAGAATTAGTGTCTTAAAAATGTGGGTCCGCTTCTGGGTTCTGTCATTTCCTTGTGATGGTTGCTAAAGCATTTAAGCCTGTCTGTTTTCACTGCTTCGTTAGCTTCTCTAACTGTTGCTTCATTTAGTGCATTCATTTCTGCTTCTAAATGATCTTAGATGTGGTATGAACAATTGTCTCCAAGTTACGGGATTGTGTTCTCTTAAATCTTATTGTAAACTGATAATCCACCAATATCTTTGGTGTCAGATAAGTGCTTTGATGCTTCCTTCCTACTGCTGTAGAAAGTCTTTGCCCTTACGTTGGGTCTGTTTGTGTTTAGATTAAATGTCAGATGTAATTTATTACTGTGGGCATCAAATGTACCGCTTCTCTCTAAGGAAAACGTAGCAGCAGAGCTGTTTTCAAATCAGCACCTTACTAATGGTTTGCTTTATGGGATAATTGATACCAGTTTGGCTCAAAGCTCTATAGAACTGGATTTTAGCCAGCACAGTAAGTTTTTTTCCTTTAAATGTAGACTGTAATATGATCTAGTAGGAATATACTTCTAATCTTCACGTCTCAAGTCTAAGCCTCAAGTGAAACCACCATGGTTTTATTGTATGAAATGAAGTTGTTATTGAAGATGTGCCCTATTTTTTTTTCCCCTTAACAAAGACATAGCAGTATGTGCATTTAAACATAAATAGAGAGATTTGAGCATGGAAGACAAAGGCCAAGATGAAAGTTTAATCAGTTTCCAGCCTGTATGGTAGGGTGACTGATATAAAACACTCGCCATCTGTCACAGAATAGTTTAAACAGGCTTGGGGGGTTCTTAAAGTGAAACAAATAGTATAATACTTGAGAGGACTGAAGCATGGGAAAAAGGCTGTATTATGACAGTATTTGTATTTTTAGCTCGCCATGCTTCAAGTGATTGACTATAGGGATGCCAGCTTCTTTTTCCATCCAAGTACACTTTTTCTGGTTCTTAGCATCTTTGTCCCTGCCTCCTATTTTCAATGCTATATATTGAAATGGCATTAAATTTTATTTCAACAGTATATGACCTCTGAAAATAAAAGGTGAAATTCTGCTTCTTTTTTAGTATTGCTGACAGTAGTTACAGGTTGTTAGACACTTGGCATTTTTCTCTCAAGTAAAACATGTGAAGTGGTGAATGGAGCTATGTTGAAACTCTGGGATTTGTTTGCTCTTTCTCCTTTTTGACCCCTGAAAGGTTATGTCTTTTCTGGAATAAACACTTTGAAATTAAACCTCTTAACTTGTGTAACATAAGAAGCAGCAGGTGATGTTTGTAAGCAGTAGACAAAATGGAGGGAATTTCTGTTGCCTTTACCCCTTTCTGAAGACTAGGAGATCTCTCCAGTGATGCTTTTGTTGTTTTCAAACCTCTGTACATCTTATTGTTGTGCAGGTTGTTACAGACGATGGAATGAGGACGGTAGTAGCAGCTGCATTAAATGCAAAAATGAAACCCTCCCTGTTTCATCTGTTTACAACCTGACTGAATGCAGAAATAGTGAGTCATTTACCACCTCTTTATTTTAATGGGTGTTTTTTGGTACTGAGATCTCTTCTTGTATAGTCCAAGAAGTTATCAACTGTTGCAAATTTTTTTTTTCTTCCCATCCATGTAAAACTTCAACCTTTTCCAGACCCCTAATATTACTTTGAGCTTTTGAACGTGCCACAAAATCAATGGGAACTTCGAAAATTAGAAATTCAGTCTGTAGAAACTGTGCAGAGTGCTCTGGAAGCATCCTCACAGTCTCGGAGAAGGAGGGGAGAATCAAAATCTTTTTATGTATTAAAGTACCTAACCAAATGCAACATTAAAAAAATAATAAAATCATTCTGACCAATGTAAGTTCTTAAAATAAAAAAGCCAAGTCCTAAACATCAAAATGATTAAACTTGCAGGGTAGGACCTGTATCAAACAGACAGGGAATGCTGAATTTTGTGATTGTTTTAATCTCGGCTGTAAGAAAAAGGCATTTGCTGTGGGCGTTTGCTGGGGACTTCTCCAGAGCATAAAATAGCTCAGACTGTACTTGAGTTCCTTGAAAAAAATCTATATTGAGGTTAGATTCATTTTGTACATGTGCTTCATTTGAGAGGTGAGAACCATTCATTTCCTTGTAAATATTTGTAATGAAAGAGATGAGGAACTTGATCTAAGTTTCTGGGAAATGCACCAGTGAATTATTTTCTTTTTGTACAAATTGTGGTGGTGTTTGTTAGCTTCCATTTTTTTTAAATACTTAAAGGTGACATAAGGAATGAATTTTTCACAGGAGAAAGCAGGGTTCTTATACAATTTCAAATAAATGTTGACAAGTATAATAGCCTTTTACTAAAATTTTCAACAAATCTGTATTTTGTGTCAGATTTTACTTTAAAAAATTCTTTTTCATTACAGCTGGTATCAGAGGAATGAATTTCCAAATGAATATCAGCACCGTAACTCCTTTCACATATAACATCGGTGAGTAAATGGAAACAACTATTGAGCGCAGGCTTTGTGATTATTCACTGCATACCAGCCCTTCACAACATGGCATTTGAAACCAATTGTAAAGTATGTTTTTCTGTAGGTTTTCATAGGTTTTATTCTCAAGGTTTAGCCATTTTTACTTTTTCTTTCTTATTATCAACAAGAATCTTTTACAAGTCTTAGAGCTGAATTTTGAGGTACCTGTATTTTACTCAATGGTTCTTCCATCTTGTCTTAGTGATCTTGAAATGATTTTCTTGTACTGGGTGAGCTGGTTATTTATGAAACCCCATAACTTGACTTTTGAACTTTATGCTGCAAGCGTTTTGGTTTTTAGGGGTGAGGCAACATGTAACACCTCTGTAACAAAGCAGGGGCTTTGAAAGTAATATAAAAGAAGATATAATTCTATAATTCTATGAAAAGAAACATAATGATGGATTGAAATTTTGTGGCTATCTTCAGGAAATTAGATACTAAGACTTTACTGACATGTGGCAGGTGGGACTGGGGAAGTTGTTCATATAATGAAATGAGCATTCGAAGATCTTTGCAAATTTTCAGTGAGGTCTGTCTGTATATTTAAAAAAAACCCACTTTTTTTTCTCCTATGAACATCAGGAAGCTGGTGTTTATCTTTTGTTTAACCCTTCTATTAGAAGAGATCTCTAGTGAATAATAGTCTTTTTCTTTCTCTCTCGTTTATTTTTTTGTTTTTGTACAGGGGGCCCAGAAGTGGCAGCCTCTCTCATCTTAGGGACATTTTTCATCAGTTTATTCCTGATTCTGTCTGTTGCATCTTTCTTCTACCTCAAACGTGCCAATAAACTTCCTAATGTTTTCTACAGAAGGAACAAAGGTAAAATACCGCTAATTGTCTACTTAAATCTCTAGAGTTTTTGCCTTTGCTCAGTTTCTTAATTTAAAACCTTTTAAATTTCTTCATGTCAGTGTTCTGACTTCATATAGTTACTGCTCTCTTTTGATCATCCAAAGCAATGCCAACTAATAAAAATTTTCTTCTGCTATGTGTTTACAGCATTGTGTTTTCATGGCAGTGCAGAGGTCTGTTCTCCATCTAAGTGTGCTTAGGTGCATATTACACAGCATCTCTTGCTAACCCAGCTATTGGTTTTTGTAGCTTTCAAATATTTGCCAGGGTACAATACTTGGTGTTAGTTGTCGCTGAGTATTAGATATCTGATTTCAAAAAGGGGGAGGAAATCAGTCAGTGCATTTTGCACAGAAGGCATTATAGAACTTAATAATACTTGTTTATTTCAAAACACAAAATGCCAGACATCTGTAAGGCCTTACAAAAAGCAGTTGTTGTTTATTCCTGGTTTAGAGGAAAGGGAACTGTAATACTAAATGGAAGTGTACTTACCATGGACTTGTCAGCAGCAGGAGAAAGGGAATGGAATTTGAAATTCGTCCTTATTGCACTACTCATTCACTGTGTTTGTCCTCTAAATGCAGGATTTACTGGGGCTTGGAAGACCTAACTGCCTGACTTTTTATTACCTTTTTTTTAAAGCAAATACCCCTTGGTTTTTCTTTTTATACTGAAATTTATTCTTTATTTCTGCGTTTCCTGTTACTGAGAAATGAAGCCAGTAACTAAGATGCAGTGACCTGACTTCAGGCCAAAGTGATTCCAGAAAAACTGGGGAAAGAACACCTGGGATGTGGTTAGCCATAGGGCATCAAGACTTTATGGAGACATCTGGCTCTTTCAGATGCCTCAGTTTATTGTGAAGTTCTTCTATGGTCTTCAATTTCTGGGAAGTGGTGACCAAACTATGTGGAAGGCGATGTCTCCGATTTGCCCGGTGTTTGTGTGAAACTGGGGCTGTTCTATGAGTCTCTGTCTCGCCCCTTCTATGCAGTCACTTCGAATGATTCCCATGACAACCTCTAGCGTAGGATTTGCTGTGTTAGAGCTCCTTCTGTTGAAAGCAAGCTGTTTACTCGTTAATCTGCTAAACAAGTAGAACTCCTGTTATTTTCATTCATGTCTTACAGAACTAAGCTCAAGCTACACTGTCATAACAGAAATAAACTTAAAAAGAGAAAAAGAAGGGGGTGGGTAGAGCGATACAATTCCATTGTTTGGCTAAGAATGTTGTATCTAGTCATGGTAACTTCATGAACATCACATTTCCCCTCGTTGTGGTATCATTTCATGCAAAACTATATAACAGAAGCTAGCTAAGGTCTAAACTGATCAGTGCCCCAGGAACTGCTAGGATCCTAATCACAACTGCCATACTAAAACCTCTGTTGCTTTTGCATGTGTCTTAAAGCAAATTTAGTCTAGTACAAGATCCTCCTTCAGTTTTTAAGTGGGTCAAGAGCTTTTGTGCTATGAGATTTCTAAGCTGGCAGGACATCAGTCCTCTGAGGCTTTGGTGATAACAGGAACACATTTGTACTGATGTTCACTCTGGTCCAGCAGGCTAAAGCATTGGTGTCCGTCATTGAAGGAGAAGCATTAGAAACACTTTTTTCTGGCTTCTTATACCTTTCATTCTGTCTGGATGGTGATTGTCATGTGGCCAATAAAGACAGCAACTGCTTGTATAAAAGTTTTGCATCTTTCACTGCTCAATTGTGCGTTGTTTTGTTTTTTTCTATTTGTACTGTCTTTTTCTGGTAGTTGGCTCAAAGTACTATTTTTCCAACTGAAGCTTCTTCATATTAAAGAGATACTGCTGTGGCTCCCTTCTTTGAAAGCAAAATAAGTCATTCTTGGAGACCTTTGTGACCCTTTGTCTCTAATCTTGAAAAGAGTCCTACAGGCAATGTGTTCTACTAATGGCATTTCTGAATGTTGTGATCTGTTTTGGTAGTCTTTGTGACAAAACGGTATTTTTAACAATAGAACTATTCTGTTGCACGCATGTATTTTTAGAAAACTAGCGGTTCTAGCCTTCTAGAATAATGATGGTTAGTCTCTCTCTTTCTCTCTCTTTTAGCGTCTGTTCTCCAGCCTAGTGAAACAGTAAGTAAATTCTGTCCTTCCGATAGGAACAAGCAAGCATAAACCATCATATAAACAATAACTTAAAGTTTTAACAGTTCATTAAAGAGCTACTTAATCTGTTGTATGAGAGACTGAAATAAAAATAGAAGATGTTTTGGGGTTCTTTGTCCAAACTGGAAAAAAGGTGAAAGATGAATACTGACTGTGTGGATTCTATTGAGTTACTTTCTCCAAGAAAGATGGTGTATGCAGTAAATATTATCAGAACCCTAAAACGTTCCTGTATATTTTTAATGAAAGACTGTGAAGACAAAAGGTGCTTTGTTTGACATGATCATTCTTCTGTTATGCAGGCATCCATGATACCTCCCCCAGCTTCTTCAGGTGAGGAACTCTTCTCTGGGGCATGCTGCTACAAATATTTACCTGTTGGCTTCCCTTTGAATGCATGTTGTAATTGAAAAAGCAGGCTAACTATCTCAAAGTGGATATGCTAAGAACACACAGTCAAAACAGTTACCTTTAACGCCTGGTATAGGACTGTGAAAATCTCTTGAGGGGACAGAAATCCAATGAAATCTGTCTAGAGGACCTTTTTGGTAGGATTTATTGCTTTAATTAATGTAGGCATACAGTATTGATGGAGTACTTTGTGTTAAAATAGATCTTTGACAGCTCCTAAAATAGATCTTTGACTTCTCTATCCTAATAGAGAAGTCTTGCAATTAGATGCAGTATTTTTTCAGAAGTGCTCAAAAATAAATTATTCAGTCTGGGACCTATTTTCAGGTTTCAGATTAGAATCTTCTTGCCAATGTTAGGTTGGCTCATTTTCACGCTTGCTGATTTGAAGCTTATCAGCTTCTTGAAACAAATAAATAACACAGACTGTTTGGAATATGCTGTTTTGTGTGTTTGTAGGTGGGCTCTCTTTGGCAAGGTGGGTTTTTAATACATATGAAACTCGGGCAGAAGCTTCCTTCTTTGGGAAGATTTCATCTCAGTTTTCCTCCCTGATTTTTCATAAAAGTTCATTTGTGAGCTTGTTCTATATCAGCTCTACGTAGGGGTTTTTGTGGTTTGGATTTGTTTTTATTTTTTTTAAGGTCCAGAATGACTTTGGTCACTCAGGAATTGTTGGATGGCATGTGGTGTTATGAATTATTGATAAAGACGTGCTTATACGGCAGGTGCTAATGATGTTTCTGTGCCCACCCTTTCAGTTCGGAAGCCACGATATGTCAGACGAGAACGGTCACTAATGACGTCTGCATCTGCTGCTATGATCTCTTCTTCCGAAACCAGGGTCAGCAATGTTTAGCCTTCATTCTTGACTGAGGACTTTATAAGTGTACACAGTGTCGAAGAAACTTTTTCTGAATCCACTGAAGTGCCAGGAAAACATCGCAAGCAGCTGACCTAAGTGGAAGTCCAATTACTCTGTCAAAGGGTTTGTGCCAAATGTTAACAGAGAAATGAACTCATGCAAAGATACTGATCAGGCTCCATCCAGTTCGGTGAACTGCTTTGGTGGTCTTTGAAATGCACTATTCCAGCTCTGTGGTTTCATTTCGCTCCTACAGATGCTGTGTTAAAAATCCTTAAAGAATCTACCTTTCTTTGGTACACTTTCCGTTTTGGCAAGTTCTTCTTCCTGTGTTGTGATGTGTTCTGTGTCCCCAGAGCTGAATGTCTCAGTGCTGCCAGCCAACAGAAACACTGGGAGTACTCAAGGATGTGGACTTGTTTGAAGGACCCACTTGTCAATGCTAACACTAAGTGCCACTGCTTTAATTTTGTAGGAGAATATAACAATACTTAACATGCAGTATCCTTCTGAAGCAAAAAAAAAAAATGATGCCTCCTGGAGCATCCTCTTCAGCCTATGACATAGCTGGCCCTGGGTTTTAACTGTGAATATAGACCCACTCTCCAGATCCTGTTGATCATGGTGCTTTGGAAAGCTGTGGTCAGTATGGGTCCAATCCCACGTTGAGGGAATTTGTAGGGAAGCTTTTCCAATTCATTTCAGCTCAGTCCTTGGACAAAGAGCCGCTTGCTGTGGCTTTGTAACTGATAGGCTGCTATGTCTCCACTAATTTTCTTCCCTCTACACAGAAGTGGAAGGGAAACTAAAATTCTTGCAGGTTTTGCACAGTCACTTTGGCTGTGCATCCATTAGACGTGTTAGTGAGTCTTGAGACAAACTGGAGAGGTCAGGTGAACTTCTGCCAATGCAATAAGGGGTTTCTTTGGTCAAGCCCTTCGTTAACTTGCCTGACATCTGCAGGCCAGCACCTTATGACAGAGCTTGTTGGAAGTGCCAGCCTAAAGAGCTCCCGCTCTCGGATGTTTTGTTCTTGCCCATCTTATGCCAGCTGTGTGGCTCAGTACTCACTTGATCAGGAAGTTAAAGTAGCTGTAAAAGAAAGTGTGGGTTTTTTCTTTTCTTTGCATGGTTGACTCTTGCCATGTGAACACATAAATCAGCATAATGGGCATAGGAGTGGGTGACTGGGAAAAAAGTGAAAAACCTGAGGTTGCTAAATTGGTCGAAGTGTCACTGTCACCATCTGTGAAATTATAACTATGCAGCTTGTGCATTCCCACCTACCTGTGTTGCTGTTGCCTGTTTTGGTTTAGCTGGCACTCTGGTATGGGTCTGTGCTCCTAAAATAAATTACTTGGAAGCTCTTCATGAGCATCCACTGGCATGAACATAAACTGGAACAGCCGGTTCTCTTTTTCAGGAAAATGTGAGCATAACTGTCTTGAGCTGACATGACACCCATATGGAGAGTCTAAACCTTGTCATCCAGATTCCCTTTTCTCTGTGGTTAGAAGCTTGTTCAAAGCTAAAAGATGAGAACTGGGATGGGAGGAGATATATTTATCTTACTGAATAGACCTGGGTTTATGTAGGTTTCAGTGGAGTTGTATTTACTTTTATCTGACTCCTCACAAGGTAATGAGATCTCTTGTAGCATCCAAGCAAGGTAGGACAAAGATTGGGGGTAAAGAACCAATCATGAAGAGGCCCCTGTGTCAAAAAAAGAGCCTGAATTGCTGCATGGAGGAATGTAAGATTCTCTTTCTACCACAATGATAAATAAAATTTTTGTTCTATCGGACAAAACTAAAGACAGCAGATGCTACCATTTTGAGACCCTTCAGCTTCCAATATGAAATGTGCTTTGTAGTTCATATGTTCCAAGTTCAGGAGGCGGCACTTTTGTTTCTGTCATTTTGATGTCTTTTTCTTTTTGTGCTGCTGTGATTTTCCACAGATAGAAATCATGTCTGGAGGTCATAGGTTGGTTTTTTTCCTGAACTTAGTTGCTGAATAGTTTCCTAACGGCTAAGGAAAAGGAGTAACTATGCAAATAATGCCAAGAAACTGCACCTTTGAAAGCAGGGAGTTTCTGCTTGCAAATCTGTCAATGATAGTGCATTCTTGTATTGCTTAGTTGCTAAGGTATTCTTTCTACACAGAAATTATTGAAGGATCGTTCATGTCACTTTACTGTCTGAACCCTGTCTTATCCTCAAATGCGTATTGTAACTTAGTTTAATGTCAAGCACCTAATGCTCTAACTTCTGTGCCGTCAAGTTTTTCTCAATTATAATATCTCTCTTCACTTTCCCTTTTTCTCCATCCTGTCCTGCCTCCCCCTCCCCCCCTGCCCCGAGCAAACTTTTAAATGCAGCAGATATTTTTACTATTTCTTTTGTGTTTCAGGAACTGTTCAGCTTTTGTTATTGCTGTCTGATACAGTGGACTCCCGGTCTAAACAGTTTCTCACTCGTTTGCACTGTCAAATTAAATATATAATGTGGTGTTTTGGTTTCTGTCTCCCTTCAAAATAATGCATACCTATATATATTTTAAAAAATTGGCTTTAATGAACCCTGATATTTAATGTATTTGTATATTTTTAAATTGTGCCAAAATAAACATATTTGAGCTTTTTTTTTTTTTAATGACTGGGAGGTCATTCGTGTGTTTACTTTTCAAGCACAGAATGAAGGGAGCAAAACTAGCACCCAAAGTAGCTCATTGTTTCAGCTCATATGGCGTGTTACCTCCACCAGGACTGAAGTTTAAAAAAAAAAAAATACAGAAAAAGTGCTAAATGATGCTGCCCAGTTCTGCAGTGGGAGAGCCAGGCTGTTCTTCTGCAGACTGTGTCTTCACACCTTATAGCCGTAACCATATGGCAAAAGCCACCCATAATAGCCTTACTTGTAGTGGCATGAGAACGTAGCTTTAGTACATGACAGCTTTTTTACTTTAGTGTGTGTTTATTTAAATCTCACTCAAAGATGATAGCAGGAGTAGCAAGAAAACTCTAGAAGAGGAGGCTGCTAAACAGGGCCACATGTACCAGAAATTGAGATAATCAGGATAATTTCATATCAATTGAAGTGAAGATGATGGTCTTGAGTTTAGGGGTTTGGGTTTCTTTGTCCATCTGATCTCTGATTTTTAAAAAGTGTGGTCGTCTTCTCCTTTCCCTCCCTGGGAATTCTGTTCTCTTGCTGGATTTCTTTCTTACAAATTTATCTTGTGGTCTTCACTCCAGTTGCCAAAACAATCCATAATAACGAGAGCTGAGCCAAAGGAAATTGGGATGCTGAGCCATATGGTCCAAAATACTAGTAGTTAAATTTGACAATGCTCTTTTCCCTCCCAAAACTAGCAGAAGTAGCCTGATGTATGAGAAAGATACTGCTTTTAGTGAAGTGTACTGACAAGAAAGGATAAGCCAAATGCTTTAATGCCTGTTGTGCAGGCACTGTGGAAAGTCTAATAAACTTTGTTGTCAAAGCCAAGGTGACAGTGTCACATACAACGAGAAATTGACCTGGAAAATTATCCCACCGGGAGAGAAAGACTTAAAAGTACATTTGTCAGTTAAATGGACTCTGACCACCATGCTCACCAAAATATAACAGCTTTTGGGAAGAGGAAGTACTAAGTGTCCTTGCCATTAGTCACCTGACTGAATTCAGTAGGTGAAATTGGCAGTAAGTGAACTGGGAAGAGCCATAAGTGGATGTACAACAGCAGGGGACAATTTGAGACTGTTTTGCACACCTGAGAGGAGCTGTCTCCCTTATCCATATGACACCATCTGAAGGTGAGCGTATCGCAGATGGAAGACTGTGACAATCATTTCTTAGAATTGCAAGTCTAAAACCTCATCTTTCACCAAAATCTGTTGCCCAGTTACAGGCCCTCCAGAAGGCTGGTGTCATATGCATAAAGAAGGAAACGGAAAGGATATTGCCTATTTTCTGTGTGAAACTGCATGAAGTTTGCTAGATTAACTGATAAACCTTTGTGCAAACATAATAACTTAGGTTCAACCCGTAGGCATTAATCAAAGGTCACAGAAACTGTTCTGAAGTTCTCTTGTGTCTTTTCTCTGCTTTTTTTTCTTTTCTCTCTTCTGCCTCCATCAAAAGCTTCTTGGGAACATTGCTTGGAAATGCACCCGGGATTATGGGCACCAGTCTGTAACCTCCTGACAGTAAGATCTGAAGGCTGAAAGCTGTTAAACTATAGAAGAATAGAAGAGTAGGAAAGAAAGTTGATGCAAAAGCTTAAGGCTCTCTTATCTACTTGAGATTTGTAGATAAGTGGGCGGAGAGATTCGGCTGTATGTGACCGCACAGAAATGCCATCGGCTGCAAATGGCTGAGCTTAGCAGGAAAGCGTGACTGTGCTGTGCCGAGCCAGTGCCCACAATGGTGTGAGAGCAACTTTGATTGAGAAAACAAAGAAAGTTGTACCTGCTCACACTCTGAATTAATCTGGTTGTGGCTTTGTGTCGTCTGAAAGAACGCACTTAAGATATAGGCAATATCTGAAGTGTTCTTGCGTTGCTCTTGCTACCAACGCTGTGAGGTTTGTTGAAATGTCTAAAGGCTGCTTTGCATTTTTGTCATTTATTTTTAATGCTCCCTGGTGAGGGGGGAAAAAAAATGAAATTATCTAGTGTTTATCATTTTAATAGCCTTGACGTATTTTTATTGCTAACTGATTGGAAGCAACAGTATTCAGATAATTGCACTTCCTGTTTCAGAGCCTGGAGATTTATGTCCCTTAGTAAAATATTAAAAGTGTTTTAAAATGATAGTTTCAATAAGATATGGTGCAGCTCTTGAGGCTTTTGCTCCAAATGATTGCATCTTTGCTGTTAAAGTTGCTGCATTCTGTAACAGGACTAATACAGAAGGGGAGAGGTTTTAGACATGTCATACTGATTTTGGAATGAGCGTTGTTTATAAGTCATCTGTTTTGTTGCAATTTTACATCCATCAAATTGTAATGTTCTCTTCTGCTTCCCAATGCCAGTCCCCGCAGAAATGCAGTCGTTTGGAGTGAAGTGCTCAACTTCCGAAAACGCTCGGGCTGTTCACAATGCTGTACTTTAGTCCATCAGCTCATCAAATTATTATAACTTGATGCCAGCGCCCGTAGAACTCCGGTGATTTTTCTGATGGCAATGACTCCCCTTTAAATACCAACGTGTAACAGTTTTTTTCCTAGAGCATGATCTTTTCATACAAACTTAAAACTTATTCTGCTGCTTTTTCTGTTATCTCCATAGTGTTCACACTGCAGGCTCCCAGGTTACAACCTACAGCGGACAGGAGGCGGCACCAACATTTCTGTATGCTCCTTACGATGTGAAACGTTTCTAGACTTACACAGTGAAATCTGAAACTTTCAATGGGGGTAAGGAAAAGGGAGATCTGCAGAAAGAGTTAATTTTAAATACATATCTATATATGCACATGCGCACACACAAAATGATGCTAATTTTAAATGCTGCTCAAACTATTTTTGGCAGAGCTTAAAACAGCTACAGAAATGTTTTTAGTAGTAATTGTGCCGAAGGTAATGCTCTAGGGAAAAGTTAACTGTGGGGAGGCATCTTGTTTGCAGGCAACTGTATATATTAGATAATGAACTGCTAGTTTATTATGTATTCATAAATGAGCTGTTAGTAGTAAGGTTCAGGACCTTACTTAGACTGGGGGTGCTTGTGATTACAATGAGGGGAAAAATGCTTTTCATCCGTATCAGCTGCCAATTCACATCATCCCAAATCATTACTGACTACAGGTTTCTGTGACTGCTGTGAAATGTGTTTGGCAGATAACTGACCACATCCCAAGCTTCCAGAGCTGGGACATCTGGTAATTTGGTTGATATTGCTGCTGCCCTCCCAGCAGAATTGCACTGTATTTAGTATATTCAAGGATAAGCGTGGGATTTGTGTTCCCCTTGCCGCCACCCCTTTCTGTGTGAAAACTGAGCATACATCATAGCTGGCAAAAAAGATAAATAGGATATAGGAAAGAAAAAAATGGCAGTCAGTCATATTTCAATGGTGTTGGCTGCACCATGTCCTTTAGAAGCAAACCACAATTCAGTCTTGAAAGTGCTGAAATAAGGGATGAGACAGAAGATTCTTCAAGTCTTTGGACTCCTATCACCACAGAATTATTTTTAGCACGACCTTATAAGATAAGGCCAAGTTTACAGAGTAAGGTGCAAACAGCCCTTCAGTAGCTTTGCTGCTGCCCCGGTTGTAAGTTAGCAGGATTTGAACAAATTCTTCTCCAAAATCCCTACAGCCTTGACAATGTGGAAGCACACCCGTGCTCACACATCCCTCTGAGAGGAACGGGTTCTTGCGAGTTCTGTGGGCAAACAATCCCTGAGTCAGTGCTGGCTTCTCTCCTGCTGGCTCGGAGCACTGGCGGCAGCTAATAGACAGTTTTACACGTCTGTCTAATGAGAGCTACATGTGTACAGTCCCGAGTCCCCATACTTTGCGTAGCTGTGAGATTAAACCTATGAAATGAAACCATTGGGAACCTTCTCCACATTCAGCAGAAGTCAAAAAGGCAGTAGGTGGGATTAGTTTAATGTTGTGCTTTGAATCCAAGCAGCTGAGAAAAAGCATGCTCTGCAGCGCTCTGCTCTCTCGCGAAGCCTTTAGCATCCATGCTGACTTCGCTTTCTATTGCCTGTGCTGACAAACTAAATAGAGGGAAGCTTGATAACAGCTTTCAGTTATGAGTTGATACAAATTACAATAATCAATTTGTATATACGTGCCATCAATTGGATGAAGTAAAACATATCTTCATTCTCAAAGGAATAGGTTGAACCTGCAATTCTAGGGGTCAAATACCTTACAAAATGCAAAGAGCACCAGTGGAGGTTAAGTATTACTTGAACTGGATGCTCACTTGATGAGAGTTTATGGTCTGTATCTTAACTAAAAAGCCAGTTAAAGCAGGGGAGGATGAGATTTTACTCAGGCTGGATAGTTACGTTTCTATTGCTGAAGTGATAAAGGCAATTACCTGGATGGAATATGATGTTACAAACTGCAATTTGGTATGAGATTAAATCTCATATCTTCACTTTGATCATGCCTTGATTTCCTGGTATGGTTTGTGTTCCGTAAGTCCAGTGGCTGGTGTCACAAGCCGAATGCTGATCTTTCTGTAGGTGTTTTTAAGTATTATTTACATGACACAAACTTTATAAGACTCTTCTGGATTTTGTCATGGAGGGACTTTTTCTTAGGGGGGCTGTGGGGTGTAGTGTTTTGTGATTTGCCTTCCCTTGGCCTAAGCTTTCTCTCGCCTGGAGCCTTCCCTCGGCTCTTAACCCAGAGAGGGACTTTTTACAAGGGCATGTAGTGATAGGACAAAAGATAATGGCTTCAGAGTAGAAAAAGGTTAGATTTTGATTAGATCTTAGGAAGAAATTTTTCTCTCCGAGGGTGGTGAGACACTGGCCCAGGTTGCACAGGGCAGCTGTGGATGCCTCATCCCTGGAGGGGTTTAAGGTCCTGCCCAGGGGGTTGGAACTGGATGATCTTTAAGGTCCCTTCCAACCTAAACCATTCTATGATTCTCTTAGAGAGAATCATCTCTTAGTTCTCTGGGAACTGCCAGCAGCTGCAGAGCCTGGTGGTGGGGTGGCTGTGAAGTCCAGCCAGCCCTAGGTATTGTAGGCAGCTCTGGTTTGGGGCATGCTTTAGTATCTCTGTAGGCTTGCTCTCTGTGTCTGCCTGGGTGTTTGTAATGGCTCGTCCCACTGCAGCAAAGCAAGGCAGCTGGAAAACGGGTCCTGAATCCAAACAGACAAAAATGTTTTTAGGTTGAGTACTTACACTATGCTTTCATATTTTTTTTCCCTATTAAAAAAAAACAGAAGCAGAATTTAAACTGCCATTTTTCTTACATTTAGCTGTGCTTTCTGTACAATCTCTTGTGTCTGCACTTGTGTTTTGTAGGGTGAGGGAGTGTGGTGAGAGAGGAGGAAAAACATAATTGGTGAATAATCCTCTAATGTGTTGCTGATGGGTAGCATCAAGAAAATTACTGCTGACTGATGTCACTCTTCTTCCAAATGCACTGCTTCGTTTGGACTTTCTTTTGGGTTTGAGTCTGTCTCCAGTTGGGTGGTGTCTTTGTGTGGGCCTGGCTTTATGAAGCGCAGATCCTCCTGGGCAAAAGGGCTCGGGGCTTTTTTCCAGTCCCGGGAAAGCACGTCTTGCTGACTGGAAACCCTTTTCGAATGTATTTACTTTGGCAATCCTGAATCTGAAAGGGTTGCTATTTTTCAGTTGGACTTCCTTTATGTTTTACATAATTAGGAAGACAGGTTTCATCAAAATAAGAGGGTGATGTTTTCTTAAACTCCCTGCGAAGTTCAGTCAGCCCGGTGCCGATGATGGTTTTATGCTCCTGGTAGAAATGGGGAGTCTGACTCACGGAAGGGAATGGTGTAATTCTTTGTCTGGGTTTAACATTCTCAAACTTGAAGATGGGAAGTGAAGAAGAGGTGAAAAAGGAATAAGAAGGCTTAATGGAGAAGTATTTCTGTTGCAAATATAGGACTATGGGATAGCCTGCTTTTCATTTTCACTGCCTAAACTCGTTTTGGTAAGGTAGAAAATAGCCAAGTGCCCTAGCAGCAGGAGTTGTATCAGTCAACCCTTTAGATATTAATACTCTAGCTCTTCAAATTAGGTGTAGGGAGAGGTGGTTAGTTACAGGTAGTTAATTTAATACTAATTACAAAAGAAGGGGGGGTGGGGAATAATCCCTGACACCTGATTTGTATGTCTTGGATTTAGCCTGTAGCCAGTGAGTGCTGTGTAATGTTGCTGGAAGGCTCTGTTTTATGCTCTTTTAATTTGGGCATTTAGATGCCAGTGTTGAAATCTTTACCTTGGAGTTTGTGGTGAAGATGCTGTTAGTGTTTCTGCTGCCCTGCAAGGAGTTGTGACCGTGGTATGCAAAGGAGCAGTGGGTCAGTGCAGTGTTAATGGTGGATACTTCTGCAGGAATCAAGTCTGAGAATCCCAGACAAGGTCCAGATTCATGCACTGTGAAAATGAGAAATGTGAATAACTTGCTGGCTCCTGTCTTAGTGGTCTCAGCCACAGTCAAAGATCAGGAAGGCTACCGAGAGGGACAGATTTTATTGCCTGTATGGCCCAATTTTTTTTTGTGCTAGCAAAGCAGTAGGCTGTGTTCATCTTGTTGCTGCTCTGTTTGCAGAAGCAGGCTGTCAGTCATTCTGGCAGCTTTTAGCAGCTGTAAGTGAGCATCCATTGTTAATTACTTTTTCATCAATTTCCGAGGAGGATGGCAAAGATCCTAACTAAGTTAATTACTTGATAGATGAGGGTATGTTCTGAACCACACAGAGTATTTCACGGCTGAAAACCTTTGGAGCATTACCTTTTCTCCTTCTTTTTATTTAAAATTAATTAATAAATAAATAAATTTTACTTCAATCTAAAAGAAGCACAGTTTAAAAAAAATAATTAACCACCCAGAGAAACTAGGAAATTCCAAATGGAAGTTGATGCTCCAGTCTTCTAAGTGTACTGTTGTAGTTCTGCTTTCTTAATGTGGGAGACATTGGAATTGTTACAGATTGAGAGGCATCAGCTTAAATCTGCTCTCAACAATAATTTTTCTTTTTGTGTGTGTGTGATTGAGTTAAGTTTTATCATTTCAACAGCCTGTTGGAGTACAAGGCAATGATTTAGGCTGGGCAAGAAACATGGAATTAGAGAACTACATCAGGCTTTCTGTAGTCATAATAGATAGAATTGGTGCAAGTTTGCAGCAGCTTCCATGAGCTGATCAATTTGAAGTGTGTTTACATGCCTCTTGATAGGAATATTGTCTTGAAACTATTGTTTGTGTTGCAATTTGTGCCTTCAGGTCAGGGTTGGGAAATGCAGCCTGCAAATTTCACCCCCTTTCTCTCTTTCCTTTGTGCTTCAGTGTTACTGTGTTACGCTCAGAGCAATACCCAGAATGAATGACAGCATATTGCTTTTCTGCACAGATCCACAGCGAGCAGAGGGATAGTGACTGCAATGCAAGAGTCTTTCCTTTAGTCCTCATTGGCCTTGAACGAGTTACTTGAGAACAAAAAGGCAGCTTTATTTTCAGACTCTCCACACATTAAGGGCTGGGAAGTGCTCAGGCTCAACAGAAGTGTGTAACGTGGTATCCAGGCTTTCTAGCTGTATGGTGTTAGAAAGTGCAGTGCAAATACAAAATTTAAGTACCACTTGAAAACTTGGGGAGTGAAGAGTAAACGGGAAGAGCTTTAGACTTAAATTCCTAAGAGTGTCATCTCACTATAGCTCTGCCTGTGAGCCCAGGTCCCTGCCCTCCTTGACATACCCGAGTCCTGTTTTACCTGCAAAGGAATGCTGAAGTACTGGTGAAGAAAGAGCATGAACAGGAAGATCTATTAACGAGAGTGGCTTATCCTAAAGCTTGCTAAATCCGGTGCGAGGCCAACAATAGAAGTCAGGGGAGTGAGAGAGAAAAACAATAGTTAAAATATTGCTCCACTGGGAGCCAGGTCACAAAGCAAACACTTGAGGGAGGTGGCTTTTTCTTGGGGAGTTGTAGTTGCTTATTACTCTGTGGAGGACTGCTGTGCTCTGTGGCAGAGATTCCTGTTGGGAGAACGGGCTCTTATGCTGGTCTCAAAAATGGGCAGGATGTCTGGAGAAGGATAGGTAACATGTGTATCATACCTCACACTTCTGAGACCATGGGTTACAGGTTTAAACCAGGATTTAACATGTAACTGTTTTGAGATATAAAGCAGATTTTTCCTCTACTATATACTCAATGTGATTGCTTTGACTTTCTGACTCTCTCTAAAGGGCAAAAAGCCATACCCCTCGCTTAAGGGATGCTCCAGCACAAATTCTCAGTAGTTCTCACATGAGGGGACTCTATGCCTTAGCAGAAGGGATTTATGCTAATTTTCAGCTCTCTATGGAATTCCAAAATGAGAAGCATCATTGAAGCTTTTTTATGATACTGCTTTTTGTGGGTTATTTTGTTGCATTTGAAGCATTGCCTGCACTCCCCTGGCTTGTTGTTCAAAGTTAGAACAAAGCTGTTTTGTTGCTCTTAGTGTTTAAAATGCCCATCTTTATAAATTAAGCACAATTATATCAGCTACACTTAGAATCTTCTCCCTTATATCACAGCAAACAAGCAGTATTTAGTTTTTAAGGCTTACTATAACACAGCCAGGCTGCTAAAATAGCATCTCCAGATGCATCAGAATGGGACCCAGTGTCAGACAGAAGGGCAAGGGATTAGGGACAGGCTCGGTCTTAGGAGTGTTGTTGTTGTTTGGTGAATTTGAAGTACAGCATGTACAGAAAGGAGTTCTCTAGTTGTCCATTGGATTTGTGTAACTGAACTAAGATTTGGCCTGTAACAGCAGAAGTGCCCTTGTGAATGCACTGGTTTTACTGAGGCCAGACAAGCTCAAGGACAGAAGAGGATTTGTCCTTTATATCTGTCTTTCTGGGTGAAGATTCTAGCTCTTGGTATCTGGTTGATAACCTGGTACCTCCTCTAATCTTCCAAGTATTTGGCAAGGAAAACTGAAGAGTCTGAGAAGCTCTGTGAGACTGGTACCATGTGTGCACGTAATGAGTCTGGAATACCTGGTCTCACCATAGACAATGATGGAACTGGATTATGTTTGTTGTTCGGGTACAACCTGGGAGTCTTGCATGAATCTTCCTAAAATCCATGTGAGGAAAGCTCGTTTCAGGGAAGAATCTGTGACCTTGCAGCCCTAATAATACCGATAGCAGGAGCTTTCTGAAAATGTGTCATCTGAGGTGGACTTTTTATGTGGGAGTCTTAAGCCCTGTTCTTCTACACCAGAATCCTGTCAGTGGTCTTTGGCTTAACGAAATGCATGTGGGCAAATTGTGTTGCTCCCCAGCTTTCTGTACTACACAGGACCTCTCGTCTGCCGCTGCGTGCTGGGTTTATGACCACCCCCAAAGGCCAGGTGAGCTGAGATTGATGCTGGCTCTTCAGTTTTGCTACTCGGAAGGAACTCTTTCATCTGCCATGCATTTTTCACCCTACCCCTTTCTTGTATGAGGCGGTTCCTGCTGCCTCTAGCACTATTTGTGAGGCCTGTCTGATTATTCTTGCTTTTACCAGCATTCCAGTAAATATTGTTTGAAGACAAGGTATATATTACTGAGGTGCCATTTCATAGCACATCACACAGCTCTTTATTGCTGGGTGACACAAAGTCCAGGACCATGACCTTTGGAAAGCTCTCACTCTCCCCTGAGGAATTTTGTGAGTAAATCACTGACTTCTCTTGCTGATTATTGCAGTTGAGCAGTGGGGAACAAGCCCCCTGCCTAATTTTTTTAATAGCATTCTGTCCAGTGTTCTAACAGTAATAGTATTCTATCCAGAAGTATCAGATATCTGGTGGTGGCTGTCTCTTGGTCTGTGTGTCCCAAAAGTTAGATTCCGTTTAAAATCTTGATGCTGGAAGCTTCAGTTCCCTTCAAAACTGACTTGGAGCAATTGTCAAACTAGTTTAAGTTTGATTTGGGAAAATCATGGTTCATGACAGCTACATGATCCCCTTTATGCCTTACATACTTCCTATGTGCTGTCCATGCTTTGCTAAAAGTGCATCTTCTAAAGACAAGGAGGTAAATGAGAATTTTGCCTCTCCAAAACCAAACTTAATTTCAAGAGTCCTCATGCAGGAATAAATAGGAAAAAAAAAAAAAAAAAAAAAAAGTAGGTAACAGAATGCTTGCTGGAAAGGCAGTTTCTACCCCTTCTGGAGGTAAGACCCTTCTCTGCTCTCAGAATCTCTAACTAGATATAGCTCAAAGCAAATGCTAGTCCTGCTCACAAGTGCTCTCACTCATGACTTGTTTCTAAGAATGCTCCTCTTGTTGAAAGAGCTAAATCAGTCTGAAAACAAGTTTTACAGCTAAATCACAGGGAAGAGATGGCTGGAGATACTTGTTTACATTTTAAGCACTTTGTAACTGCGTCAGTTCTTGAATGAATTTTCTTTAACAATGATGGCATGAAGAGATAAGTGCTTTCTTTATAACCCCTGACTTCTACAAGTAAACAAAAAGCTGGTTATGGCCAGCGTGGAAACAGGACCTGTCCTGTTGCAGCAAAATCATGTTCCAGCCAGATCTGCAGTTCTTCGGCTCCAAGAACAATTTGCCTAAAAGAGCGAGTGGGTAGACACAGGGAATATCTGTGGTTCTTTGTTTGTGCCCATCTGAGGAGCAAGGGTTCTGATAAGCTTCTAGTGCTCGTGGTGTTTACTGTAACTAAAAGGAAAGGATCTTTTATGATATTCCCATTACATGAAAACTATAGGACAACTGGGATGCTGAGTGCGTAAAAGCTGTGATGTGTGTGCAAGAAACTGATTCTGGTGATTGGCGTTGGCACGACTTTGTATTTTTATTTGCCTATAGATCTTTGGTGGCTCTTTCTTTTAAAGTAAAAGCCATGGGCTGATACCCACAGCCAATTCTGTCTCTAATAGGTATTGTAGTACAAACCTGCATTTCTGTGGAAGGCAGGTGATGGCTCACGCAAGTAGGGTGTCAGGTATTGAGGATGTCATGTTTATTCCTTAGGCTCCTGGTGCCTTTCGTCAGGCCGTGGAAGAGAGCTAATTCCCATTTTTACAGAGCGGGAGGCTTTTTGTCCATGCAAGCCCTGTGGCATAGACTCTGGCTGTTTTGATTTCCAGTGTTTGTTCAGCAGAAGATGGATTGTGTGCTGGAGTACCCTGCTGAGCTCTCAGCCTTCGGGGCTCTGTCCTGCTCCCCTTTGGAGTTCAGAGGGAGCCAGGAGGGCTCCAGAGCATTACTTCCACCAGCTCAGCAGCGTTTCTTCCCAGAGCTTGTACATCTCACATCTGCGGAGAGGGAGGTGGGGCATATTATAGAGGAGAGGTTGCTCTTTATTTGATGTTCCCATGGCTGTTGCTCCACCCCTTCCCCATTGTTCTGCCAGCACATAACAGGGCTTCTTTCTGCTTCTGTGTTGGAGGCCTTTGCTTTTCCTGGGAGGTGCGGAGTCCTGCCGTCGTATTTATATGCAGGAAGAAAGGCGAGCCTGTTCAGTCGGACAAAGCCGGTGTTGTGCTACACGCTCCAATAGAGGCTTGTCAAAGGCTTCGTGCTCTAAACATCCCCTGGGCAGTGCTTGCTCCAAAACCCCAGGCAGCCGAATGGAGTGAGTGCCGCTTACATGAGGATTCTTTGTCTCCAGGCGAAGGAGGAGGAGGCAGTCTCAAATCAGAGTTTAATGCACTCTCCTACCTGCTGGAGTTGGTGTTTGGGGAACGTGCTGTAAGAGCGCTAAGGCAGAGAGCTGGATGCGAGAGGAAGCAATTGTACAGAAGCAACAAAAGCGATACAGGAATCCTGCCCCTGCTCCTGGCTGATAGAGGCTCTGGACAAAAAGAGGCAGGGGGTCTTAAAGCCTGTTCTTGCTAAGTTGTGAGAGATTTTCTCCATTTGCTTGAGCTTCCTGCCTGTGTGATTGCCCAAACTATCTGCTTGGTAAACGTCTGGGGATGTAGAACTGTCTTGTAATTGGTATAGATCAGCTCTCAGAGGTGTTTGCTCTCAAAGAAGAGCTTAGGGAGCTTCACCAGTTTTCATCCACTGGTGCAAACTATACAGTCTTAATATACTGTGCTAGCATGCTGTGGAGGAATAACTAATAAATATATAAATAATAAAGCAGAGGACGCTTGAAAAGAAGCAGTGCATTATATAGCGCTTTCCTTGTATGCTTATTTGTGTTTATTTGCATCATAACAGCTGTTGGATGTGCAAATCTTTTGTAGAAGCTTTTTTCTGAAAAAGCTCAGGTTTCCATGTTGTTGTTCCAAGGTTGGTTTTATTGCTTTTTAACTGATCAGCTTCATCAGAAACTTCTAATATTGCTTTGAGGTGGTTTTGGTGGGGATTTGACAAAGCTCAACCTATTTTTGATGGCAGGAAAAGTTTTCGTGCCAGAGTTAGTTCAGAAAACATTGGGGTATTTATCATAACCACTGAGTAAAAGAGAGATCCTTTGTGTCATGTTCTGGACCACCCTTCCTTAAAAATCTGCTCCTTGTCAAAACTTTGCCGTGCTCTGAAGAGAAGACTCATTCTCCCGTGCCTTCCTCCTTCCTGGGATAGAAAGTGGTAAATGGGTGACACCTTGTGGTATGTGGCATAATCTCAAAAATTCTGCTTCGTCCTTGCATCTGCAGAATGGGTGCTGAGCTGGTCCACAGCTCTCTGCTCTGTGCTGGAGCGTGCACACACCAGCCTGATGTATTCGTCACCACAATTTCATTGCCTGTTTTTCCTTTAAAGCCAAAGTAGAAGCATCTGACGGAGTTTTGCCAGCACAGAAATTGTTAGAAAAAGAGAATCACATCTTTGGCTTTAGAATGTTCTGGGTCCCACTCTGGACCTGATGTCTTGCACATTGTGTAGCCCCTCGTAGCAGTGAAATGGCAAGACATGAAGTATTAAACATAAAAAAAAAAATACAATATAGACTTTCTAAGCAGCAGTCTGCAGATTACATTTTATAGCAGATCAAGAATCAGTGCAGCAGAAGTATTTGACATTTTAATTGGCTTGGTTCTGAATAATTTTGAATATGTACACCCAGATATAAAATAATGGTGGTTGCTTTCTTTTTCATTATAGATTATTTCCTCATTCTACAATACAATTTCAGGAAGAAAATTTATTTCTGATTAAGAGAGAGGGTAGTAAATAGAATCTTATTATCTGCTGTCATGATAGGACAAGGGCTTGGTGTTGAATGGGGAAAGAAAAAGCCCTAACGTTGCATTTAATTTTAGTTTTCAATCTGTCAAAAGTCCTCTACTTCATGAGAAATTCTCAATTGGAAAATATAACAAAGAGAACAAGTGGGAGATAATATTTGAAAATCTAATTCAAAGCATATGCTGCCCTCAGATAACACAGCAAGAGCTAATCTGGTTCTACAGGTAAATACCCTTTCAGGAGGTTCAGAGCTGAATAGTGATTAAGATGAATCGAGCGTGTAATTTCATGAATTATCCACATTCCCACTTCAGGTTCAGCAGGGAGAGTGCTTTATCTAATTCCAAAAGGGAGACAAATGTCTGGACTGCTCTCTGATGGAACCTTCATTATCTCCAGTGTTGATTTTTGAAACGAATTTTAATTCCCACTAACACTGCTGGTTTGAAGGTTTCTAAATTTTGGCAGAGCCTTAAAACTATGGTTGATGGTGGTGTAATTGTACCCCAGGTGAACATGGTTTATAGCTTGAGTCTGTTCTCCTGTGGTTTGAGTATCTGCCCCACCAGGAGTGAAGGTCAAACACAGTGAATGTAAGTTACTGAAGAGTTGCTAGAAATGAATTTTTATTCAGCAGAGAATGGGGATGTAAGCAAATCAATACATGTGATATGAAATGCATCAAATTTAAAATGCAAAAAAAAAATGCATTTGGAAGGAAAAAAATCTTTTCTCAGTATGCTTTTTTGTGGAAAACAGGATTTTTCTAAACAAAAGGCGAGTAGGTTTGAGTCTGAGCAACATGAATTCTGTATTTTCCTTCTGACACTGCACCACTGCAGAGGTGTGTGAGATGGGGTGATGGAAATGGGACCTCGTTAATTGGGATGTGGCTAGTCAAGAATTACTGTAGTTCTTTTGTCCGGTTATCAGAACAGCCTGGGCAACCTAGACCATGAATGTTCCATCCAAAGGGATCCAGTGTCCTCAAACACTGGACAACTGTCGGTGTTGCCAACCCCAAATCCCTACATCTGCACAGGTGGCTGCTGCCTGTTCAACACCAAAACGAAGCAGAAACCTGAAGAAAAAGGTGTAGGAACCAGTTTGCATGTGTGCAGTATAAACTGAGCACTGCAGCCCTACATGCTGAGATCCTGGGACACCCAAAACTGGGATATAAACAGAAGAGGTGCCCTTTTCTTCTGTGGTGGTTGTTTCAGGCTGGGGAAGGCTTTGTGATGGTTGAACCCAGGAGACTTGGTACTCTTGATATGCTGGTGGTGGCCCATTTTACTGTCTTAAACATAGCACTCTGCTATTGTCTTACCTTTTATTCTGACCTTATTCTTTCAAGAACTTAACCCCCTGTAAAAGCATCACCTGTTGCGAGAGCCAGCTTGCTGAACCATCAGTGGTCTGAACTTAGAAGACATTATGTGAGCCTTTGGCAAAAGGTTACCCAGGCACTTGCTATTCAGGAGTTGACTACCGTGAAGGAAAAAACATAAACCCAGTAATCTACAGATTGTAGCTCTTCCTTGCTGCTGCTGTCTCTGAAATGAGTTCTTTGTATACAGGAGTTGTGGTAATTACACTTTTATAAGGGAGTAAATGTTTAATATCACTGTTTAATAGTGCATGTTAGGCTGATAAAACCCACTTTAAGAGCCTCGGTGTCCCTGCTGCTGCTTCACTGCTTTTTAGCATCGATGAACCCAGCAGGGATCCTGCTGCAGCTTGGACAGTGGATTTTGTCCTGGTATCTCCGTGTATTTAGTGCATCTGCCCCAGGGCGTGTTGGGGGTGGGAGAATCCTGCTGGAAAGCCATTTAAAACTTTATCTGTGAACCTTTTCCCTGATGGTGGATCCATGCTGATGTCTTCCTTTTTGTGTATTACTACTGTGCTGGTGGGAATTTTGGAGAATATGAAATAGTTAATATATGTTGACTGTCACAATTAATAATCTAAATGATTAAGTGAAGAGGGAAGAATAAGGACACTCTTCTACTGCATGTCAATTTATGCAGACAAGGAAGCAAATATTTGTTGGTCTGCTTCAAAACCAAGACCAAGGATGCTGTTGTGGAGTTGGTCTTGTCCTGAATTCAGCAGTTAATTCATCTTTGGAGGGTGAATACAACTGCGGCTTGAAAGCCAAAACACAGAAGAGATAAAGTCTTTGACCTGCAGACCTGGTCTACTGTTTTCAGGATTGAGACTTGGGGATGGTTCAGCAAAGTGTGATTATTGAATTCTGGGAGAATTCAGTAACACAGAAAACACTTCAGACTTAAGGATAGTGAATACAAGTGTATTTTTCACAATCAGAGTGTGTTTTGTCTGTGGGTTTGGTTTTTTTTTCTTTCTCCCGCACTTCCACTCTTTGTCTTTGGGAAGACAATCTCCTGGGCAGCAGACCCCATCTCTCTTGAGACTGGAGGAAGAGGATTGTGAACTTTTGAAAAGTGTTTTTTGGTCATTGTACCAAAATATGCTTACTAGGAACGCTACGCTGTTCCTATTGCAATGCTGGGACTGATACTCTGGATTTATGAGAATGCCAGTGCTTACCAGGTAGGGAAACATTTGTTAACTTAATATTACTATTAATCAACGTTACTCTTTTGGATTCTGCTTCCACTTTCAGGCAGTATCAAAACTGATTTTGGAAGAAATGGAGTTATAACCTGAACTATCTGGGGACTTTTCA
Organism: Gallinago undulata; assembly: GCA_026546715.1. Classification (NCBI taxonomy): domain Eukaryota; kingdom Metazoa; phylum Chordata; class Aves; order Charadriiformes; family Scolopacidae; genus Gallinago; species Gallinago undulata. The sequence continues at coordinate 5,822,893 of JAOTQQ010000008.1, forward strand.
TAAACTATTTTTCATTGTGGTGCTATGTAACATATAAACCTGCTCAGAAAAAGGAAAATACAGCCCCATTCATTTCAACACTATAAAACATGCTTCTGCAACTCCCATTTCACATCTGTTTGCTTAACCCTACAGACACTGTTCTTTAACTCTTTAAGTAATTCTCATACTGAAGAGGATAGCGGGTAGAGATGAATGATAATGAAAAAGCTGATGTGGAAGTAGAGGATCCCTAAAAGTCAGACTAATGAACAGACGAGGGGATTAACATCTCTCCCCGAGTAAACTCCAGTGATCTGTCAGGAGGCTGCAATAATGTAGGGCTTGTAGTTCAGAGAGTGGTTCAATTAGGCAGTATACAGTACAATTAACTGCCTGCAATTAGAATGAGTGCCTTAATTACTATGTTTACATTTTGCAACCTCTCTGCTCTGATCAGACAAAGCCTTCTCTGCATATAAAGCTGGGCATAAACATTTTGCTTTTCACTCTTGTTTCCCTACCATATGCTAATTTAAGATCTAAGATTGAGTTTTGGCAAATGATTATTTAGCTCAAATAACACAAAGGAACAGAGGCAGCAGAGTTTTGACAGTTGTTTTGGTCTGCCTTTTGCCTTTATACTTAATGGCTATGGATGTTTGCTAATCACTTCACGTTCATAACTATTCCTCCCAACTGCAAGCATACATAAAATGGACTTTAAAGCTTCTTAAAAGGTATTTTGTCTGGAGTTGTTCTCTTTTCCCTAAGCACTTTGGTTAAACAGGGATGTTTGTCTGCTGTTGCAGGCGGGAGGATATTTGTTTCCCCTATCCCAAGCGGCTGCTGCCTGAGGCTTGTTTCCAGGGTGTTTCAGAAGTTAACAACACAATATCCTCAACTCCTTTGTGGCATCAGATTTGGCTTTTGAAAATCCAGACCTCTCACACTATGTAAGTTTGGATAATTGGCCATTGAAACATATCGTATCTAATACAAGATGCTGAGATGTTTATGCTCCCACTGAATGGACCAGAGGGCCCTGTATTGCTGTGTTGTAAAATGAATTGCTTGCATTATGAATTGTGCTGTGTAGATGAGACAACCTAAGCTCACACATGAAATCCAAAGCAGCTGATAAAGCAGTCCATGGGAATATCTGTTCCCTGTGTACAGAATACTGGGAAGAGCCACTAAGGAGTGCCACATACAGATGATGACTTCTAAAGAAGACGTGGAATTACTCCAGAATGTATCCGATATGACAGTTTTTTGAAAACAGTAGCATCTTTAAAAATGAGAAGGTATTCTTTCTGTCCTTCCTAAGTCTATGAAGTTATGGGCTTTGTTGAGCACATAGTGGCAGAAAGAGAGTTGGCCTTTCCAGCCAGTTCACAGGAACATGCTGGAATGCTGACCTGACATACACTCGTTTATCTTCATAAGAAGAATGAAGCCTACTCTTTTAGTTTCCATACCTAATCAGCCCACCTCACTTAGAAGGAAAGATGATTCTTTGCTACTTTTAGTTAACTTATGTTTGCTATCTTCAAATCTTTCACACGAACTAACTGCTTTTGGAAAGCAAGTTGTTTAAATTTGCATGATTTAATTCAACTTTGTGTTGAATAAGATCCTTCATGCATTTCTTTTCTGGTTCCCTCTGCTTCTGTCTATGACGTGATAGAATATGCTTCCGTTTCAGGAAGACCCATCTTCTTACTTGGTTGCTTGAACCTCTTCCTCCTGCCATCTCTGCTCATTGCTGGGGTCTGTAGTGAGGGCTAGATATTCTAAATCTGAGGGACCATAATAGTCAGCTACTCTGGCCCCTTTTAAACAACAAGCCTTGACCCTAAGCTAGTGATACACAGTAGCTTCCAGTTGCATTAGGATATGTCTTCCCAGAAGACACCCAGCCTCAATTCCAAAGATTTCAGACAGGAGAATCCCATATGTTCTTAGGTACACTGCTCCCATACTTTAATTTCTCTTGTGATGACTTTAATTTCTCTTGTGATGATTTCTGCTGTGCTTTTACGTTTGCAGACCACTTTCAAATTAAAGCAAGATGAAGAATGATCTCTTTATTGATGTCTTTCATGTACCATCCAGGTGCCCTCGGCAATGGGAGCTACCACCAGGCAAATATTTACTTTACAAATTGGGTTAAACAGGATGGAGAGACTGAAGTATTTTGTGCTCTAATTGGACTAAATTATCAGATTATGTGAGTAAATCTATGTGGGACAGATTCTTATCTGTTTGTCTTATCTTAATGCATGCTCAAAAATAGGAAGGCGATGATAAGGATGGTTTGTGAAGGGAGGGAAAAGGCTGAAGGGGCAGAAGTCAGAGGACAGAGGGATGAAAGTGAAACAGTTTATAAGTGAATATCCCAAGCCACAAGGATTTAACTCACCTTTCTGGTGCTGTTAGAGGGGGCTCAGAGGCCAAAGGCTTGCATACCTCGGGGTAGGGGGAGCTGAATGCTTTAGGTCACCGTTGCCCCTGCAGTGCGTAAGAATTGCATGTTCCAAAATAGCTAACATTCGCTTCATATCCAGCCCTTTTTAAGGGTATTTCAGGTGTGGCACATTGACTGATATGGTCAAATAGTTCTGAAAATACAGGTTAGGGTTTCCTTTACTGTAATAGCATAGACGGTAGAAAACACGTTACCTCACTTCTTTTGTTCTCCTCTCTGGTGATGTTGCCTATTTTAAAGGTATTTTTGTTTTACTGGATATTAACGAGCCTTGAGAGGGAATGCAAAAATAGAACTTGGTAGAAAGATGTGTGAATATGCAAGTTGATTCCATGAACTGTGTTTTATAATTTGATTAGCTAGTGATGGAGTAGTGAGCTCTGTGCATGTTCTTGCTGCTTTGCTGGTAATAGGTGATTTTTTTTTAAAAGTTGGGCAAACACATTATGAGTGCGACTCTGTGTAGTAGAATTAGAAGAACAAGTGTATTCTTACTTTCCTCTTTGGATAAATGTCTGTGATTACTGCAGCAGACATCTGGGTTTTATACTTACAGTTGCATGGTAGCAGTCTTTTGGGCTTCATGCTGGGTCTATCCCTAACCATGACTCAAACTGCTGATGGAGAGAAGGGATGGAGTTAGAGGACGTGACACAACAAGTGGTGTTGTTGATCAGTGGTAGGGCAAGATGCAGGACTGATTAGTGTCTATATTTGTTCTTTTCCTCATGAAAGCTGGCAGATAAACAAAGTCCTTGTAAACATCTCTGAAGTACCTTTATTCAAGAAAAGTAAACCATTATGTTACTTCTAAATTTTGGGTAGTTCATACAACTTTGGTGTCAGTTTCCTTAAACACCCTAAGTAATATATGAGCCATTTATCCTTAGGTACAGATTAAATATGTTTTTAAGCCATAGGTTCCATCTTCAGGCATTTTTTCACACTGATCAGGTATTTACATGCATAGCTATCAATAGCTCTGGGTGTTAAATAGATGTATATAACGATGCCCATTTGTTCCGTGAGAAATACAGCACCCCCACTGAAAAGGAACTGACTCTGCAGGATTCAGAGCATGAGGGTTTTTTTGAGGTTGTTTTAATTGGGTCTCCCAGGGAAATGATGGGAGTCAGGAGCTGTTGTTTCCCTTCCTCACTCCTCCCTTCCCCATCAATCTCAGGGAACTTTTTAGCAGTTAATTGCTAATTTTTTTTGATGTATGTGGTATATTACATTGCTTCTGGGGTAAACTGACGTAGAGCCACCGACTGCTGTAGCTGTATTCCATTTCACCAAATGCTTACGATGATTCTTTATGCAGCACCCTTGTTAGAACAAGGGTGAATGCGGCGGCGTCACTTTGCAATGCAGTTGTGCCTTGGTTGTAAAGCTACAAGTTTTTCATAGTTTGCAGCACAACAAAGTGTCTTTGGCTTATCTCAGTGGCAGGAGGCTCTGTGGGTTTCGGACGTGTCTTTGCTGAGATAGAGGAATTGTCAGTCTTGATGAGCATTTCTGCTAGAAAATGTAACATGCAACAGAACAGGGAAAAATCGCAGCAGTCATATCAATCAATATAGATGTAGCTCTAAAAGGAGGTCACCAGTTTGCTGAAGTAGACTGAACCACATTGGAATCACCTTTCTAGACAGTTGACTCTTCTACCCTTTGTTCATTATTGGTACAAATCTTTGGGTTTTGTGATCAAAACCTTCCCTATCACAGGCTATTGCTTTCACCAGCTCTGCCTCTACCTTAAAGACTTGGGCTTTTAACTGTGAAAAGTCTGTGCCTCTCCCTCCCCTCCTTTTTTTTTTTTTTTTTTCTTTCTTATTTTACTTTCCTTTTGCAGTCACGGCATGATCTCTCTGCCCTCTCCAGTCTTTGGGTGGTGGAAATCCCTGAGCAAGACCCAGAGTAAGTAGCGCCCTATCGTTGTGGCCACTTGGGGGTGTTAGAACGCCAGGCCTGTGTCCTCTGCCCAGGAAGACCTTGACTTTCCAGCAAAGCAGTGGGGTGAGAAGAATGGGGGGGAACTCGCCTTCCAGGAGATACTTCAGTCGGTGGTGCTGGCTTGGTCAAGTTTCTGAGTGTCAGAAAACTTGATGGTTGATGGAAAACACAAACTGGTAGCAGTTTACCAAAAAAAATCATCTTAGCAAGAGAAGCAAAGCCTTTGTCCTCCTACAATGTTGGAGTTTCTCCAAAGTGGTTAATTTTTGTCTTGCAGCATTAACTATTGTTGGAAGGAGAAACAAAGGACCCCTCCTGGACTGCAGCCAAAAAGTTTTGTGTCCCACCTGCCTCTCAGCATTGTTCAGTCCCGTCTGGGTGTCCCAACAGCGGTAGTTCCAAGTACAAGCCAGTTCTCCATCCACCAGTTGCCTTTGAGTAGGTGACTTGATCTGAAGACTACAGGAGGCTAAACACAGGCAGTTACCTTTGGTGCCATTTCTGTATTGTGTCTGTGTGCTCCTGGAAAACACAAGTGCTACTTAAGGGCACTCCTGGAGGAGGAAAAAATAAAACTTCATCTCTGAAATACTGTGATTAAACTTTGAACTAGAAATAGATATGGATGGGAGGAGCCTGGCGAGCTCTTCATCTTCATGGGAGCTTTTGAATATTTCAGGATCATAAAATAAGTGGACTTTTTTGAACATAAAAGATGTGTTGTAACCAAACTTTTTGTATAATCATCACCAGCAGGTTAATCCTCCCCTCTCAACGCACACCTACTCCTGCAAGCTGTTCATTTATACCGGTTGCCTCTTTGCTAATAAGCTTTGAAAAGCAAGTTCGTTAATGTGCTGACTGTAGATTGTGCTATAATGAGCCTTTCTCAATGCCTCCTATCTTATCTTGAGCTTGATAAGAACGAAACGTTCCTGTGACATTGCTATAAATCACATTTTATTGATGCATCTCAATATGAAATGCCTGCTGCAGTTTGATGGTGTCTGTTTGCTTTGGAAGGGATAGAGTTGTACAAACACAGGTCTAAGGTTTTCTTGTGACATGGGGATTGCTGGGGGAAGATTTCTTTTTTTGAGGTGCATGGGAGGCTTTTGCTTGCATTTAAAAAAGGAGGGCATTGCCAGTTGCCTCCACATCAATCAGTTCTTGAATTGTGCAAGGTAATTGCTAATTCTGAGCACTAGTTTTCCCTGAAATTAGGACTTTTGTTTTTGTTTTTGTTTTTTTTTCTTTTTTTTTCCCTTCTCAGGACTATGTAAAAACTACTGGGTGCCTGTGCTGTATAAAACAGGGAGGCTGCCTGTGATTCAGTCTGCTGGAGACCTGAGCTGGTGGTCATTAGGTGCTTCTGTTCTGCTTTAGTGGCACCTGAATGCGTTTCGGATGAAGGGAGCAGTTGAGAAGGCACACGTAATAAATAAACTATGTGGTGCAAGCTGTACAAACCTAGTGGTGATGTGAACTATGCTCAACATGAGGAATCTACAAAGGTAATCCGTGCTGGTTTGTTTCCCACAGTAGTCTCGAGGAGCTGTAGGACTTCTCTAATGGCTTTACTCCACCAGCCCAATGGAGAATGTGGTGGCTGAGTATCACTGGGGGCCAAACCAGTCTGGTTGTACCTTCTTCTCTGCTACAGAAAGGTGAAAAATGACTTTTACAAATGTTACTGAGCTGCTTTTTCCAGAGTGACGATTCCCTCTCTGCTGGTGCTGCACAAAGCAGCCCCGCTCTGGGACATACCTACCGGGAAAGTTAAGCTCCTGTAATTAACCTTGTAAGCATGATTTTAAATACCTCCGTGCCTTCTGTAGCCGTAAAAGAAACACAAGGTGTTTGTCCTTCATCGACCATGTGGGTGGGGAAGTGAGCTGTGACTTTGAACTGGCTAGGATGGATGTTGCTTAGCGATCGTTTCCAATTGCTATGGGTAGCATCTGTTTAAGAAACACCTGGGTGCCTGTTACCTCGCTGTCCAGAGCTGGGCGTGATTGAGTTTACATTCGGCAGCGTCAGTCACGGATGTTTTGCAGGTTTTTTGTTTCAGTGCTTTCAGCTAATGGACGTTGTTATTCAGGCTGCTGTTTGTCTACCTGAAAAACAGGCCCTTCCCCAGCAGGCCTTTCTTTTCAGTCGATGCAAATTTTAATGGCTATCAGGAAGTTGAATTTGGGGAAGTTTATTGTTTTCAGATTTAAGCGGTAAATCTTTGCAATTTTTATTGAGCCTCACTGTGAACATTTGTCTGTACTTGCAGGTGAGAGTGTCTTTGAAGTCACATTTCAATACTAATACCAAATAACTTTTAAGTGTATAAAAACTGTCTATAGACTCAAATTTTGACACTTTTGTTAATGCTGTGTTTGAGATGGAAATTATTTATTTCTCTAAACTCTTCTATTTTGTTTGTGCTTTGATCAAATCCCATTTCTCCGTGTTATCTGCAACTGTGGTGCTGAGCGCTTTGAAAGTAGTGGTTCCTTCTGTTCGTTGGAGTCTCCTGAAGCATTTGAGACTCTTATGTTATGACACTTATTGCCATTCCAGTAAGAAATTTCCTTGTTCATTAGACAAAGTCCATACCTGAGTTTAGGACCAAGCCCTTTCCCCATCTTCTGCAAACACAGAGCTGTGAGGTGCATTGTTACCTGCTGCATATCCAAGATCCATGTATTCCAAAAAATTCCCTTTCCAGAACCCCTGCATCATCCACCTGGAAGTTTCCACTATTATTTTTTTTTTTCATCCAGGTTTTTATGCTTTTGGTACAGTTAAACAATGCAACCCATCAGTCTGTATTATACCCACCCTCCTACCTGTTTATACATCCCAGACAGGTGTTTGCTTAACTCTGTTGTGCAATAAATGATGTGCGTGACAATAGGGACATCGAAACATTCTTTTGGGTTAAGAGCATTGTTGATTTGTTTCAAGAGAATGTTTCCCTCTTCTCTGAAGTCTCTCTGGCCCTGCTAAGATTTCTGGTTCACTAAGGAGGACGGACACTTCAACTTACTGAATTACACGTGTTCTCTGTGCTCACTACAGAGAGCAAGATGGGAATAAAACAGGGAATTTAGTTTGCTTCTTCCTGACCTACTCGGAGGCTTTATTCAACTGATTTTTCTGGTCTAACAACATGTAATCAACAGAGACGGCAATTTTAAATGTCTGTTTTAATGAAGCTTTAATTGTGCAGGTGCTCAGCAACTATATTACTAACTCTGCAGCTTTCAGTGTGGAAAAGGGCAGCTGCTGTATTGAAGAAAAGCGATCAAACCTGAGTATAACAATGACATGCACAATAATAACATGGTGCCTTATGAAAGGACTGAGATATTTGCAGTGGGGCTCAGTTGGCATCGCCAGGTTTGTGGTTCAGTGTGTCTGCATCTATCCGCTTCTCGCTGCAGGAAAGGAGGCGGTTTCTGTGTCGGGCTTTGTTGTGGGAATAGGTATTTCTTACCAGAAGGGTGGTAAAATATACTTCAGGCCAAAAATGGGGGTGATTAAATAGATTTTTAAAGCCTTGAATGAAGTATTCTGTTCTGTTCTCTGTGGGCACTGAATTGGGGTGCGATTGAGGGCTTCATCACCCTGGAAGGAGAAAACCATCACTCAGAAATGCCGTGGACTGGTGGAATGAGCATGGGCCTGGGATTCAGTGGCTTCTTGATGCTGTCTCACTGACTGATGCAGTTTGCTCTACCTCTTCCTCTATTTCCTGGCCCGTGGTACCAGATGGAAGGGGGTGTGAGTAATTCATGCTACACAAAGTAGTTTGTACTCCAGTCTGTTTGAAGAGCTGATCTTTTAAATGCCTGGGTACAGTTCAAGAGATGGGGTCTGTTCCCAGCTCTTCCAGTTGTTTGATATATAACTTCTTCACAGGGCTGAGGTGACTTGTTCCTTTGTTTCTTGTCCTAGATTTCTGCATATTTATCTTGTGACTTAAGGTAGACTCTCTGAGTTTGTGTTGGTAATGTGCCTAGCACAGTGGGGCCTGAATTTCAGCTGGCCCTCTACACAGGAAACATAATACAAATAACAATATAGTTGATTAGAATTGCTAATTACTGTTGTTTTCGCAGTTCTGAGTGAATTAGGTTGTATTAGTAAAATTATTTATATTTTTTAAAAAAGAAGAAAATGAACTGGGAAGTCATGTAGTCTAAAGTTCTTGAAAGATACAGTCTCTCAGCAAGGTGGTTATCTCTTCATCTTCCCAGAAAAGTTCATCATCTTTGTGCTCACCTCTTCCCCTTCTTCCCTCCACCCCAGGGTAGCAGCTGGAAGGGACAGTGCAAGTGTTCCTCCTCCCTCCCTTCCCCAATTAGAGGTTCTCTTTCCATTAAATAAATAAATAAAACCTAATCAAGCAGGCAGAGTGTACGAGCCCCTGTTTTTCCTCCCAGAGCAGAAGTTAAAAATTATTCAATGTAAAATTCCTGGCCTGTGAAGCAGAGGCTCTGTACTGTACCAGGCAAAGATTTTCACCAGCATTCTCTCGCTTAGCCAAGGCTGAGATAACAGGCACTGTAAAGCGCTTGGTGGAATAAATCTACTGTTCCGAGATTCCATCGGGGTGTTCATCTTCCACCTTGTTTTTCCTGTGCTTAATAAGGTATTTGCTTGAACTTAGAGTTGAGATTTGTCTTGACTTTCTTTTTTCTTAACGCGAAGAATGCCAAATGAAGCTAGATGGTGGTGTGTTTTTCTTCTCGTTTAAATGACAACAACTGGAGAGAACAAGTAAGTGGTTAGATTTTATCTCCTCTTAATGAAGAATTTTCTTGAGGGACAGTTGTAAATGTGCTTTGTGATGTTTTGATGCAGTTTTGAAAGTGGTTTAGGAACAAACGGGTAAAAAATACTGAATTTTGAGACGCTTGAGTCAAATGAAATAAAGCTGAATGACAACAGTCCTCTGGTCCAAGGTGACTTCTTGAGACAGTGATTAGTGGCAAGGTGACTTCTGTCTCTGACTTGTGTATTAAAGGAGCTACCTGCAGATTACTTCCTACTTTCTGATAATTTTTAAAAACGCTCAGGCACTGGTATGGCTGCTTGAGAAGGAGAAGGGAAATTACCAGTGGAAGAAAAAGACAAAACACTTTGTTTTTATTATGATGATTTTTAAGCATAGGGATCTGTAGTGATTGATGCTGTTTGTAATTATACCTTGGATATTTACTTGGGGGTGTGAACTTCCATTGTTGGTTTATTACCCTGATCACCAGGCAGCCTGGGAAACCTATTTCCTATTCTGAAGGGTCCCAGATTTGCTCTGCAAGTGTTAGCAGTGGAGTAAGAAGATTTATGTTGCTGTGTAGAAAATGGGTACTCACTGAATCTTTCAACAGAGGAGGCCTAATACAAAGTCTGTGTTCTTTCTGATGAGTGGAGAGCTAAAAAATGTATGTGGCTGTATAGAGTACAGTTCTTAGCAGATGTAAAGGTTAAGCTGTAGGAGTATTTCCAGCTTGCTGTCTGAAAATGAAGTAACTAGAGACTATTTTGTGATTTTTGGGAGGTATTTTTATATGTCTATGGATGTACAATATCCATAGGGAAGGGAAATGATTGATTATTACTTTTTTAAAGATTCAAATCCTAGAAAGATCCTGGATCCTTCTTAAAAGATTCAAATCCTGGAAAACCAGATATCGTAAATTGCAAGTTCAGGTTAACACTATAGCTGAGTGAAGGAGACAAATGTGTTTGTGAGCTTGAAATAAAATTATCAAAAAGAACATAACAACAATAATGTGCAGCCGCAGCTGAGGTGGTGCCAAGCATTCAGGGATACTTGAAAAAACAAACAAAGCCCTAAGGTCACTTCAGATTGTCCTTGAGAACATATAGGAATAGTTGCCATTTATTTCAGTTGGAAATTTTCAGAAAACCAAGTGTCTGTGCCCTCCTTTTGGGAATCTGTGCATTCCTGTACACATTTCCTGGGCTTTATTAGCTAGCGATAAGCATCCTTCTCATTACGGTGCCCTTTCTTTATGGTCTGGCAGGGGAACCCATGCACAATGGCTCCTGCTCCACAACGGGCACAGGGCACAGACACTGTAGAGGCAAATCCCAGCGTCAAAGGAGCCAGGACTTTTAAGAAAGTGTTTGCTTATTGATAGTGATTATTCGATATTTAATTTGAACATATAAAAATGATGTGCTGGACTTGCAGGACTTTCTCAATTTCTCTATGTGAATTCTTCTGCTTCTGGGTTTAATTCCTATTATTTCTAAGACAGGCTGTGCCACAACCTGCCCTCGGGTGTTGTGACCTTTCCTTTTAGTGTCGTGGCCTTCTGTTGAACTGGGCTGGCAATAACCAAAGTAGCATCAGCGAGTCCGGCTGCAAAGTGACATCAGGGATCTTTGCTTGAATGTATGGGGCCAGATCAGGTGCCAGGTGATAAAACTTCACTTTGGACTACTTAGTTTTTAACTCTTTAGGTAAAATCGCTGCCCTGGCTTCTAGGCTATATGTAACATGTGTACGTATATATATAGATATACAAGAGCTATACGCAATAAAAATTTTAAAAAAGAACAGTGGATCCAAGGCCCATAGAGGGCAAAAGAAAAGGTCTGACCCACTTCCCTGGAATTTGGATCAGGATTTTGATTAATATCTGCTATATCTTTTCTAACAGAAAACTGTTTTGTTTTCATTTTGGCTCAAGTGAAAAGGGTAATTATTGCTAATGATTTATAGGGCAGTGACGGGTACAATGAGAACACATTTCAAAAGAATGGCAAAATGTTTTCTTGGAGAAATCACACTCAAGAGCTTCCTGACCTTGCTGAGCCAACTGCTCTGGAGGCAGTGGGGTACCCAGGGACGCAGCTTTGGACATCCTTCGATGTGTCTTGAGAACCCCCAAGACCTTTTTCATTTCTTGTTACCAAGAAGCAGAATTCAGGATAGTTTTCCAAATCCAAGGGACAGTATAAAATGACTTTCCTTTTCGTGCTAAGGAAGCTGTGTGTCTCCAGGTCTGCTGCGACTGGCTAACAGAGGCAGGAATCTATTTTTCATCTCTGTGTTCAGGTGAACGCACCACTTGGTCCACAGGGAGACTTGCTGTGATATTATAATCTGCATCACAATACTGCAATATTCTACAAAGGTGTTCTGGGACTTGGTGGTGATTTTGGAAATGCTTGTGCAGCTCAGATCAAAACCCATGTTATACTGTCTTATAAGACGGTACAAGGTGGTATATACGTTATTCATAACAAGATGATTTCATATACTGATATAAGAATAACGAAATTAATATATGCTGATACTGAGTGGAGCCAGAATGCAGCCTCTTGCATCAACACTAGTATAAAAATAGAAATTCTTGTTATTCACATTGTAGTTATATCCAAACTGAGCATAATGTAGCCTCAGATTCTTTTAATACCCATGAAATTCAGTGGGAGTCTTTCTATTGACTTTGTGCTCCAATTTGGGTGCTTGGTGGACTTCAAAAAGTGATCAAAAGTAGGATTTGAGGGGGAACAAAAAACTTAGATGGCCCACAGAGCAACAGAGCACTGCTGAGCCTTTGCTAAGTTCCCTCCCCAAGCTGGTAACTTCTCTGGTAGAATTCTGGTCAGGGCTCCTGATTGGTAATCCTTAGCCCTTAAAAGAACTGAGTTAATGTGTTGGGTTTCTTGTCTGCTTGGGAAAATAGTGGTGGCTTCTTCCCTCAGTTAAGAACCGAGAAGAGTGTTATGATAACACCAAAAGGAGCTGTTTCTGAGCTTAAAGGCAACAGGATTGGTTCTTGGGGCATGAAGGCCAGCATCTGGGACCACAACAGAAGCAGGAAACCTGGAGTGAAGGGCAGGCTCTTCTGATCCTCAGCTGGAGTACAATCCATAGGTCAGGAATGACTCCTAGTACAAGTACTACCAGCTATTGGTGTTGGCAAGATGAGGAGCAATGGGAGGGACCTGATGTCCTATGAAACATCTCAAACAGTTTTTCTTGTGCCATGGTGGCAGCGGGTAGAAACAGGTCGTTGCTGCTTGTCCTCCAGGGGTTAAAGAAATGCCGTGAGGAAACTGCCTTAAAAACCTAGTCTTTTGTCTGTCAGACATTCCTCCATCCTGGTTGATAACTCACTGGTGTGGTTGGTGTTTCCCAGTGGCCAGCCAAGAGCA